>CM053501.1:29310756-29751560 GCA_028627145.1 Eidolon dupreanum
GCCCAATGTAAATTGTTTGAATGATACTGAGTGATATAAGGCGATCAGCCTGAAGGAGAATACTTGTAGCAACCTAATGAATATAAAAAGAAAAAAGGAGTCAGGTCTCCATGCCTACAACATACTCAGTACTTGTGGGGCAGCAAAAAATAGATCACGGTCCACGGAGCATGGTCAGGCAATCTAAGTGAGTTGACATCTGTTTGTACAATGTGATGTTTTTCCCAGCTGCATCAGTTGGTGGGAAATAAAGTATTGGAATGATAATAAGCAGAAAGGAAGTTTGCAGTAACAATGAAATATAAGCCTTTTTATAGTCTCAATATCTTTTGTGGGCAATTTCCCTTTTTCTCTTTTCAAGACTTTGAGTTCATCAAGAAAGCTTCCTCTTTTCTGCCATTTCCCTCCACAATTGGAACATGATCGAGGAAACGTGAATCTCATCTGCCAGCTTTCAGGTCCACTTTCTAAGTTACACAAAACTAAAAACAATTTACTTTTTTAAAAGTTCAGCTTTAGAAACATCACCATGCAGAAGGAAACTTCATTGTCTTTTGCCTCCAAAAACCCATCCCCAGGCTTCCATATTTAATTTACTTTAAAATGATAAGATCTGGGCCAGATTAGGGGCCAGGTATTTTAATCATATCTGTTGGTTCAACATTCTACCTTCCTGCACCATCCTGCCCCAAACAGATTTGGGCTGAAGCTTTTGTTCTGCATTTTCCAAGGTAGAGAGAGAGGAGTGGGGGTGGGGATGGGTGGGAGATGTTTCCTTTTAAACTAGCTAAATTGATATTTACATTGTTAAAATATTAGAGAAGCCACAGAAAATTAATAATCTAAGAAGGTTATAATTATCTTTAAAATGGTGGCAGCCATTGAAATGTAAATCCTAATGTTGGGGAGCGGAGCTGGTGTTCTCTATGCCTGGGGCCCGCCTGCCTGGCGGCCACAGCTGCAATTGATCATTCCAAATCAAAGGGAAGGGAGACATCTCTGGTGGCACAACCAAGGGAGGCAAGCGAGCAGAGAAAGATGCTCTGTTCTTTGGGTCTATTATAAAAAAAAAAAGAAAGGAAGAAATCGAGACGGAATGTGTTTCAAATCTCTCTTCTGTTGAATTTGCAACCCTTCAAAGCTTACCCACAGTAAATAAAGTTTTCAAAACCCATAGACTCTCGAAGATTCACTGAAAATTCCTCTGAATTAAGCAGCCTCTCTTTCCTTTCTTCCTTCCCTCCCTCCTCCCCTATCTCTTTCACTCTCTCAATACCAATGCCAGCTCAGTTTGAAACAAATATGAATTACATGGTTCAATGTGAGGCATATTTAAACTACTTTAATGTTTCCATTAATAGTACAATTTTTTTGTGTTTTTGGCTTTTTTTTTTTTTTTGATCCACACTTCTAAAAAAGCGAATGTGCTGGTTACATTGTTAAAGAAGGTACCCTCGCCTAAAGAAGAGAATAAGAGGGTGAGGAAGAGAAGCGAGTGAGAAAGCAGGGACTGGAAATGTGAGTCCCAAGTGTCAAGCAGCGAGCGTCCCAGTGCCAAGGCTTCAGGGGTTTAGGAACAAATGACAGGAGACAACTGGAATCTTCCCCAGTCCCTGAATATTACCGACTGTGTAGACATTTCTCAAGGTCCATTAAATTCTATTTGACGTACATTAAAAAAGATTTAATCACAGATGCCAGTCAGCTAACCAACCCATTAATCTAGCTGTTTTTCCTAAGAAAATTGTATTTAAAAAGGTCTTTTTTTCCCAATTTAATTTAGTCATCCTTTTAAATTTCATGTATTTATCATGTAAATGTGCCTTATTTGCAAAAGAAAAGCACAGGATTCAATGAAATAAATAGTTATTTCATTAAAATGGATACAAAAAACCCTGTGATTAGGGTAATTAATTTGCACACTAAAAGCTATCTTCCTGGTTCAGATCATTAATATTGATGGCCTTCGATTTTGTTCTCAGTAATGTTCCTTGAAATATACTCAGAACTGTCACCAGGGCTGAAAGAGCAGCCATCCGAACACAAGTAAAAATGAGGCGTAGGCATTTGAGACCACCGCCCTTCCCTCTTCTTCAGCCAATAAATGGCACACAACATGGAGATCTGTGTCCCAAAATAAACTGGGCTGGCTCTGTCTGCAGTTTATTTCATCTCAAATGTCAGTTATTGATGCCTGGCACTTATTGACATGTGTCTTCTTTTGGAGGAGGAAAAAAACATTTAAATTGCAAAATACCATTATGGGAGATTATGTCTGGGTACCACATACTGTTATGCGCAGCATTGCCAGATAACAAGGCTATGTCTGTCAATATACCTTTCTCATTAGATTTTCATCTGCATATTATGCAAATGGATATGAGCAGGTTTCCACTTTGATAGCTCCCTGCCAGAAGTTTGAGTCAAGGCACATATTTTGTTTCTGTTCTGTTCAGCAGATGTATTCCACCAAAGACCTTGTAGAAAAGGTGTCATATCAATGTGGTGCGCTATCAAATGCAGCTGTAGGCTGCATTCACATGAAAATCAAATCCTGGCACAATTTTAGATTGCCTCACCTAGTTGTGTCAGCATGCTCAACGTTCCTGGTGATGGAAAACAAATTAGCATTCTGCACTAGATATGTGTGCGTGCAAACAAAATCGTATAGCAACACAGGAGCCGATTGGTATTTGAACTTGCATTTCAGAGCTTCCTCACAGGGATGTTGCTAATGCTTTTTAATTGCAGATAGGAATATGATTTGCAAGACTAGTGTTTATTTTCCCAACTGCTCTTTTCTTCTTTTCTGACACATTGCACTTGAAATTCCCCTTGCACGAGATTATAAAGTTGTCCAAAGTTAGCCAAATGATTCTTGCCTCTGCTACACTGACACTTACTTTAGACCACTAAATCTCTTGCACATATAAGGACTTCAGAACAGGGGTCTTTAACAAGCACTATTGTTTTGGTGTGGAGAGTGCTGCGTTCACATTTTAATGCTGGTTTATTGAGTGCAGATTGTTTGGAGGGCTCTCTCCCACCTTGAACAGTAAAGCAATAATTCAGAGATAATTAAATGAAAATAGCTTCATGGGTTTCTCCAGTTTTTTCTATGCAAAACAAACAAACAAACAAAAACAAAAACAGACAGAAACAATCAAATAAAAAACCTAGCCAGAACTCTTAGACACTGGTGAGTATACCTCATCTCAAGGGGGAAAAAAAGGAGGGTGAAAATGGGGAGGAAAAAAATGGACGTTTTTAAATCTACTGCAAGGCGATTCTCTGGGGGCTTCTTTGCCCATCCTGTTTTGTGCAGTGCTTCAAGTAGGGTTCTCTTGGTGCTCTGTAAAAAGACAGGCTGCTGCTGCAGAAAGCAACGTGCTGATTAAAAAGAGGAACACACCACCAATCTGCTCGTTATTATTCATGGCAAGTGTGCAGCAAATCACTTAGCTGTTTGCTTTTAAAATAAAAGCCTTTTTCCTGGCCCATTTTTTTCTTTCCTTTTTTTCCTCTCCTTTTTTGTTTTGTTGCTTTTTTCCCCCTATTTTTTTTTCTGGCTTGCCTTGTTTAAAAAGACATGCATGGTCTCAAAGACTTTTTCTAAAGAATGACATTGAAAAGACATTGCCCCAGGTTTGGTGGAGCAAAAGCCTGGATCATTTGTACTGTTTAATGTCATGCCTTTTTACCCTCCTGATTCTTTTTTTTTTTTTCTAAACAGCTATTCACCCATTACAATATGCTTTCCACACTATGCTTTCTATAAATTACTCCAGATTAACAAGTAGGTGAGATGAGTAGGGAGTATTATTCCAGGCTTTTTTTTTTTAAGCATTAAGAAGAAGTGGTAATAAGAAAAGCAGTTCTCTATAACTCAGAGATCCCCAGCTGCTGACATGAGAAGGGATTTGAAGCCTGACTGTGAAGCCATGTTCACATTTATTAAGATGCTAGACACTGCATAAAGGAGAAATATGATTATTTTAGAAACAACAACCAAACAATATTTTCCTCTTCCAAACAAAATCTAAATTAAAACCCCATAAACTTGAACTTTAGGATTCCTGTACCTCACGGAAAATAAACATAAAATGATGGACAATGGTTTTTGTTAACACTAACTTCAGCAGGCACCTTTCTGAAACATACCACATTATAAATATGTAAATATTATTGTCATAAATATTATTCCAAATTTATACAATCTTTTTCTCCTGAAGCATCTAAGAAGCTTATAAATGAGCAGTCCACCTGCAGACTTTGTCATTGTTTCTGATATTGGGATCCTTATCTTCCAAGTGTGGTGGCTCAAAAAAATAAAGGTAACATGGATTCTTCAAGAAGAAAAGAACAATAAGAATCCTCAAATAACTACTTTTTCTGTTAGATTTAGGGGAATTGGGAAGCAGTTAAATATTGTTTTATTTTGTTTTCTTTTTCAGGCAATGCTGTTTAAATTAAGGTCTACAGATTCTTCTGGGTGGTAATTCCGTTGTTATTTCTGATGATACCTCTTAGATTCACCAAAAGCATCAAACTTTTATGCAAAAAGAGTATTTTTATATAGAAAGACAAAGCTAACCTGTTATTATGCACTGGAATTCCCCAGCCATTTATAAATGGGCTGCATTACTTAAAACTATGGTTCTGCGTTCATGCTCGGATAACTTCACTCCAGCTGCTGGGGTGTCCTGTTGACCCTTACTTTTTATAACAGAGATGTGATATTCTAAGTGACACTGCACTATTTGGTGGACTGGCTGAATTGTATGAAATTGTCTTTGGTGATCTTATCCTGCTACTTGATGCCATTCGGTAGGGTTTATGAATTACCCAAGGAACTGGAAAAGATCATGATGGTAGCTCCAGTGGTCTTTGAAGGCTTCATGGCTTGTACCTATTCATTTTGAATCAGACTGTGCTGCTGCGTTATTTCAATCCTGATAGGTTGCACAATTGAGGAAATCTCTAATTTAGAGAAGGAGCTGTCTTCCCCTCTCAGCTCTTGATTAGTAGCTGAGGGATAAAATCTTCATTCTGGTAAACATCTTATGCCCCCCTTGTTCTGGACTGAATTGTCCTCCCTCCTCCTCCAATTTATATGTTAAAGCTGAAGTCCACACTCCCACCCCCATCCCTCACAATGGGACTGTATTTGGAGATAGAGCCTTTAAAGGGGCGATTCAGCCTTAAATGATAGAGCCTTAAAATGAGGCCATTAGGGTTAGCCCTAATCTAATTTGACTGGTGTCCTTATAAGAGGAAGAAATTTGGAAACACAGAGAAACACTCAGGATGTGCCCGCACAGGGTAAAGACCATGTGAAGAGATAGTAAGAGAGTAGCTGTATGCAAGCCAAGGAGAGAGGCCTCAGAAGAATCTAACCCTGCCAGCACCTTGATCTTGGGCTTTCAGCCTCTTAAACTGTGAGAAAATAAGTTTTCAATGTTTAAGTCACACAATCTGTGGTATTTTGTTATGGCACCCCTAGCAAAAGAATATACCATGTTTGGATGGTATGGGGTACTTTTTGCTAGATTGTAGGAAATCTCCATTACCACCACAGTTTTAATAGAATAATGATGAGTAATCCATATAGTTCACAGGTTTTACAAATGGTTGTGAATGTTAATTTCAAGTTGATAAATGAGAATATCACTTCTGTGATGCTAATTTTCAAATGTGTCCTTATTTTATTGCTCAAAATCTTCTAATTTTCTCCTTAGCAGTCTTATATTCAAGAGGATTCATAAAGCTATCTCATTTTGAATTTTTAAAATGAGGTTTGTATATAACTTTTATTTTTCCTTAATTAACTCTTGTTTTAAAAAGTCAAAAGCGCTCTTAATAGAAAGATGAGATTTATTAGAGTAAACTGAGATGACTATAATCAATTGAGATGTGGTAATAATACTGATCCTGTCTTTATTTATAATTTTGATTTTTGTTTATCATAATTTTTTGCATTAA
Organism: Eidolon dupreanum; assembly: GCA_028627145.1. NCBI lineage: Eukaryota > Metazoa > Chordata > Mammalia > Chiroptera > Pteropodidae > Eidolon > Eidolon dupreanum. The sequence continues at coordinate 29,316,739 of CM053501.1, forward strand.
TTTTGCTTTTAAAAATATATCACTAAAATGTTATTTTTCTTGATTACTGAGTTTTTTGTGTTTCTTAAATTTTGTTCCTGAGTGCCTAACTTGCCTCACCCTAGTCCCAGTCCTGAATATGTAGACCAGAGGGTATTTCCAGTCACACCAGGCCACAGCCTTTTTCTGCTTCCACAGCCTAGGGGTTTATTTCTCAGAAGCCAGAAATGGCTTAGAGGCTGACTCTCCTGGTTGGGAAACATGTGCATGTTAGTTCATCACCTAGAAAATACCAAGAAGTCTCTAAGTCATTTCACTTTATAGTTCCTGGAAAGAAGGAGATTATTGGCAAAGCTTCTGACAGTTTCACAAGTGGGAAAAAAAATCTAAGGTCAGTGTCATGATAAAGTTGTCATCAGAAGGGAAAAAGGGGAGTCTCTAGGGATAGAATATATGTGGAACCAAGAAGAGATAAAACAAAAATGAAAAAGCACTAACAAAGAAAATTACTGTAAATTTGAGGACTGAGCTGGCAAAGAACTCCTTCCTTCTCTAAATGTTGAGAAATGCTATGTAAGTTATGAGAATAGGGATTATTGTCAAGGGTGTGTAGGAACAGGAGCTCTCATGTTCTGCTAATGTTAATGTAAATAGGGAAACAGCTCTTACATGAGAATTTTGGCAATATATATTAAGATTTAAATTACACATGCCCTGTGATTCAGAAATTCCACTCCTAAGTATGTAACCCAGAGAAACTCTCCTATCTGTGGACAGAGAGATATGTAGAAGTGTTCAACATGGCACTGATTGTAACAGCAACGAGATAGGAAACAACTTAAATGCTACTTTAGGAGATAAATAATGAATTCCAGTATATTCATAAGATGAAATCATGTATAGTGGGCTGAAAGAATAAATTAGATCTACTTTTTTTTTTTTATATGGATAAATCTCAAAAACAAAGTTCAAAATATTGTTGAGGATGTGGAGAAATTGGAACACTTGTGCGTTGCTGGCAGGGATGTAAAATGGTACAGCTGATGTAGAAAAAAAACAGCATGGTGGTTCCTCAAAAAAAAATTAAGTGCGATAGTTAATTTGGTGAGTCAACTTGACTGGGCTAAGGGATGCCCAGATAAATGGTAAATCACTATTTCTGGGTGTGTTTGCGAGGGTGTTTCTGGAAGAGGTAAGCATTTGAACTGGTAGAATAAGTAAGGAAGATCCCCCTCATCGATATGGATGGACCTTAACCAATCTACTGAGGGCTGAATAGAAGAGAAAGAAAGAATAAGGGCAAATTTGCTTTCTTTGTTTGAGCCGGGACATCCGTCTTCTCCTTCCCTTGAACATCAGTGCTCCTGGTTCTTGAACCTTTGGATTCAGACTGGGGGTCACAGCATTGGCCTCCTGATTCTTGGGACTTTGGACTCAGGGTGGAACTTATACCATCAGCTTTCCTGTTTCTCAGTTCGTTGTACTCAGACCAAATTACACCATCAGCTTTCCTGGTTCTCTAGCTTGCAGATTACGGATCGTGAGACTTCTTGGTCTCCATAATGATGTGAGGCAGTTCCTATAATAAATCTCTCTCTCTCTCTCTCTCTCTATATATATATATATGTACACACACACACACACACACACACACATACATATATATATACACATGCACACACATACGTGTGTGTGTGTGTGTGTGTGTGTGTGTACTATTGGTTCTGTTTCATTGGAGAACTCTGACTAATACATTAAACATAGAATTACTACATGATTTATCAATTACACTCTGATTATACACCCAAGAGAAATGGAAGCAGGAACTTGAACAGATATTTATGCACCCATTAACAGCATTAGTCAAAATGGCCAAAAAGCAGAAGTGACCCAAGGGTCCAGAAACAGATTAATGGTTAAACCAAATGTGCTATACACGTATAATGGAATATAACTCAGCCTTAAAAAGGTAGGAATTCTGACACACGCTTCAGTGTAGATGAACCTTGAAGATGTTATGCTAAGTAACACAAAAGGGCAAATACTGTATGATTCCACTTACATGAGGTTCCTAAAATAATCAAATTCATAGAGACAGAAAGTAATGTGGTTTCTAGGGGCTATGGAGAAGGCAGGAATAGAGAGGTATTTTTTGATGGGTACAGAGAATCCGTTTGGAAAGATGAAAAAGGTCTGGAGGTGGATGGTGGTGGTAGATGAATAATAATATGAACATACTTAATGCCATTGAACTATACACTTAAAAATAGTTAAAATGGTAAATTTTATGCTATATATATATTTTGCCACAATAAATAAAAGCTAAGCAAAATTGCAGGTTACAGAAAGATAGATTAGAGAGATTTGTGTGAATTTTATGTATAAATGAAGCAATACTATATATTTTTATAGATACCTACAAGTATAGCAAAATATGAAAACATCACTGTGAAGAACTCATGCCTCTTTCAGGATAGTGGCTCTTTGGGAAAAGAGAGACAGGGAATAGGGATGATGGGAGGGAAGGACTACTATATTAGTAACATTTAATTTCTAAGAGAAAAGATTGAAGCAATGTGTGGCAAAATGAATATGCTTGTTAAATCAGAATGGTGATTACATGGCATGGGTATGGTTCTTTAATTTACCATACTATACTGCATGTCTGAAATATTTCATTAGTAAATAGTAAATGCAAAAACGAAATACTTAAAGTCAGCAGTGATGTTTCTGGGCAATCCCATAATCTCACATGTGAGTGAGAACACAGGACTTTGTTTAAGTCAGATAGATACCAGGCCACCAGGTGGGTTTTAGATGGAATAGTGGGCTTCAGTAAACTCAAAAGAGCTGGTTTTCTTCTGTCCTTGGTGCTGGGAAATGCAACCTGTTTCCTTGACTTTAAGGTCCTTTTGCTGAGGCCAGCAGCGAGTAGTCAGTGCTACAGAGATCATATAAAGGAGAATAATCATATGACATAGTTTCTCTCACCCTCACCATAGGTCCATGCCTCCCAACAACCATTTTGACTTGGTTAATTTTTGCTGACAAGAGTGTCAATAAATACTGTGCTTTCTATATAGAACTAGACATTGTCAACAATTATTTCTGTGTCTCTGATAATAATATTAAGCTTTTTTCACTATTCAGGGATTTATTTATATAATATTAATGTCTATGATGTAAAAAACCATTTTCATAAAAATGCTATGGGCTTCCCAAAGATAGGTGGAAGCTAATACATAAATGTCTGGCTCTTAAGCGAAATTACTGGGTTTATTGTCCCTGAATTGACAAGTTACTTAACCTCTTTAGTTCTCAGTTTCTTTATCTGTAAAATGGAAATAATAGTAGCACATATTTCATAGTGAAGATTAAATGAATGTGTATGTAAGGCATTAATGACTGCCAGGTTGTAAGTACTTGGTAAATGTTAGCTGTTATTCTAGTTCTTCAGATTTACTCTGCCCATAGAAAATTATGGTTAAAATAAAAGTCTCTTGCTTTAAGAAAGTTTTGAAAATTCCCCTGATGGTTTTCATTATGTGTATAGCTTGTTGAGTTGGTAAAATTTTTATAAATATTTACAAATGCATTCTCATAATACATTCTAGAGGTCTTGTGAAATTTTCACATGTATCTATGTAGTAGCAGTGAACTTTTTACATCATTAGTGGTAAATGATCAGTTTGAAAAGTTTCCATTTTTTCCTGATTTTACTAACTGTACCATCTTAGTGTGGAGTTGTTTCGATGGTGAGATTTTCCAGGCAGCTAAATTATATTTCAAGGTCTAGTTTTGCAAACAGTGTTGAAGAAGTTTTAATATAAAAAACTACTGTTTAATGACCTTCCTAAGATATTTCTATAACTGACATAAAGCATAAATTGTGGTGGCTGCATCATGATATAGTCAGCTGGCTCTCTGATTCTAGGATTACACTATTCAAAGCAATCAAATAGGCAGTAGCATCTGTGACTATTATTCGTAGTAGTTGAGTGACGTTAGATAAAAGCACAGGTAAGAGAAGCAGAAACAAGGGCGTTAAAGAGTCAGCTTTCCCCACTTATTTAACTGAGTTAAGCCTCAATTTCCTCATGAGTAAAATAAAGATCACAGTGTCAGCTTCACAGGGTTGCAATGCCATAATGCATCTAATATGCCTAGTGTGTAACAATTATTCAATATGTAATCTTATCGAGGTGCCATTCCTTACATCCTTCTCGAAATGCTTATCATTCTTACTTTTGTCATATTGAAGTTGTTTCTCCTGTTTCCAATGTGGAGAAGGAGCACATTCAGGTGGCAAGCAGAAACTCCTTTACGAGCTTACAAATGCCAGCAAAACTGCTGTCTAGTTCTAGAATTTAATCATTCTTCATGGCTCTGACTGTAGTGATAACCTCTTGAAAAGTTAAGTCAAAGTTCACTAAGGTTTCATAGTTAGGTTAATGGGATTTTTTTTAACTCTCCATAGAGGAAGTTATATTAAAAAATTTATACTGGTGCCTTCCAATGAATATGTGTGTGACCTGAAATGAGTTTTCTAGGGGAAAACATAAAGCACAAGAAGGCACAAGTTGTGGATTATATTTCTGTACTATATTTCAGATTACTGTTTGACCTTGAAAAAGTAACTTCTCTGGATTTCAGCTTTCCCATCAGTCAAATGGAGATGAGATGACAGTACCCATTAGCTGGTACACATTTCTACCTTATAAAAAAGGGGTTGCTATCAGGATTAATGAGATGATGTTTGTAAACAGCTTTGAGCTCTTTGGGAGGCAGATGTTCTATAAATACAAATTATTAATAAAGTATTTATACTGATGATTGCAGGGAATGTTAACAGTCTGGAGTAAAGAAGTCATCAATTATTTGGTGCATTCAGTGGGAGGGAAAGTATGGCTATGAAATAGAGCTGCTCAACAGGCTTATATAATTCTTGGAAAATGTACTATGAAATTAGAATAGCACCAATTACAATGATACCAATAAATTGTTTTAGTTAGGATCTTTTAGGTAACAAGGATGGGAAAATAGCTTAGAATATTTCAATATTAGCGATTTAGGTAAAGGATACCTGAAAAACAGGGAACGTGAGATCATATTCTTCTAGCTAAAAAGTCAGATCGCAAAGAAGTATAACCTCACTCACTCTGTCAGGGAAAATAACTCTTGACATCTCGGAGGATATCTCTGTCCCTCTACTTTATCTATTCTGCTTCTCTCATTACTGAGTTTCCCTTTCTTTCTTCTAATGTTTTTCTTTTTTCTATCATTTCTGTCTCTCTTTACTCACCTCTTTACCGCATGCTTTCTTTTGATTTATGGCTGTTACAGCCTCATGGTTTCTGCTTGCTTACTTTTCTCTATGTGGCTCTTGTTTTCTTGCTTCTCTCTCTTGTCTGTGGCCCTCTCTCGTATCACGTGTTTTATCACCCAGGGGGAAGATTTGAGTAGTCTAGTCAGATGAAGTAGTCATTAATGGACATATAAAGTATCTACTGGGAAAAATTCTCATGCTAGTCTACTTCAAAGGCCTATTCATGCTAATCTTTTTTTGGGGGGGAGGGGAGAGGTGATTTCCCTTCACCTTAGACATTAATTGTTATTACAGTGAGTTGTGGAGAGAGTTGAAGGGGACATTATAAAAAAAAGCCTTGGGGAAAAAAAATAGCTTTTGACCATTAAACCTGGAAGTAACTTAAGGTATAGCAGTTTTGATGCTACTTAGATTGTTTATTCATAACTGAGGATGAAAGAGATGAGGACTAATATTCTTTCTGAATATTCAAAAAGGAAAGAGAATATGTCAACCTGGGAATATTGCTTTATTTGTTGCAAGTGTTTACTATTTTTTAAAAGAATTTGTTTGTGGTATCTTTCATCATAAAAGTTTTAGAGATTCTGTATTTAAATATGTTAATCTACTCTGTTAATGGTCTGTGGACTTAGTGTCTTGATTATAAAACATTTCTTTCACCGAAATTATGGAAATGTATTCCAGTAATGTTTTCTAATACATTACATTTCTCTCTGTTATTGTTTTTACATTTAGATCTTTAGCCTCTTATTAAAGTAAGAGAAGCATAATAGTAAAAGAAAACTTCAATAATCTACTTTTAGTCTCTGAGAGATCAAAAAGGATAAAGATGTAGAGGCTTTAAATGGCATAAGTAATGACACTATTAATTTTTCATCAGTATTTAAAAATTTATATTAAAAAAATAAGGAACATAATTTTTCCTTCTAGTCCTCATGAAGCAGTTATAAAAACTGACCATACAATAGCCCACGAAAAATCTCCTTCCATTATATTCTTCAAGAAGTTAAACTCTCTCCTTCATTACAGTTCAACTATTTTCCTAAGCTGAACTAAGTGAAAGTTTATCAGAATTTAAATTGAAGACTATTTACATACAGACAAATATGAAACACTACTCATAAAAAATTCTAAGATATAATCAAATCTTTATTTAGAAGAAAATTCGTAGCATTAAGACTTTTATTATTAAACAAGAATGAAAATAAATAAACTAAGCATATATTCAAGAAATAAGAAAAACAACCATACCTAATTAAAGCCAAGAATAATAAGAGTGAAGAGTAAATAAAGGTAATAGAAATAGTAAATAGTGATAGTAAATAGTAACCAGAAATACTTAGGAAAAAATTAAAATAATTAGTTATAAAATAGGGAAAAGATTGAAGAAGCAAATCTAAGAACTTTGAAAAGCCTAATAAATGGAAGCAAATTGTTAGTCAGGCTAACTAAGGAGAGAAGGAGAGAAAAATATATAATATGAAGAAAACCATAGCCATAGGGAAAATGTCATGATTATACTTCAATGGACAATAAACTTAAAATTCTTGAATTAAATAAATGGTTTCCAGAAAAAATAAGAATGACCAAAATTGACCTAAGGGAATTTAAAAACTTGAATAAGTAAATTATGGGGACATAGTAGGTAGAAGAAGGTGACAGTGGCACAAGAAATAATAAGATAGATCAATGGAACAAAATTAAAAATCCAGAAATAGGTGTAAATATGCACAAAATGATAACAAATAGTAAGGTGGGAGGGTACCTCAAATAAGTTGAGGGAAAAGAGGATGATTTAAAAAAGTGTGCTGGGTAATCTGTTATCAGTTGGAAATCAATCAATATGCTTTACAACTTACACCAAAATCATTTTGATTAGATTAAAGTTTTAAATGAAAAAAAAAAATTGTGGATAAATACATATGAATATTTACATAATCTTGAGAGGAAAGCGCTGTCTAATCTGAACCCAAGGACAAAAGCCATAAGGGAAAATGCTGTTAGAGTTAACCAGATATAGATTTACAGGTTTTGTTTTCAAAATTAAACTATCAACTCGTTAAAAAAAAAAAAAAAAAAAAAAAAAACTTTGGAGAGTATTTGCAATGTATATCCTAGAAAAGGTGTTGATATTTTTAATATGTAACAAGTTTCCACAAATTAATAAGAAAAAATGAATACCCTAAAGGAAAAACGAACTAAAAAAATTTTAAAGGCAGATTTCTGGAGAAGATATTCAGCTGGCTTATGCAAAAAAAAAAAAAAAAAAAAAGAAAAAATCAACCTCACTGATAATCAAGATATGCGAAGTCAAAAAGGTTTACATTTTATATCTTTCATTTGGCAAAGATGAAAAAGAATGGAAAAAGTGAACTCTCACACCTTGCTGATAATTGTCATAAAAGTGAAAACTTTTTAAGAAGCAATATGGCACAATTTACTAGTAATTAATTCTTGAAGCATTTTTAAGAAAATGGTACAAAGAACAAAAATGTATTATGTATAATTATATTTATTGCTCCCTCCAGGTCATTTATAGTAGTAAAAGACAGGTGACAGACTAAATGTTCTAAAACAGGATATTGATTAAATAAATTGTAATATATCCTTAAAACAGAATTCTATAGAGCTATTAGAATGATGTAGATGGGTATTTTTATTTATGGAATATGTTTTCAATATATTAAATAATTGAAAAAAATGCCTCCAAGAATAAAATCTTACTTCTGTTAAAATGTTACTACTTTAAAAATTGGAAGTGTTGTAACCAAAATACTGACAAACAGTCTATTTTGGCTGCCTAAATTATATTTGGGATAAATTATTATGTTCTAGGTTTCTTTTATACTTTGTAACTTTTTACAGTAAGCATACCTTATCTTTAAAATAAAAAAGAAAATATTAGTAAAGATAAGTATTGACTGTCAGTACTTTCAACTGTATTGTTAACAAATATTTTCCTATTTTTTTACCTTGAAAATGTTCAAACCTATAGAAAAGTTGAAAGAACAGTACTTCAATAACTCATAAACTTTAGGAATTATTTTGTCACATTTGCTTTCTCTCTATCCGTATACACACATACACATGACACATATACAACACAATATATTTGTGTGTGTGTATGTATATATATAAATGAACTATTCGTACACTGCAGACATCATGACATTTCATCACTAAATATTTCAGAATGTACTTCCTAAGCAAATGACATTTTCCTATGTAGTCACAATATTATGACCAGGTCCCAAAAACTCATTGAAACTCTCTTATCCCACGTCAGCTCGGACACAATTGCCTAATCTTTTACTTCTCTTGAATAATACTACCTGAATGCAGGGAAGCTAATAATTTACTTTTCTTAAAAGTCTTCAAAACTAATATACTTTTCCATACTTGGCAGATGTGTTACTAAAAATGGTATGCATGCAGAATGATACATATGCATATTATTGGAATTTCATTTTACTTAGATATTCAACATGTTTGTAATTTTTCTAGTTGCTCTTCCATTAGTAATGGTTCCTATCAGGTCATCTTTTAGCTTGTTACTTTCCCATAGTTATTTTGGATATAAATTTTAAAAGAACATTGAGGCATAACTTGCAGAATGTCTCCTGACATTTCCTGGTACAATGCCTCAATTGTCTTTAATATCCAAACTTCAAAGAATTTATGTATTTCTTTGCAAAATATTTTCAGCCCATGTTTGTATAAAAAAATAGATTTATGGACCTAAAACTCAGTACAACGTTTTTAAACTAAACAATGTCTTGGAATGATCTCAAATTATATTCCAAATTCAATTGTTAGGACATCATCATCTTGTGTGGAGTGCTTAGAAAGCATGCTGAATTACTGCACACCAACAACTGCTGATTAACAACCAAGAGTTAACCAATTAACTTGGTTAATTGGTGATCAGAAAGTAATATTTACACATGTCATATACTAACATGATAATTTTTTACTTATGTATATAGGTAATTTGCTGTATTTTAGTTACCTTTTAGGAAAACAATAAGGGTTTGCATTAAAGTATAATGGATCATAATTTTTCCACTTAAAATAAAAGGGAATAGGATCCTGACCAGCATTTTTTTTTTTTAGATCTGAACTACCTATGTTAAGCAAGAGATGCTTATATTTACTTAATTTTAATTTTTCCAGTGGCTGAATGTGTAGCCTTTAATATCCAGAGCATGTTTATTCTCTTTACTTCATTTGCAAAATAATGATAAATATCAACCTCTTCCCAGGATAGATCACATCAGAGTTAAAAGTAAATACCTCAGTGAAAAGATATGGAAACCCTGTCTGATTTTATTTCATTGGAAGTGTTATATCAGTAGACTTTATGCATACAGATTGGAATACTTTAGGAGCAAAATCATTATAGCAAGAAAATGGAATAAACGGTCATGAAAATAATAACAAAATACCACTTATTCATTAACTTCCCAATGCAAAGAACATTCTTGCAGAGAGTTATTATTCACCCATGTAGACAGATTAGGGTATGAAAATCACCAGTGAGCCCATTACTATTTCAGCAAAAATACACATATTAAATGTACATTCCAGGTGGAGAACAGGGAATTTTGAAGGTAGTGAAACTATTCTATGTGATATTATAATGGTGAGTACATGTCCTTATATGTTTGTTAAAACCTATAAAGCATACAATAGCAAGAGTGAACTCTAATGTAAACTATGGACTTTGCAGGTGAATGATATGTCATTGTGGGTTCATTCAAATATACTATGGTGTGGAATGTTGATAGTAGGGGAGGCTGTGTGTGGGGGGGGCGGAATTTCTGTACTTTCCACACAATTTTGCTCTGAACCTAAAACTACTCTAAAAAAATAAAGTTTGTATATATAAAAAGACATGCTGAAAAGAAGAACTCTGTGAGCCATATAATGTGGAACAGTTTTATTTTCATCTGCTGTTTTTAAACATTTCATCAAATCTCCCTCGTCATATCTCTAGGTCAGAGCCTATAACTTAACATTAGTAAGCCTGGACCACTCTGAAACTTTACGTAAATTTCTTCTCCATTCTCCTTAGAACAGGAATAGCTGGGACTCTGCCTGCTTGAATAGGTGGGATGGGATGGAGAAGGTAGGTGATCTTGCTTGGAGAATACTTCTTGCCTCTTTAAGTCCTAGTCCTTATGTGGGTTGAGGCAAAGAGTGGGTAGAGAAAGTACCCTACCCATACAAATATGTGTATACTCAGTGGCTGATATTGTAATTCTCTTTACTGTGCCTGTTTCTTTTAACGTGCTGGCTCAAATGCTGGTTCTCATGGGGTGCATGTTTGAATTCTATGGAGGGCCCCGTAGCACCTCCCCATTGCATTGTTCCTTGACCTTGGGAATCCAGCTTCGGACAACTTCTTCATCTCTCAGCTCCACCCAGAATCTATTGCTGTTGGGGTCCCCTTGCTGAGTGGATAGGTCTCATATGGGGTACTGGCAGGGAGACAAAATAGGAAGCACCTTCTGCAGAGTCCAGTTAAGTGCCAGAAAAGATGAATTCTTGCCATTTCAGCAAAAAGCATGTGTACAGGACAATCCTTTGACATTCTCTATCATTTCTTTTCAATGCTTATTTTCTCTAATCACACAAACCCAGGGCTAGATCAGGAAGGTCACTGACTTAGTAGGTATCTGATCAAGAGTTGAATGCCATTTTCCCCTTCGTATCATCACTCTAATCTCTATGAGTAACTCTTGGTGTTTCCCCCTCGATACTTGACTGATTCTGCTCTCTCTTCACAGTCTTCTTATATAGACAGGAAAGGAGGTGCAACTTAAAAATTGGGGAACAAACTGGTGATAGCCAGGCCCAAGGTTCACACTTTAATAAGCATTAGAAGTGTCTAACCTCACAAAGAAAGTGGCAGCCATACACGTAGGCTCTACGCTTAACCCTGTTACAAAGTCCATACACCGAATCCCTTCCTCAAGCAGGACTTTCTCTTCCTTTACCTGAAAACAACGTGGGTATCTTTAGGGCTGTTTACTTTACTTAGAACATCAAGGAGGGTTTCCAGAATCTCTGAGATCAATTATGGCACCCTCTAAGAGTTATGGGACACTATAGTAATTGTATTTTCCATCAGTTTCTTCTTAAGCACATGTAGTGTAGCCTCTACTCAAGCTCTGGCTCTGACTGCTTTGACAAACCTCTTGCCTCTGAGAAATTTTCAAGTGCGAAGCAGACATCTGTCTATGTCTTTAGATCTCCCACCCAAACCCCCAAACTCCAGGGATATGTGACAGGTGCATCCATTGACTACTTCTTGCTGAGGATATGAATGAGTCTGCATATTTCTTCAAGGATCCACCTGGGGACAAGATGCTGGTTTCCCTTTCTTAATGGCATCCTCATCTCTTTGGGTAAGTTTCTTGGAGCCTTCCCCACCCCCACTTAACTTTTGAAGAAAAGATAGAAGTCATCAAACCCTCTTCCTGAAGACTCCAGTGGTTGTCTTTACATTCTGTTTCTCAGGTTCTGAGGAAGCAATAGGGTGAGGTGAAGGATTGGGGTATAGTTTGTAGGACTAACTCTAGTTTTATTGCTTTCTTTGTAAGCCTCATAAAATTATTCTGCTACAATTTTGGGGTCCTCTCTTTAAAATATGGGGTTCTTAATGCTTACTTGACCTCAGCTCTGGTCTCAGGTCATTGATTTTAAGGCAACAGGAAAAGTTCCTCCCAACATCCTCTTACATTTAGAGTTAAAAAAGCATGATACCATTGATGAAGTCTCATTTTTTCCCCCACATTTTTCTTCAGGGTTTGATGTTTGACTATGTGAAGAGTAATTTTGATGACAAAAGGGAAAATGAATAAGTAAATATGTTATTTGAGTGTTAACATCCTCATTACCATTGCTTCAGGGTAATTCATATTTCACATGTCTTCAAAATTCCATAGGTAGACATGTCCTAAAAGGTGACACCATGAGTAATTAAAGCAGATATAAATGTCAATGCTGTGAAAATAAAACAAGTGGTATCATGTTCTTTGTAATTTAATCTTACTTAATACTATCAAGTAATATTAAACCAAGCATCAAAAATTTACCTAATCCTTTCATTGATTCACCATTTACTTGCTTACCAATTAATCATCTGAGTCTCGGGTGACTTCATGTAACTGACTTCTTTGTCTGAGCATGAATTGTCTCCAGAAGATTGCTTTGACTGTTCTCTACCCCCATCAGTATTATAGCAACAGAATGGATGCAGTGCTTGACCCTATGACAGATACAAACAGAAATGGCCCAGTGGAAAGACCTTGCCTTGTGAAGAAAATGCAAGGGCCAACTTCCTTGCTAGTGTATAACTGGATGGCCATGGGACATCAGTTAATCACACCAGGCCTCAGTTCTTCCTTCATAAAATTAGTTTCTGGATTACATTAAAAAGCCTCAAAATTTCCTCCCTGGTGAACAATGCTATGAACATTGCATCTGAAAAATATCTAATTCTTGCCAAATATTATTAAAGGCCTAGCTAGAGAACTTATTCTCATAAATAAGAAAGTTGATTTGATTATAATATCCTGTAATTACATGGTCAGCTAGAAAATACCTGCTCTCATGGACCAGAGTAAGAATATAAGTTAGTCAAAGCATGAATTACCCTGAAATAATAGGTAATATTTAATTTTAGATTATTTACTTTCCCAATTTGGTTCTGCTTAACTGGATATGAGCTTTTGTAAGTGATACCGAACTGAATACATTATTTTAAACCTACTTTTCACCTTTTACTTAATAATGTATAAGCAGTTCCATAATTTCTAAGTGACACGTTTCTGAAAAATGTTATTGAAAGCCAATGTCGGGTCAAATAGAAGATTTGTATCAGAGTGTAGGTAGAAGAATAAGAGTACTTCCCAGAGAACACAAGGATGTTAGAAAACACATAATTGTGATTTCTGCAGGTATGGTTTTTCTTAGACCTCAACAAGTAGAGGGAGGTTTCCTGGTCCCCAGTAGGAACAAAAGGTAACTGCCAGGTTGGACACTAACATTGGGCCACAAGTCATTGAGCCAACTCAGGAATGTCCCTTTTTTGTTGCTCAGTTTTCCACTTCCATTCTTTTGTAAGGTCTTTGAGGAAGGTAGGACTACTCCAATCTAATTACTGCAGAGAAGGGCCATATTTATCTGATTATGACATCGGATTTTACTACCCTTATTTTTGAGGAGCTGACAACTTCCTATCTTGGTTCATAATCACTGGCCTGAGAGCAGCTTGAGCCCTGAATTACTTAATGAAATAATTATTTAAATGAATATATATTGAATACCACCTTGTATTTCTTAGGGCTGCTGTAACAAATTACCACAAAGTGAGTGGTTTATAACAATAGCAATTCCTGCTCTCACAGCTCTGGAGACCAGGCTTCAGAAATCAAGATGTTGGCAGAGCTTCCCTCCTTCTGAAGGCTCTGAGAGAGATTCCGTTTTTGCCTTTTCCAGCTTCTAGTGGCTATAGGTGCTCTAATATCTACCTTTCTCTTCACATGCCCTTCTCTGTGAGTCTTCTCTTCTTCTCTCTCTTCTAAGGACACATCATTGGATTTAGGTCTCACTTGATAATCTAGAATGATCTCATCTAGAGATCCTTAACTTTATTATCTCTTCAAAGACACCCCCACCCCCACTTTCCAAATAAGATTACATTCACAGATTCTAGGCAGACATAATCTTTTTTTGGGTGGAGTAAATTGGTGTGAAACATCATTCAACCCTCTATGCACCTATATTCCAGAAACTTTGACCATGAGCTGGTATGAGAGACATTTAAGTAAGTAATTATAACACAGTATAGTAAATGCTAGAAAATAGGCATGACAAAATAATGGTTGGAACACAGAGTGAAAAATTGGTATGAGGAGATGAAGAAGTCCAGGAAGCCTCATAGAGAATGCCATTTCAGGCCAAAAGAATGATTCATTCTGGGCCTTAACAAAATACTGAAAGAAAGAAAAGGAAAGAAAAAGAAAGAAAGAAAGAAAAAGAAAGAAAGAAAGAAAGAAAGAAAGAAAGAAAGAAAGAAAGAAAGAAAGAAAGAAAGGAAGGAAGGAAGGAAGGAAGGAAGGAAGGAAGGAAGGAAGGAAGGAAGGAAGGAAGGAAGGAAGGAAGGAAAGAAGGAAGGAAGGAAGGAAGAAAGACAGAAAGAAACGGTGGTTGGTTTTAAATGTGGTTATTTTTAATATGGTTTAAGCGAGTGAAATGAATTGGTGTTGAACACTAGGGAATGGTGGGCACTGTGGTGAACTGGAGAGTAAGTATAGTAACAAGGGGTATGATCAGGTCTAAATACCTAATGGACCACACTTTCACCCCTTCAATTCAAATTTGACCAGCATTCCCTCTGGAAACTTGGATAAACTGCCCTTTCTTTTGAACAATGAGCTCCTGAGAGACTCTTTAAATACATTAAGACTTTCTTCCATTCCTAATACTTTGTTCTAGTTTATTCAGCCTCTCAATTTCTTCTGTGCAGTATTCTAATAAGTTTACCTACCCCTCCCCACCCCTGCTCAGGCATCCAACCTCCAGTATCTAGTCTATCTTCCCTATCCCATCCATCCTTCCTCCACATCAGTCAGTCATATTACATTTATCTGCCTAAAATTACATTTAATTGTTTTCATTTCAGTTTTCTCCACTAGTTTGAAAGCTCTATGAGGGAAGAAGTCATGTCATAGTTATCTTTCCTATTTCTGCTCTATCCCCAATATCTATTACCTAAGGGTAATTTACTCAGTAAATAAATGAACTGGAAAGAAAATGTGCATTCGATGTTCAGCACTATTAGAGTCTAGTTTTATGAAAGGAAACATGTAAAATCTCAGTCCAAGATTTATCTTCTGCTGTCAATTGTTAAATGTTTTAGCTAATAATCATCCACATTGGTGTTAGGCAAACATGTGTGAAAGTCTAGGAAAAACCAGTTCAGTTGTCAATATTTCCCTAATCTCTCTTGCTAATGCTGCATAATACTGCTCCTTATTTCCTGACTGTCAGTCTAGCAAGATTTGGAGTGAGTGATGCTAAATCAACTCCACAGAACACCTCTTAAACTGATGTTTGTAACAGTCCAGTTTCTAAGGCGGTACTAGGTAGCCGATGAACCAAACTCCAACATTTGAAGAGGATGGCTGTTTTTCTACCTTTTCTTAGTTTCTGTGTCAGGGATCACAAACTCAATGTAAGTAGAATAAGTGGGTGAAATGGGATGATGTTAGACAGAAGAGAATGGTTGGGACTCTGGTAAATTGAAGAATAAGTGCATCAGTAGGGGCTGCTGCCCCTCAACTTCAGCTGTTGTTGCCACTTGAGAATCTGGACCAAGTGTTAGCATGTTAACAGATATTCAAGTGTTTCAAGAGAAGATGAAAATCTGGATTTTTCTCTGCTGTTTTCAGATTTTAAAAATACAGCGTAGAAGGAAAATAAAGTAGATGACTGTTTTGCAACTTCCAAATAAAAGTCAGCGTACTAAGCTGCCAGTAACTTACCTCTATCTTAGTATTCGTAGAACTTTGAAAAAGCATGGGAGATTATTCAAACTTGACTTTTTTTTTTTTTGGAATTTTTCTTAAAACATTTTTTCTCCTTTCAAAATTAGAGTTTTATAGAATGGCTGTTTGGAAAGGAGTAAGGAAATGAAACTTAATGGTCAATGGAATCTTATCAATTGGGCTGCAATATTATCCAGGAAATTTGAAGAATCAATTCTGAAGGTGATTTTTCTTTAATTTTTGATAAGTACTCTGGTTCTTAATAGGAGAAATTGACTAATGGTTCCTCTAAGGTTTTTCTTGGTATTAAAAAGAGTTGTGAAGTGCTCTAAGTGTCTCTTTAACTGTCATGGGCTCCTTGAGAGGTAGATTCCTTCTTTCCACAATGAAATCTTGGCCCACACTTTCTAGAGGTGGGGCGGTTCCTATATTCTCAGTCAGCTCCTTGTCTCCTACACTGCAGCTACGTACTACAAACATGCATGTTTGTGCACCTACACAACTTAACCCTTTCAACTCCAGGTTCTTTTCTTGTCACCCTTAATCTCATCCTTGGACCCAGGTCAGGAACCCCTGTCCTGGTAGAAAACCGTACCTGAGCAAATGGCAGGTGGTCATTCACCATTCCAACGTGCCAGACACCATGCTAAGTAACTTTTATGCACTTTCTCATTTAGTCCTCAGAATAACAATCCCATGAGGCAAGCATTACTATTACCACTTTCTACATGAGTAAACTAAAGTGTATATGTAATAGAGAAGAAATGAATAACTTGTCAAAGTCCACATAAGTAATGTGTGCTAGCAATTAAATTGTTGTATTATAGTGTCGAAAATGTGGAAAAGAGACTTTGGCTTCAAACAGAACTGGGTTTGAGACCTGGCTCTGCCAAGTTACTTAACTTCTCTGAACCTTAGTATTTTTGTCATGGGGCCTAGTAAGTGTCTGGCACATAATGGTATAAGTATGATGGATATGAATTTGTAAATATCATGCTTAGGTGCAGGAAACATCCAATTACTTATTTTTTTCCGAAATCACTGTAGCCCATATTTCGAAGACTTGGCAGAAAATTCACCACTAGTCATGGTTGAAATTTCCTTTTACTTTGCCCCAGGTTTGTAGAGATATCAAGGCTATTCTGTTTGAGTAAACATAATTTAATGTCACTTTTTTGAAAGGTAGCAATGCACACTCATACAGGAGTGTACTATCACCAAAAAACAAAAAAACAAAAAAAACAACAAAAAAAACAACCATGCAACTTATAAAGAAATTAACTCACTACCAGCACTTCTAAAAGTAGCTGCAGCTTTTAAAAGCATTGACAGTTGTGAATTTGAGTAGAGAAAGTCCTGGCTTCCACGCAGTGGTTTTCTTAACATTAGTTGCAGCTTCTGAGTGAGCAATGGTTATGATCTAGCATTTCCATGATTGTTTATTCCTCAGCAACTCAGATGCTTTATATTCTCCCATTTCCCAAGAAAATGCTATGATTTGTCATCACGAAGTAGTCCCTCATGGACAGTTACACTTTCCTATGTTTCTATCAGTGTTCAGCTCTTTCTTGGCTCTTAAAAGCTCATCTTGCTTTCATGTTGCTGTTAAGTTGTTCTGTTTCTGAAGCATTTAAAGATATATGCCTATTCCTCTGCCTTTTCAATTTGAAGGGTTGGTCTTATCGACTTACTCTCACAATTAGTACAGCGTCAACCTAACTGCTTGTTATTGCTTTGCAAGACTCCCACCTCAACACTTCCGAGATAGTTCAGGAAACTGTTGCTGCCTGCTCTGTGTCATCATCATTCTGTTACTGTCTCCAGCGTGAAGTACCCGCCCCCACACACAGACATTGTATGAAATTAGTCAAGACGCAAGATAAAATAAGTTGTGTTAGTCTCTTTTTAAAAATACATTAGTAATTAAACTCTTGTAGGTTTGCAATACTTTTTTTGCTTTGTTTTATTTTGCTATTGAGCCAGAGAATTGGGGTAATAAAGAAATCAAGTTTTAGGAAGATGCCATAACAATACGTATGAAAGCATGTGAGTAGGTGTGTTCTTTCTGTTCGTGATAAGGTACATCTTATAGATAAAGGGATTCTATTTTCCTTAAATTACCTTGATTTCAGACAAAAATAATATTGCAATCTTCTGTGTCAATTAATGTAAACAAATCAAACACTTATTTCACAAATACGAATAGTCTTGTTAAATAATGAAACTATTAAAAACATGCTGTCCTTAATTTCTAGATATAAAGCAGGTAATAATATACCTAATTTCTAAAGCTCCAGCAATGTATTCTTAATGAAGAACATTTAGACGTGGGCTTTATATTTAATTTAATAACATAATAACAAAATGAAGACAGGGATAATTGGACTCTGCCTCATCATGATCTTACACAGAGACCACAAACTGAGTTGGCAAAAGAAATTCCTAGTTTATACCAGTGAATTATAAAAGCATAGAAATAGATTCAAGATATATATTAAAAATACAATTGTAAATTACTACTTTTATGTGCACTTAAAAAAATTATTTGTATTTAAAAAAGGCTCACTAGTCAAATATTTGATTGGTGTCATTGCCATACCACATACTTGCTTACACCCACCTCCCCCAGCATGTATGCAGAACTCTTACAGCACATTGGATAAGTAGGTCATAGTATTTGTCTTCCAGCTTTAAAACTTTGCATGGCAGCAGACTTATGCTTCTGGAAAAACTGATTCAGTTTCTGTATAAGTTGCATGTTTTCAAATCACCTCCTCTCTTCAAATAGAAGCACTGTGGATACCAGGAATTTGTCATCAAAATTTCCCTAAAGCTAAACAATTTAAGTGAAAACTCTGTGCCTTTCAATTTGTTCAGATTTCTTGTCTTCTATAGTTAAACTGAAGGGGAAAAGTGTTCAGTGAAATGTCTACTCAGTGATTCTATCAATTTAGGAGCAGGATCAAACAAGCGAATGAATCATGCAGTAAGCCTTATACAGTGGAAAATGGGTCATCTTTCTGAGAGCAGTAAGACGTCTGGAGCCAAACCAGGTTTGGGTGGTTGAAAATGTCATTTAAGTAGATTCTTTTAACTTGTTCCTGAAAAAAAAAATGTCACTGACAACTATTTGTCTTCTCAAAGACACTACTTTCAAATATCCTACCCTGCAAGACGAAGAATATATTTAATTCCAGAGAAAAGCCTTTCAGCGCCCCGAGAAATCCTTTTTGTTCAAAACTAATCAATTTTTGCTTTGTGCACAAAAGTAAAATACTTTGTCAAACTCTCTGCAGAAATCCTTTTAGCTATCTTAAAAAATACATTTGGTGAGGCCCTAGCTGATTTCTGTTATATGGGCAGAAATTTACTTTGTCAAATTATATTCTTCAGAAAGCCTTTCAGCTGACTTAAAAATCCATTTTGTGCAAAACAATGACCATGCATCAGCTTGGAGTGATTGCACAGTAGTTACTTAGTCTGGCAAATGGCAGCCAAATGTCAGCTGAAATGAAAGACACATAGCCCAGGGCTTATCAGGGAAAGTGCAGATGATTCATGTAACATCATAAATAAATAACACTGACTTTGTGTCAAGGTAAGTTTAACAGCAGAGGTTCCTTTACCAACCATAGTATGTTTCAAAGCAAGAGGGAGGGAGGCCTT
Organism: Eidolon dupreanum; assembly: GCA_028627145.1. Lineage (NCBI taxonomy): Eukaryota > Metazoa > Chordata > Mammalia > Chiroptera > Pteropodidae > Eidolon > Eidolon dupreanum. Next base: position 29,336,266 of record CM053501.1, read on the forward strand.
AGCTGGTGACAGTGACATGTGCTAAGATAAGGTATGGTATCTTTAATGGTTATATTTCAAAGTTGCTAAAGATTATATTTGTGGGTGAACAGGGAAAAAAAAAAAGGACCTCTGCCTAATGAAACTGTAGAGTTTAAATATCAACAAAGTAATGATAGTCATGTCGGGCATGAAATTTCTCAATCCAGTGCTCAGGACAGCCATATCCTTCTTCAGCACTCTTACCTTCATAGCTGGCTCTGGTTGGAGGAGTTGCATGGAGAAAGACAGGGATCGGCAATGTAGAAAGACTGAGTGTTCAGAATTAATCTGCAGATGACTCTTCTACTTCTAGACCTATTTATTTTGAAATGTCTTTTAACCCTGTCCAAGGCAGCTGATGACTTCCCTTTAACCCTCTGGAAACCCAGGGAACCCTACAGTAGAGTCCCGTGGGGACAAAAGCTGCTCTGGGATCAAACTCCATATTTTATGTCTTTTATTTCCCTTCTCCACTACCCTCCATCAAAGCTCTTTGTTGTTGTTGTTTTTTTTTTTTTTTTTTTTTTTTGTCCAGGTGGCTTTGATATCTAACATATAGCATGGTCTTATGCATAATGAGTTTCAATGGAACTTAAGAATTCTCCTAACTCAGTGTTTCTCAGCCCCAGCCGTATGCCACTATTACTAGAGAATAGGAAAAATAAAATATCCTGGTCTCACTCCTAAACCTACTGAGTCCAGATTTCCATAGAAGGTTTGTAGGCATTTGTGCTTTTGCAAAGTTGCCCAGGTAATGCTAATATTTGGGTCAATAACTTACATACTCTTCCAACTGGTCAACTGATGCAGAAATCACTTTTACAGTGTTCCTGACCTTACTTTGTTCTGCATTTGGAGGAGAGATATAGTAGAGAATAGATGTCGAATATGATCACACCTATGGGAGATATCCATATAATAAAATATTATCTTCTGTCTCTTTGTATCATACTATATAACACTTGAGACCGTGGCATGGATTTTTACTGAATTTGAAGGGTGTATTTGGGACGGTTGATTAATGCATTGGCTATGTGACATGCACACAATTTATTTTGGGAGCCACTGGGACCACGTCAAATAGATGGCACATTTTCAGAGTGGCTGAACTGAAGTGCACAACGAGAAACTTGTGTGACTGCCTCAGGGAGGACATGAAATACATATTAAAATTCTGTGGACAGAGCAGACCAAAAATGAATTCAAATATGAGCCTTAAATCAAGAGCCAGGAAGGAGAAACTCTTGAATGTAGTCATTGATTTGTGACTGAGCTTTCTCACAAGAGCAATGTTATATAGTGTTGCTTTAGGTATAATGTTAGATGCTTAGTAAATATTTACAGTAGGTGCTTAATAAATGCTTTTTGCTTGAATGAATCACGCATGGTAGATGGGCTTCGTAAGATAAGTCATCTACACTTATATGTTCTTTGTTAAATAATCACCTTCTTTGATTTGCTCCCAAAGTTAAGAGGTTATACAACTTTGTAAATAAATTTCATATTTTGAAATGTTAATACGAAATTTAAGTTTTACCTTTTTTGCTGTTTCTACTGGACACTCCATTTTGGATTTTTTAATTTAATAAGACTTTCAAAGAACCTCTTATATCCCTTAGAATTTGCTGCACGGCCTGAATTCATTCTTGCCATATTCTTCAGAATGCTCTTTTAGGTTCAAATGTTCAAACAGTAAAAAAAAATTAAGGATATAAAAAATTTTAAACATGGCTTAAAATGCCAAGATTATTTGCTGAAAGCTGGCTGCCCTGAGAGTAGTCTTGTTTTTGAATTGCAAATTCAGGCCCCATCATGAAAGTCTGTGGATTGGACTCTGCATCTCAGGGTTCTAGATGCTTCAGTCTGTATGGCATGGTTTGCAGTAATGAGAGAGTAGGAATTCTGAACCTAATTTATCAAGTTAATATTCTGAGAGTAGCTCACTTTACAGACCTCTGTCTCCTAGGTCAAAGTCTTAAATTCTTAAGCCTGTTGTCTAGGATACCCTTGTAAGTGCAGCCATCATTCGTGTTGTGGTTGTTCTAAATAATTACCCATCTCTCAGGGGTCTCCTCTGGCCTCAGTACTGCCCTGAACTTTCCTCTCCCCACTCTTCTCCTGTTTCCTATGTATTGTGTCTCAGTGGGGATAACCTATTGTGTTTTTCATTTCTAACTTCAACAATGACTCTGATTTGGAAGATTCCGCAAAACAATCACAAAACTAGCTGCAGTTACCAAAACACCCCAGATTTTCACAATTATCTGTATATGTATACAAGATATAAAAAGAGACTCATTATGTAGTGCTTATTTATACCCAGTTCACAGTCAGTTTAAAGACTTTTCATCCTAACTACGATTCTCTATTTGCTGTACATTTTATAAAATCAGATAAAGACAAGAGAGATCATATATTTATAACACAAGATCATCTATGTAAATTACATGCTTACTCTTCTTACAGTTCAAAAGGATGTACCAGGGAAGTTTTTCTTATCAGTCCATATGCTTTATGCTTCTCCACTAGTACATAATAGAGAAAAACCATCTTGGAAGCAAGAAAAAATTTGTAAACATGTGGGCTTTACTGAAGATGGTTTGGAATATGGTCTCTCAATTCTACTGGGCTTTGGCCAAAATAAATCACATCTTTAATCATGGTCTGTGTCTCTACCATAGTTTTATATATTTAGGTGTGAGTGAATTTGATTTATTTTTTCTGTGTCTACTCAAATTATTCCATCCTATTAGTATTTATGTTGGCTAGATTGGAGATGTTTTATATGTGGGCCCTACACTCTTTTCAGATTCCAACTTTATTTTGCATCTGTTTAAAAGGTCACTTTAACCTCTCTGCAAAATAAAGAGCGAAAAGGCATATAGTTTTTCTGTCACTTTACCGATACCTGTCAGAAGACATTCAGCCAGGCTTGTGCTTTAGTAAGTTTGTGAAAGAAAAACTGTCGAGATACAAAGGATGACATGATGAATAATCAAAATAATTCTGAGCTTCAACTATAATCCTATAGGAAGTGTTATGATGGAAAGTCCTGTGCAAAAATCACATGATAATTTCTATGTAGAAAACATCAATGTTGGCTTTGCCTCCTTCCCCATGATACCATGCTGAGTAATGTCCTCAAGCTTTGGAGGCCTTCGGGTTACAGCTAAACATTGATTATTTGTCAGATAATGCTATCAGACTTACAAAGATATCCACAGTGCTCCTACAAGGAAATAAATGACTCCAGCATCCCCTTTGGTGAAAGAAAACAAGTCCGCTTACTGTAATAAACACTGAATCTATAATGGGTTGAATGGGGGCTATATTTTGAAAAAAATTTCAAGTTCAGTGCCAATATTATTAAAATGCATTTTCTCTGTTAATGAGAGATGGTTTTTGCATTTCAGAGTGAGGATAGGAGAGACTTGAAATGTGTTGAGTACCCTGTACCAGGTGTTTCGGTTATATAAGCTCATTCAACTCTCTCAGCAACCATGCAGGAAGAGAGACTATCTCATAATCCAGAAGGAGAAAGTGAGATCTAGAGAGGTTTAATGACCTGTTCAAGGTCACCCATAAGTAAGAAGTTTGTTGTCTACAAAATTTATAATTATCAAAATTTGTGGTTGTATGCTTATAAAAAGTTATTACTTATTTGTGCTCCTTTCAAAAAATTTGGTACCAACTGGAGTTAAGACCAAATGAATATTTTCGTCTGGGGGAAGATCTGGTGCACATATGACTTTGGGAACTTGATTCTCTGGTACCCTGATAAACTTCCACATGTCTCAGGCATTTGATCCTTGGTTTTTTAGGGCACCTACATCCTTGGCATATTTTCCTGTGCTTTCTCTTGATGACAAAGCACCTAGGAGTGGTCCTTTGCTGTTTTGAGTCTCTTTCTTCATTTTGAGGGATTTACTGTTACATGACAAGTGTGAGTTATGAGGATTTTCTCTGTAACTGGTCACAGCTGTGAGAGGTTATACTCTGCATTTGCATAGGATTAAAGAAATCTTGTAATGCCCTGTAAAAAGAAAACGTTCTTGTAAAAATAAATAATAAATGAATAGCAAGCAGTGGTGTTTGTTGATGGTAGCATGTTTTCTCCCTTTAAAAAGTAGAGAATTTTCATTAAATGGAACAAGGTAAGTGTGCATTCTTGCTTCACTTGTGATATTGTTGTAAGAGCAGAATAAAGACACTTATTTCCCTCTAAGTGTTAACAGGCTGCCTTTTTGGCTCTGCGCTTCATGTTCACTTGCTTTAACAAGATTTACACATTCCTAACTCACTTATTAAATGCTTCAAAAGCATTTTAAGGGAAAGATCTTCAAAAGGAAAATGCATGTCTAAGGCCTTGGTCTGAAGCCTACTGCATAGAGTTCACTGATTTAAATATGTGTGCCGGAGCTGAAAGGAAACCATTCGCTTTTTCTTATTTTTTCTAGTGATTTTTTACTCTATTGCTTTCATCCCTTTTTTTGAATTCCCCCTCAATTCTAATAAAATAATGATTTTTAAAAGTTTATAGAGAACATTTTGAGAATTAAAAGATGTTGGACATTTCAGTGTAGGGTGTGGGGCAAGGGAGAAAGAGCGAGTGTTATGTGGGTATGGTCGTAGAAGAATCTGGAAAGAGATGACTAGAAAGTTGTTCAGACTTTAAAGCAGAGGGTTAAATTTTTCTGATAGCCCTTTAAAATGTGTTTAGAGGGGTCAGCAATTAATTTCTATGAAATATAACAATTAGTAAATAAAAAACTGATTTGTAAGAGCACTTTAAAAATCCTACACGAAGTTCTATTTGTTTTTCCATCAGAAAAATAGGTGAGAGAATATATATGAACTAAAAGATTCTTAAAATATTGACTTGAAGAAATATAGGGGAATAAAAAGAATGAGCCAAAGAAAAGGGGAATTGTCTTTTTCTTGGCAACTCATACTTCCACACTTCTGATCCACATTACTATTATAAGAAATGTTTTCTAGAGATGAAATATTACATAGACAGTGGGAAGGGAAAGACCTAGGACATGAACAATTTGCACACATTTAGCTCTACTAATTTCATTAGGCAGGAGAAACAGTGACACTGCAGCTAACAGCCAGAGATGAACTAACCAACGCTTTATCTTCCGTTGCCAAGGACTGCATGATGAACTCGGCAGTGACCAAAATTTATTACAGAATAGTGCTCATTGCTGCTATACCAAGCACTCTGTTGTAATTATAGCACATTAGGCAGAGGAACAAATCTCAAGGGGAAATGTCTAGTCTTTTAATCAAGTTGTAGAGAAGTCAGGGTATATAAAAATCACCCTGTGAGGTGTATATATATGTATATGTATGTCTCTATCTGATAACAGTCCTAATTTTGCCCAGGAAATGTTTTTATTATATATAGGAGTCATGAATGTACAGTGCCCTCACTTAATCTTTTCTCTACTGCAGTCCAGTTTTTTCTTATAATCTCAGTCTTCAAGAAGCTCAGGGAAGTAACACAAAGTGAATAAGCATTTGAAAGAATAATTTATTATATGATATTTTTGCCCCTTCATTTTTTCTAAGAAGTACTCCTTTATTTTCCTTACCTACTTTTTTTTTTTTTTTTGCCTTAAGACAGATCAAATAACATCATTTAAAGGACACATTTTAGTATTTAGTAGAAACAGAAAAGCTTATACTACAAGCATGCTGAATCTGATAAGTCATTGATTAGTTGTAAGGGATGAGAGAAAAGATTATATAAACAGAGTTAGAAGACACTATTAACATGTTTTATAGAAGAAACAAGCAATTATTTTACACAATTCCTTGAAATATCTTCCAGAAGAGATTTAAGAATTATAAATTTGAATCACAGATAACTCGAGTCAATGTAGTTAAAGTTTACCAAGAAACTGAGTGTAAAATAGTAGAAAGAGGAAAGGATATAGAAAGGAGCAATAAGGAGAAAAGTAAGAATGGAAGGAAGATCACATTAGGTCTATACTCACAAGCCATTGTAAAATAGTTTATATTTGTTGTCATTGTGTACATTTTAAATAATCTGTAGCTTACAAAGTCATTTCAAATGGTGAAATCAGTTCGTGTGGGTGATCACGGTCTAAAAAAAAGAATATTCAGTTATTTGAAAGTTACAGTTGTAATTTTCCTGATTATAACATTGTAGAACTCCTCATTGATATCTTTTTTTTTTGATAAAGGTATTCACTATCTCAGAAAGCTAGCTAAAATATAACTTATGTGTAAGAGCCATAATTACATCTTAAGAAGAAGGTGTCTAAATAAGGGACACCCGGCACGCCCATAGCAGTTGTATTCTCAGCAACTTCTGTGGTAAACACCTATGTCTTTTTGGTAAATTCTAATTTTCAGTTGCAAGTGCTGTATCATGCAGAGCTGGGATACATTTGACTTATATTGTCCTTGTGAGTGTATATGTATATCTCTCTCACACTCATGACACACAGTAGGATAGGCACAGATGGAGGACTATTTAAAGGCGTCATTTATTGCAATCACACTGCTAGGTCCTCCAAAATGCACCTAGGGAATTGGGACCCAACACTTTCATGAAATGTCAGTAATATTATTTTAAGCCCTTAAGCAAATGCACCTCCATCAATATTTCTCTACTCTAGCATATGGATTTACACTTCTTGGACTTGAGATTAGAGGGAATTTACATCTCCCAATTTGGTCAATTTTTACTACCAATTGTACATGTCTGATTTTGTGAGGTACTAAACAACATATTGACAAATTAGATCAGTAGAACAGCATTTTAGTAGTAGTGAGATTGGTTTTTTCTATAATTTATAAGCTCATCCTTTCCCACTTTACCTTTCTGTAGTATTAAATAAAGGCAGAGTGAGGTACACTGAGAGCAGTGAAGGAAAATGAGATGTCAGAGAGGTGGACAAGTCAGGGTTGAGGAGAGAACCTAAAAAGCACAATAGATTTTTCAAAGTAAGATCTATGACAGAATAAGGTAATGTCTATAGAGAGCATGAAATTAAATAAGATGAACTAACAGAGATGGAGAGATCTGTAGAAAGGAAGCTGCAGACCTAGCAACAGAGAGACATTTTTCTGATATCAGTGGAAGTGAGAACTGGAGACAGGGCTATTACAGTAGAAAGAGAAAGACAAATGAAGCAATAGAAAACGACAAATATATACAAGTCTCTGTGAATAGTCCTCCAAGAAAAATAGCGAAGTCAAAAAACATTCACCAATATATACAAGCTGGAGAGGACATTATCATTATTTAGTCTTTACAGAGTACTTTCTGTTTGGAAAGAGCTTTTATTTTCCTCAAATGTAAACCCATGTGGGAGCAATCAATATTATTACCCATTGTTGAGGAATTTGAGATGCAGTAAAAAGTGAGTTATCCTAAAGCAAGAATTAGAAACCAGTGTCAAAGTCAGAGACTATTCATACAAGCACACTTTTTTTTTTTTTCCTCTCTAGTGGTAGACATTCAGTGGTTGGTGAATGGTTAAACTGTTCTGTGTTAATCATCTTCCCCTTCAAAGAAGTTTATAGGCACTGTAAGACATCGGAATCCATGCATCTCTTCTTCCTCTCCATTTTGGATTTCTTACAAGCTCTCTTTAGCTAATGGAGCAGCTTATTTATTCTTACACTCAAATCATCTAGGGAAATTATCAGGAGGGGCCAGTGAACTTGGTGTGGGAATAGTCCTTCTTGTGCTGTGTTGAGATTTGATGCCACATTGGTTCTGTGTTCAGTTTAGTCCTGATAGAGTGACTGTGGGATGGATTTTTCCAGAGACTCTCTAGGAACTAAATATGCCCAAACCACTCAGCTTTGGGAAGAGGCCTCCCAGTGCTTAAGGCATGGCTGGGAATTCTGGAGATGGGATTTACATCTAGGAGAAGCTCAGGAATACTGCTTTTTAGATAGACCTCAGCGGAGATATTTCCAGGACTGATTCATTTATACAATGTACTTACCTGATCTGAAATCACTAGAAGTTAATAAGAGAAGAGGTTGGATTAAAACCTTTCTTGCTTTCTAAACCTCATCTGTATTTACCTGAGTGTTAGATTTACCTGTATATCACCTGTCACTTAAACAGCATGTCCTAAAGCTAATCAGTCATCTCGACTCTCTTGTCGGCATCCAACCATTTTGCCAAAACAAGTCTCCTTTATGTATATATTATATTGGCAAATGACCTCCAAGATTAAAAAAAAAAAAAAAAAAAACTTAGGTCATATTTTCTTCTCAAATGCATTCAGTTGTAGGATCTCATTGATTCACCTCTGTACAGCCATTATATTTTCTCATTTTTTTCTGTCCCCACCATACATATTATAGTTGAGATTATTAACTTTTATTGGGACAAAATTAAACTGTAGATCTCTTGGCTGTTCTCACTCACAGTCCCTCTTCACTCTACGTCATTTAACATACTCTACCCTACTTGTAGAAATCTAACAGAGCCATAAAGTAACACTCAGTTCATATCTCCTCTCTGAGGTTTTACCACATATTATTCATGACCTTTCTTCCAAAATTGGACTGATCTTCTTTCCTCTGCTATACAGCAAAGGGTTTAGAATTTCTACAGGGAGGAGTGTAAAGGTAATAAACTGGAAGAAGGGCAAAAGAATGTACCCAAACTGTATATGCATAGAAAGCATACTACTTTTAATTACAATGTTAGTTTTTAGGGCAGGTTTTAGGATTGGTGAAGATACTGCAGAGGTTAAAGCTGTCTCATGGCACCCTTTGGCAGCACTAAGCATCTTTTATATTATTGGGTTTATACCCTATGAAGCATGTATAAAAGGCCTTTCAGAACTGGGATGCATTTTATCTTTCTATCTTTCATAGAATGTAACAGAGTATCATGCCTTTCGTTTAGTGTTTGTTGGAAATAGAAAGTAAATTTTGAGCAAATGTTGAAAAGACTAATGTTCCAAAACATTAGTACTTGGTGTAAAGCATTAAGTTCAGTCAAGTTTTTGGTCAAATGAATTTTAAATATGTTTTCTATTTTATTTTATTCTTTAACCCAAAATAGTCTGTCTATCGGACTGTCTGTCTCACCCTTTCTCATTTTAGGACATAAGTCAAATAAAAAACTGATCCTTAAAAGCAATTTCTTAGGCAAGACTTCTGAAGTTTTTAGAACCACATTTTATTACATGGACTGACAGAGAAACAAACAAATTGTGGAAATTTTTTTTCCATTCTAATTCACTTCAAAATGAAGATGTGTTGAGATATACTACAAACAGATTTTAATCAATTGTTTTATTTAATTTTGCTCTTCCTCTCTTGGGTTGTTTACAGATGAGCCCAAAGGATTATAATGTAGAATCCCTCAGAAGTTAATTCATCTTCCTATTCAATCTCTAGTCTGAGTTTTTGGATTCAAATAATATTCTTAAGTCAATATTTAATATTATATACTTTCATTTAAATATTTGTAAAAATAAAATTTTTAGAAATATCACCCCTTGCCAGTTAGGAAATTTAGAAATCCCCCCCCCCAAATTTAAAATATTTCTTTTTGATCATCTGGTTTTCAAAGGAGATACAAAGTCTAGAGCCAAATATAAATATTCCTAATAATTGCTAATTTAATGAGATTGAAAGACAAGAAAATGCATGTCCTGTCTAACATCTGTCCAGCCAACTTGCAGGCAGGGAATTGCTGTTTCTTATATCAGCTGTATAAGCCATGATTCTCCGGAAAAATGGAACCAATAGGATCTCTCTCTCTCTATCTATCCCCTCCCTCTTTCTCTCTCTCTCATCTACATTGATTGTATATAGATATAGATATATAGATAGATATAGATATAGATATAGATATAGATATAGATATAGATATAAATATACAGAAAAAGATTTATTATGAGGCATTAGCTTACATGGTTATGGAAGTTGAAAAGTCCCACAATCTGCTGTCTACAAACTGGAGAACCAGGAGAACTGGTGGTGTGATTCCAGTTCAAATCCAAAGGCCTGAGAACCTGGGGAGCCACTGGTGTGAGTCCCAGTCTGAGTCCAAAGCCCTGGGAATCAGGAGCACTGATGTTTGATATCACAGGGCAGGAGAAGATGAATGTCTCAGCTCAAGCAGAGAACAAATTCACCTTTTCTCAGCCTTTTGGTTCTATTTAGATTGCCCATGGATTGGATGATGCCCACCCATGTTGGTGAGGGTGGATCTTCTTCACTCAGTCTACTGATTCAAATGTTAATCTCTTCAGAAAATCCTCTTACAGATACATGCAGAAATGATGTTTTATTGGCTATCTGGGCACCCTTTAGCCCAGTCAAGTTGACACACAAAATCAACAGTCACAGCAGCCTAGGTTGTAAATTGAATATGTGAAGCCAGGACTGAATTCGCAGCTAAAAAATCCAGCTGAGTTATAGCTGCCATCGCCTTAAGGAAATGAGGTATGGCTCTTTCATATCTGAATCCTCAGGATGTAATCACTCGATTTGACAGTTGTAAAATGCCAGGTTCTGGCTCCTGCTCTTCACTAACTTTCCCAAATAGTGGAAATATTTTTTTATCGCTGATCTCAGATCTATCTTAACTGGGGCAAAAATCAAATAGCAACCCTCTGGAGTAGGCATTTTAGTTGGCTCATTCTGCATGGTCTTTAAATGGCATTTGCTGCCTCAGTATTGACCTGTAAATTTTTTATTTGCCATTATTCAGCACATGCTCAGTAATGATTAAACAGTAGCAGCCATGTTGCACTTCTTCTCATCCTGTTCTTGTAGGTGGTCTTCTTGTGCCTGACTTCCTGAGTCTCACTCATTTGTTGTCAAATATCTAAGTCCTATCTATATTCCTACCTTTGTTCTAATCTTTCACCAGCTGTCTCAGCTTCCTTCTAAGACCCTGCTTTGTATTTGTCATTTTTATCTCTAAATACTAGAGTTCTCACTTTGAACATTGGCCCAAAATCCCCATCACTATATTTCATGTCAATTTGTTATATTTTCTTTGTTGTATTCAAGAATTGCTTGATAATTCCTTGTTTATTTGTCTCTTTACTGCCTTCCCCTAACTAAAATGTAAGTACCATGAATGTTTGGGCCTTATTTGTCTTGTTCTGTATCCCATCTCTAGTACCTAGAACAACATAACTCAGTAGCTGTTTAGGAAATAAATAAACTATATAATGGGAAAATAGTCAAGATGCTCACTGCCTTTCTGCCTGGACTTTTGAGTATTGACTTTCTGGATACCTTAGGGAATGGTTACTTTAAGGACTTGTGGTACTAACAGCTTGTGTGAACACTGCCTGGAGAGTATAGTACCTTTGTATGCCAAGACAAACCTCAGAGCATCCACTGTCAGCTGAGCCTCAGCCAACTGGGTGGCTCTTTTGCCAGGTGCCTTTCTAGGAGGAAACATCTAGTTCAGGATAAGTAATTAAATAACATCGATGCCATCATCTCCCCTCCTGTTCCCAAGAATGACACGACTAATTGTACAGTACTCTTTCCCACTGTGCCAAACACAGCTTCACATTCATAGTACTTCAGTTAGCCAATACCAACTGATCAGAAGTGACATCTTTGTCATTCCAGAGCTAATCCAACCTCAAGCTGAATGCAGAAAGCCATACAGATCATTCAGCACCTATTTTAGTAATAGTCATGAGAAGGAGCATATCACTCTTACTCTTAGCATTTAGAAGAATACTGAATTTTAGAAGGATCTCCTAAAATGATTCCCAAACCTAATCATTCATACATGGGTCCTAATTTTGCCCTCTAGATGGTCAAAGAATAGAATTCTTTATTTGTCAAAGTTTTTTGATGTTCTTTAATATCAAGTCTTAGCTAATAACAAGAGCTGATGTTTATGAAGCCTTTATTATATGACAGGCATGGTTAAAATTACTTGCAAATAACTCATTTAATTTCCAGAGCAGCTATCTTTATTATTATTTTACTGATAAAAGAAACTGGGACACAAAGTAGTCTTCTCATTAATTACTCTTTTTCTCCCCTTGTTCTTGGACCATTGTCCTATCTCTGTTATGAATTTCATATCACTGCATTATGATTAGTTGTGTACATGTTTCTGTCCCATATTAGACTTTAGCTCTTCAGTGATACATGTGGCATCATTATCTAGATGCCTAGCACAGTATCTGGAACATTGACAATGTTCTGTAAAGATTTGCTCTTTAGTGAAAAGATGTAACAACAATTTTAGAAAGAGATTCCAGCTCGGTTTAGTTGAGGACATAATTGCTAACTGAATTAAATTATTCTAGGTCAAATAAACACGAGTCAAGAATGTGGAAGAACCATTTAGATGTGAACTCAGAGCCAAGCAACCTTTGAAAAGTCATGCAGAATTAGAGAGGTGCCAGAAAATGAAAAAGAGACACGTGAAGATCCAACTAAAAATATTTAAAAAAATAAAGAAACTACAGAATAGTGAACTCCTCTATTCATGCTGATGATCATGTTTGCTATTTTGGGTGCCAAACTTAAGGGTGGTATTGACAATCGAGGTAAAATCTGAAATAGAGTGTCCAGAATTGTGAAGGGTCTGATGCTCTACTGTGCAAAGAATGGAGGTATTGTGATTGGAGAGGAAAAGAGAGAAAGAGAGGTGATCTCTCCTTTTTGCAATTATCCTGTTGGAAGGATAAATTTTGAACTGGAGCTTATAAGCAGGAGTTATAGGGAAATTATCAGAAGGCCATTCTGGGGAAATTTCTATCATATGTGATTTTTAAGGGCTACTCTGTGGAAAGAGAATTATTCAATATTAAGCATGATACTATCTTCTGGGTTGACATTTAGAAGATTAAATATGGAAGTCATGGTGACCCCATTATCAGATAACTCATGAATGACTCAGATACATGGAATTTGAGAATCAAATGCTTCAGAAACCTCTAGGTCCAATTCAAAATGCTAATTTCATGTTTCTAAATCCTTAATAACCTGGACTGGGTCACTGTGAGGTATGACTATCTATCTGTGACATATGAATTCTGTAAAGACCTTCATTAGTTCTCCAAACATTGCTCTTACTTGCTTGCCTAAAATATCTGGGTAAGAATTGTATTCTTTCACTTCAAATTTTCTATTCTGTTGCATGCAAATGTATGTATGAAAGAAAACATTCAAACTATTATCAAGCATTTTTACCTGATTTTAAGGAGAGGCAGATCAACACTTGATATAGAAGAGCATGGAGGGGCTGAGCTCTTAACTGGGAAGGAAGGCTGCTTATTACAGAAGAAAAATGGGATTGACTGGGACTTGGGGACCAGCATGGACCAACCAATAAACTTTCTTCCCTTTGGGACCTAGGACTATGTCCAGAGTTTGTACATTTGTTAACTTAGATTTGGGATCCCCAAGTGTATTCCAAAGGAACACTATTCCTGCAAGATTTGTCTCAGAAAAAGGACTCTAAAGTCAAATAAGTTTTTGAAAACTGGATTCTAGCAAAATGGACAGACAATTTGGTAAACCAGATTTAAATTCATTGTTCCCAAATGATTCACCTTGGTAGGAAAAGAGAGTGTTTTGTTAGCACTTATTAACATTCCATGAGTTTTGTGTTCCCTGTGGGAAAAACTGCTTATTCAACTTCATAGAAATATAAATCAGTTGGAGGGCTCCAGCTAACAGTTACCACATTTCATCCATAAAGAACTCAAGAAGAAATTAGATTGTGTGGAAGGCCCTTATTTGTGGAATTCTTTATTCACCATACTTTGGTACCCCCCTTGACTAATGACCTTTTACAAGCAGAACTGTAAAGAACTGAAAGACATGTCTCTTTATAATTGACATCTTATTTATTTCAATATACGCCAGTTGTCGCTCTACTTTTTATGCATTCTGATTGTTATGCCTTTGAACTTTTGCCCTGAAGCAATTTAATCATGATTGGTTCAATTGTGTAAATCCAATAAACAAGTCTTGGCCAAGGTCCCTTGGAGGTATTTTCCTGACATTTCTCTAAGTGTTTACAAAGCCCTTTTACCCAGTCTTAGAAGCATAGTCTTTGTCATGTGTTCCCGAAACCCAGAACTTAAAAGAAAAACATCTTAGATCACTTAAAAGCCCTTCCTATGGAAAAGACTTTTTTTGATTGATTTTTAAGTCTCTAATTTTTTTTTTTTTTGTATTTTTACCTTAAAAACAGTCTAGGCAAAGGCATAGCCACAAGGAGTCAGTTATTACAACTGCATCCAGTCTTTAAATGGAAATATGACTAGCAAAGTTCAACTTTTTTAATGTCTCTTTTTTCCAAAGGCTAATTTCCAGGTCTTTTATAAAGTCTAAGTGTAGCCTATTCCAGAAGACTGTTTTCTACTACCTTTAAATATAGTTACTCTTACTTTGAATGTAAAGATATTCTTTTTCATTTTGTTTGAAGCTATCTCTGACCAAATGCTAAGTACTGCTCAAAAATTGTCTTCCACAATAACTATGTAAACTAGATGAAAATAGAGTTATAATGTTTCACCCCAGGGTAACATAAAAGCACAATGTGGAAGCTCTATCTAAGACATGACTTTCCCCCAGTCTTTCCTAGGAATTGTAAATATAGGTGGGAGATTTCATATTATTAATTAAGAAACTTGAGGAAATTATCGTTTTAATAGTCCTTGTTTTCCTTTTGAAAGAGAGAAAAATGAGCCACTTACGTGAACATAATTTTATTTCTTCAAGCTGTTTAAATTGTTATTTTCATGTGGAATAGCCACATCAGCTTGTAAACTGATATATAAGAACTTAAGTTAAAATGTTTCCACTCCATGTACTAATGTTTAGCTCTGATATTTATCCAAGAATTGGGCCCCTCAGAATTATAGCATCTGTTTATGTTTGGTTAATTTTTTATAATCTCAGATGTTTCCGTAAATTCTGAATTAAAGAGAAAACTGCTGGGGCCAATTTGTGTGGGTAGTCTAAATGTAAGAGTATACCATCACTGTGCGAGGATGTTTTTGCCTTTTTTCGCCCCCCCCGTGGCTTGTTATTACAGATATCACATTTCCACAAATGCTTCCATGCCTTAAAGAGGGAGAGAGAGAGAGAGAGAGAGAGCACAGAAGATGGTCCATTTTATCTCATTTCAGTTAGATTATAATATTTGGGATTTTGGCCATTTGCACCATTGAGAAGATGGTAACAAATGGGTTGGTCACTTTTAACTCTATCTTAAAATTTTCTAGAGTTCATAGGTGTTTCTGGTTCCTTAAATTAGTTCAATATGCTTTTTTGGTAGTAAAAAAAAAAACAGGGTCAATGAATAGGATGACTAGGGACACAGAAATATTATTATTATTATATATATATTATATATATTATAATTATATTATAATATATAAAAGAAAAAATAGTGACAATGAAAATGTAGAACACTGTAAAAAATGCCCAAATTCTGGGTCTTTCCAAATTACTGATCAGATTCTCACTGAGTGATTAAGAACCCACACAGTTTCTTTATTTAGCTCTTGCCAAAAACATAAAGGGAGAAGTTCTTTTCATGCTTTCTTCACTTTACAAAGAATTGAACAGGCAGAGACTTTTCAAACAACTATAAGGTTGCACTGAAATCTAAAAAAGCCTAAAATTCATGGAAAATATATTCATCATTTTAAGCTTTGATCAGATTGTAGGGTACAAATTAGAAGACTACCTGTAGATTTTAATAACTTAAATATTTATTTGATCATTGTTAGGATATTTTTTAAAAATCTAATTATCCTTGAAGACAATGTAATCACAAATAAAAAGAAGCATCTCTGTCAACTGCTGTTCCTTTGCTCTCTAGGTGAAATCTTCTTTAAGTTCTCATTTGTGAATGAATGATTTGGGGGACTAGACTAGTAGATTGACATTTTTAAGTGAAGGCTAAAAATCCAGCTACTTCTATCTCTCAGATCATAATAATTTTTCTCAATAAAATGAAGTTATTTATCTAATTTTCATTTAGAAGATGAACTTTTTCAAAATGGTTCTAGTTCTTTTATAAAAATTAATTGATGGCATTCATATAAGTCTAACTTCTGAATTTTTAATTTCTGAACTAATTTTATGTGCTTTGGATAACATAGTTTCCTCTTTATTGAGAAACGTAATATAATTTCATTTATCATTATAGCTCTGAGGGGTGCCCTTAAAATAATAAGTTATCCTTTATTAATCTTTCCCCTATAAGTTATTTGAATTTTAATTGTTTTAGATAAGAACTTGCCATTTTATTTAGGGAAAACAATCAGTTTTGCAATCAGTTTTGGTTATTAGACATAGTGGAGAAAGGTATAAAATATACTATAAGAGAAAGTAGCAAATCTGACTAATAAAGACTGTAAGGTAAGGAAGGGGTGGTATAGAGTCTTAGCTCTAAAGGATGATGGATAGGGCACTCTCAGGCATAAGAACTTACATAAGGTACTTACTACCTCTGAGTTAAATTAAGAATAATAATATGATGAAGGGTGCTGTGAGGATTAAGTGAAAAACTAGTATAACCTGACTAACATAGTGTATGGGTTAAATACTGCATATATGCATGTGTGTATATATATATATGTATGTATGTAAAATTGAAAAAATATATTGAAAATGAATGGTTTTCAAGTATTACAGAGATAACATCAAAAACTTCCACAAAATTTCAAACCTTCCTTTGTGCAGACTTGTGTGATTTAGATATGACTGAACAGAAAAAATGCCAAAGAAAATGAAATCCTTCTTGCTTTATATTATCATATGTCCTTTTAACTCTATCTAGAAGTGAATATATGCTTATTAAAGCAATTATAGGATAAAAGTGAAAAGGATCAGTTATATCCCAATTAATGTTTATATTTCATCTAATATAAAATGCTAGAATTAGTTCTAATAAAAGAACTAAACAAGAGTCAGGAAATAATTTATTATTAATAATTAGGAAATTCATGAGCCATATTCAAAATTATTTTACTTGAAGGATACAAAGTAATTTTAGTGTTATTTAAATAAACACATTATTTTTATTAAAACGAAATGTCAAATGCTTCTTTTAAGGTTTCTTTTTTCTATATTTTTAAATTTAACCTCCAGTTTTTACCAAACAAGAGCCTCTAAAACACAATTTAGAAACATTAGTATTTTGAAACTTTTTATAATTTTATTCATTTCACCATACAAAGTTTTATTTATTTATTTATTTATTTATTTATTTATTTATTTATTTAATTTTTGATTAAGTTTATTGAGATAACATCGGTTAATACAATTATATAATTTTCAGGTGTACATTATCATTTGACAGCTGTATATTCTATTGTGTGTTTACCACCCAAAGTCCAGTTTTCTTCAGCTATCATATATTTGATCCCCTTTACCCACTTCACCCTTCTTCTAAACTCTATATTTGACCCCCTTTACACCATCTACCTTCCCCCTCCTCCTCAACCCCACTAGTAACCATTAGTCTATAGTCCTCTGATAACTACTAGTCTAAAGTTCACGTCCATGAGTTTCTATTTGTTTGTCTTGCTCATTTGTTGCGTTTTGGTTTATATCCTACATGTAAGTGATATTATGTGATTTTCAACTTTTTCTGTCTGTTTTATTTTGCTTAGCATGATTATCTTAAGGTCCATCCATGTTGATGCAAATGATGGCATTTCATCTTCTCTTATGGCTGAGTAATAATGCACTGTATATATGTACTACAGCTTCTTTAGCCAATCATCTATTGTAGGACACTTCAGTTGCTTCCATGTCCTAGCCACTGTGAATAATGCTGACCATTCGTATGCAAATATCTTTTCGGATATGAGTTTTCAAGTCTTTGGGGTAAATATCCAGTAGAGGGATTGCTGGGTCTTATGGTAGATGAATTCTTTAGTTTTTTGAGGAAACTCCATACTGTTTTCCATAGTCCCACCAGCAGTGTATGAGGTTTCCTTTTTCTCCGGATCCTCTCCAACATTTGTTATTACTTGTCCTGTTGATTATAGCCACTCTAACAGGTATGAGATGGTATCTCATTGTGATTTTGATTTGCATTTCCCTAGTAGCTAGCAATGTTGAGCATCTTTTCATATATTTGTTGGCCATTTATATGTCCTCTAGGGATTTTTTGACTGAATCATTTTTTGTTGTTGTTGTTGTTATTGAGTTGTATGAATTCTTTGTATATTTTGGCCCTTATCGAAGGTGTTGCTTGCAAATATATTTTCCCATTCGAACAGTTGTCTCTTTACTTTGTTGATGATTTCTTTTGCTGAACAGAAGCTTTTTAGTTTGATGTCTCATTCATTTATTTTAGCTTTTACTTCCTTTGCTTTTAAGGTCAATTTCATAAAATCCTCTTTAAGTCCAAGGTCCTTGAGTTTAGTTCCTATGTTTTTTTCTATGAATTTTATTGTTTCAGGTCTTATACGCAGGCCCTTAATGCATTTTGAGTTAATTTTGGTATGTGGTGATAGACAACTATCTGGTTTCATTGTTTTGCAGGTGGCTTTCCAATTTTCCCATCATCATTTATTGAAGAGGCTTTCTTTTCTCTACTGTATGTTTTTGGCTTCTTTGTTGAAAATTATTTGTCCGTATCAATATGAGTTTACTTCTGAACTTTTGATTCTGTTCCACTGGTCCGTGTATCTGTTTTGCTGCCAATACCATGCCACTTGATTACCGTTGCTTTGTAGTATAATTTGAAGTTGGGCAGAGTAATGCCTCCAGTCTCGTTCATTTTTCTCAGAATAGCTTTGGCAATTCGGGGTCTTTTGTGCTTCCATACAAATCTGATGATTTTTTTTGTTCTATTTCTTTTAAAAGTGCTGGTGAGATTTTGATAGGGATTGCATTAAGTCTGTATAATGGTTTAGGTAATATGGTCATTTTAACTATATTGATTCTTCCAATCCAAGAATGTGGAATGTCTTTCCATTTCTTAGTATCTTCTTTGATTTCTTTTAATAGAGTTTTATTATTTTCATTATATAGGTCCTTCACTTTCTTCGTTAAATTTATTCCCAGGTATTTTATTCTTTTTGTTGCATTTGCAAAAGGAATTATTTTTCCCATTTCTTTTTCTGACACTTCATTATTATAGTGTAGGAACACTATGGATTTTTGAACGTTGATTTTGTATCTAGAGACTTCACTGTATTTGCTTATTGTTTCTAGTAGAGTTCTTGTGGAGTCTTTAGGGTTTTCTATAAAGAGAATCATGTCATCTGCAAACAGTGACAGTTTCACTTCTTTGTTTCCTCTTTGGATGCCTTTTATATCTTTCTGTTGTCTGAATGCACTCACTAGGACCTCCAATGTTATAAGGAATAAGAGTGGTGATAGTGGACAGTCTTGCCTTGTTCTTGATCTTAAAGGGAAGGTTTTTAGTTTTTCACCATTAAATATAGTGTTGGCTGAGGGTTTGTCATATATGGCCTTTATTATGTTAAGGTACTTTCCTTATATTCTGATTTTGTTAAGTGTTCTGATCATAAATGGATGCTGTATCTTGTCGAAGGCTTTTTCTGCATCTATTGATATGATCATATGATTCTTATTTTTTAATTTGTTTATGTGGTGTATCAAATTAATTGATTTGCATATATTGAACCATCCCTGTGCCTCTGGAATGAAGCCCACTTGATCATGGAATATAATCTTTTCAATATGTTGCTGTATTTGGTTTGCTAGTATCTTATATAGGATTTTTGCATCTGTGTTCATGAGAGATGTTCATCTATAGTTTTCTTTTTTTTGTGTTATCTTTACCAGGTTTTGGTATCAGAGTAATATTGGCCTCATAAAATGTGTTGGGAAGTATTGCCTCCTCTTTGATTTTTTGGAAGAGTTTGAGGAGAATAGGTATTAAATCTTCTTTGAATGTTTGGTAGAATTCACTGGTGAAGCCATCTGGTCCTGGACTTTTACTTTTTGGTAGGTTTTTGATGATTGTTTCAATTTCCATACTGCTGATTGGTCTATTTAGATTTTCCAGTTCTTGATTCAGTCTAGGAAGGTTGTATTTTTCTAAGTACTGGTCCATTTCTTCTACGTTATTTAATTTGGTGTTATATATATTTTAATAGTATACTTGTATGATCCTTTGTATTTCTGTGATGTCAGTCGTAATTTCCCCTCTTTCATCCTTGATTTTGTTTATTTGTGTACTTTCTCTTTTTTCTCTAGTGAGTTTAGCCAGGGGTTTGTCAATTTTATTAACTTTCTCAATGAACCAGCTCTTTGCTGCATTTATTATTTCTATTTTTGTTTTTGTTTTTGTTTTCAATTTCATTTATTTCTGCTTTAATTTTGATTCTTTCCTTCTGCTGGCTTTAGGTTTCATTTGTTCTTCCTTTTCTAGTTTTTTAAGATGAAGTGTCAGGTTGTTTATTTGCGCTCATTCTTGTTTCTGAAGATAGGACTGTGATGATATGAACTTTCCTCTTATGACTGCCTTTGCCGTGTCCCAAAAGTTTTGATATGTTGTACTATCATTATCACTCGTTTCTATGTATCTCTTGATCTCTGTTTTTATTTCTTCTCTGAACCAGTTATTCTTCATTAGCATGTTGTTTAATTTCCATGTATTTGTGGTTCTTCCTGAGAGAGGAAGGAAGAGTGATAGAGGAAAGGAGAGGAAAAAATCTTGATTGTGAAAATTTTCACATTTTTTTATACTGGATTGTGAAATACAGCATTTTCACATATTATTCATGTTATTGTCTAAAGATATTGTCTAAACAAGTCACTCTTAATTTAAGGAGATGCAAATTATGTAGTGATTTTAAAGTTTATTTCAACTTGAAGGACATCAATTACCATGAAAGGAAAATAGCCATACATTTATTTTAATATTTGATCTGAGTGAGGCTTGGAAATTCATTAGTCTTCACAAATTACATTATTTTTAAACTATAGCATTCAGAAATGGAAATTAAGAATAAAGAATGTAAAAGATTTCTAGCTTCACTTTTTTTTGTATAAAAATGATTAACAACAACAAAAAAACAGAGAGGAAACTCCATAATTTTATCTTTAATAAAAATAAAAAATTGCCTTAACTTCTACCTCAAACTATGAAGAATAGCTGCTATGAATGGTATTTATATCAAGAGAGGATCTTAAGGGAGATCTCATCTCATTACAGATTTGGAGCAGTGAATAGAATACATCCAAAAGTAGGTGGCATGGCCCTGAGAAGCTAAACAAAAATCCCTTATTTGGGATTGCAGTTGTTGGCCTGAAATTTGGTTCACAGGAACATCTCCAGTCACATTTGACCCAGCAGTATGGGATGAAAAGAGCTGGCTTAGATGAGATGTGTTCATTCTCACCCAGAGCTTCTTTCAGCAAGGGTGGAGTGGTGTGTGTGCATCAGCTTTGCAGCTGCTGATTATTACAGCTAAAGAGAAAGAAAGAAATGCCAAATGATCACACAGAACACTCGTCTGTGTTTCAGAATGAGGTTTTGCTGATTAACTCAAAGGGAGGAATTAGCATGGCCAGACTCTTTGTGAAACGTACCCTCAGGATAGAGTGCACAACAGACTTGCTGACCAGGAGTACTGGAGCAACATATGTGAATTGGCATTCCACATAGCCCGACTCACTTTCCCAGCACATTATTATTCTGTTCCATAACTAGTAGTTCACCTGGAGGAAAAGGCACCTGTTAAAAGATGGGAGCTATCAGCAACACTACTAAAAAAAAAGAAAGGAGCAAGAAATGCAATAGAAAATGACAAGTGAAAATATACCTTTGAAGAAAAATTTTAGTAGAAAGTCAAACACGAGTTAAGCATTTCTTTATTATAATATTAGACATTAAAATATAAACTTTTTGAAACAATGGGGAAAATAGATACAGTGTATCCTATTCAAAGGGCAGACATAGACAGGAGCTGAAAAAAAAATGAGACGTATAACACAATCACGGGGAAAAAACAAAGTAGATGCAGAAAAATGTGAAATGTATATAGTATGAACACAATCATAGACATATACAAAGAGATTGAAAAGTATAGCAAAATAAAATGTCAAAGAACAAAGTAATAGAAAAATAACATGCAAAAGATAGATAAAGAAAAACCAATAAATGCATAACTGGGAATACCTAGAAAACTGGGGATGAAAATGAAATTCAAAAGTATAACAGAAGAAACCCTATAATAAAAGAACTCGATCTTCATCAGACTTGTATTAAAGTGTTGCCTCTGAATGACTCCAACTTACATAAGAAAAACATGTCAAAATAATAAAGAAATAACAGCTGTTGAGAAGCGGTTAATATAGGTCCACTACAGGCATAAATAGTAGTTAGCATTTTAGGTATGCACCAGAGTTTCTCAGTTTCTGGATTTCTTGCCTAAAACTTTCATGAGAAATCCTCTAGGAAATATTGGAGAGCTGGAAATCTAAAGTAGTGTTATTATTATTCTCAAAGTGGACTAGGCTATATCCAATTAGAAGGTTTCACTCTTCTCTACTGAAGATATCTAAGAGATAATAGAGTTCTGGCAAATCTTTCTTTCTTTCTTTCTTTCTTTCTTTCTTTCTTTCTTTCTTTCTTTCTTGACACACTTCTGGAAGTCAGTGACACCACCTACCTCTCCTTTTGTCTTTGGGTAAAGTTGTATCCTCCTTCCCTTTCTAAAATTATGTAAAAGAGAAGATTTAAGAGACATTAAAATAATATTTCATTTTTTAGTTCACAAGAAATATTTCTTCACAGCTTAATTGCATTAGAAGATAGCTTAATTTAGTACATAAATTATATAGATTATTCATGTATTCATTATATAATTATACTGATGAGTTTATACAGTCAAATATATTGCTAACTCAATATATTAAAATTATATTAAAAATATTTTTGCGTACTTTTTTGTACTCATTTCTCAAAAAATTTTGTTGCAAATACATTTCTAACACCTAGTATAGTTTTTTTTTTGGTATAGTCACTACTGATATAATGTTGTCTAGCAGAAAGGTTATGTATCAACAGTTTTCACTGAAATAAGCTGTCACCAGCACATTTCTTTATAAAATAATATTCATTAAAAATAGGATATTCTCTTAGCTAAAGTGACAGCTCATCACCTTGTCAATTTTCTATAATAATATACACTTTACAGTAAGGTGCTAACAAGACACGGGGTAGCATTTCAGTCATTCACTATAGTGTCAAAATGGAGACTAGATATGCCGCATTCAAAGAAAAGATGCCAATTAAATGTGCTCTCTCTACAGTAGGTGCTCCAGTACCATAGAATGTGATCTGTATCCTTGTTATCCAATATTAGATACTAGTGTTCCACCACTTTGGATTCTCATTCTCTCTCTCTCTCTCTCCATCCCTCCCTCCCACCCTTTCCCCCCCTACCCCTCCTCAGCATCAAAGAATGCTGAGACCTAGAGCCTAGGTAGATGCACAGGAAGGGAGAAAAAAAAGCAAAACATTTATAATACAGAAAGCATAATATATAAGATGAATATGTTTGGAGTCTGCCACAAGTAAATTGAAGTATTTACTACTGGTTAGTTATCTGACTTTATGTAAATAATTAACTTGTCAAGACTTGATTTCCTTTTATTAAAATGGAGATATTAATTCTACTTCATTAAGAGGGTGTGAGGATTAAATGGAAGATAATGTTTGTAAAGGGTTTAGCTTAGAGCCTAGCATATTAATAGGAGCATAATAAATGCTAGCTCTATCCATGTGCCTCACTTTAAAGATGCCATTATATTGAAAGGTCAGTTCACAGTATGATTTTTTCTCCTCTGAATGCTTTAAAAGGTTTTGTCTTTGTTTTTCAACAGTTTAACTAGATGTATCTAGTGGTGTTTTCCTTTGTATGCAAAAGAAATGCTTGCATTCATTGCTTTAACTGAATATGTGGCTTAAAGTCTCTTATCTGCTTTTAAAAATTCTCAAAAATTATCCTTTCAACAAAAATTGCTTCTAGACCATTCTCTTTCTCCTTTGCCTCTAGAACTCCAATTATACCTATGTTTGTCTTTATCACCGAATCTAGTATCACTTATGCCCCTTTCTATATTTTCAACTCTTTTCAAAATTATATGCTTCAGCTATGTCTAGTTTGCTTGTAAATGCCTATATTACACTCTTTTTTCCCTTTCATTATGAAAATATTAAAAAACACAGAAAAGTTGAAAGAATTTTACACTGGACTCTAATATATCCACCAACTAGATTCTACTATTAGTATATTATACTTACATTATCACATATCTACAAATCCACCTTTCTCTTTAATACATTTCAAATTAAAATGCATACATCAGTATACTTCCTTCTAAATACCTCAGCAAGTATACCATTAGCTGGAGTTCAGTATTTGTTTATAGTTTCTACTTTGTTTGAGGCATGATTTACATACAATGAAATGTACAAATCATAAATATTCATTTGCTGAGTTTAGATAAATGTGAATACTTCTATAATCCAACCCCTATCAAGATATAGAATATTATCATCACCCCAGAAAATTCCCTCATGCTTCTTCCCAATCAGTCACAACTTCCACACCCATAAGCAAGCAATGTTATTTTTTTCCACCATAAATTAGTTTTGCCTATTTTAAAATGTCATATAAAGTGAATCATACAGTAGGTATCCTTCATGTAAGACTTTTTTTACACAGACTAAGACTTTTGAGATTCATCCATGTTAAGTATATTAGTTGTATTAATTTCTTAGGGTGGCCATGAAAAAGTCCTAAAATTGAGTGGCTCAAAACAACAGAAATTTGTTGTAGACTAAAAATATGAAATTAAGGCATCAGCAAAGCCATGCTCTCTCTGATGGTGCTGTGGGAGAATCCTTGCTCACTTCTGGCCTTTGATGGTTGCCAATCACCTGTGGCACTGCTTGGCTTGGAGATGCGTCACTACTATCACATGACTGTCTTCTCCCTGTGTATCTTCACATCATCTTCTCTGTGTGTGTCTCTGTATCCAAATTTCCCCTTTTCATAAGGACATTAGTCATATTGGATTAGGGCCCACACCAGTGACTTCACTTTAACTTGATTACTTCTTTAAAAACCCCATTTCCAAGTAGGGTCACATTCTGAGGTACTAGGGGGTGTGGACTTCAACATATCTTTTGAAGGTGGATAGGATTAAACCGTAACAGTAGTTTATTCCCTTTTATTGCTGACTAATATTCCATTTTCTGAATATTTCAGTTTATTTTTAATCTATTTTACTGATGGACAACTGAACTCATACCAATTTTGAGCTACTATGACAAAGCTGCTATGAATATCCTTTTAAAGTCATATTATGTGTATATGTTCATTTCTCTTAGTTAACTAGGAGTAGAATTGCTGGATCATAGGAAAAATGTATTTAATGAGAAACAGATCTTTTTCTAAAGTGGTTTTACCATTTTGTATGCCCACTAACAATGTATAAAAATTTTGGTTGCTCTACTTTGTCACGGTCATGACATTGTCATTGTTGCAAGTAGTTTTTGGTTGTTTCTTGTGATATTATTGTGACGAAAGAGCTTAGAACAAATTGACCAAAAATTAAAAGTTATATTGACTTGGTGCATATGCTTCTTGGTTCAGATGTTTTTAGTTTGGAAAACTCAGAGTAACTGCTGCTGCAAAAGTAGAGAACAAAGCAAATAGCCCAAAGCTGAGGCAAAGTGGGCCTCTATCTGTTCTACCAAAAGACAGGGGAACTAAATGGTAGTGCAATGGTAACGAGTCCTTGCCAGAAGGAAGGTGGCCTGTGTGTCCTCATCTCTCTTGTGTACAAGCTGGAGTTTAGGGGTTTTGGGATGAGGGCCATTGTCAGGTACCTGGGGCTTCAGGGTCACTAGGGCCTGGGAAAGTAGGGAAGAGTCCTCAGATAGGTGGTACCCAGGGAGACTAATACCCCACCACTGTGTGTGAGGATCTGGGTGCTGACTCTCCCAGCTATAATAACTCTAGAGGGTGTCCCCTCTACCAGCTGATGTGACATAGTCCTCAAAGCTCCTTCAACATAGAAGCAACTGATTCTAAATTTATTCTTTTTCCTCCAAAAAGCAGAAATGGTCACATCATTGAAGTTGTGCCCACAGGTAGAGTGCTCTAAACTTGAGGGGTGGAAGAAAACAAGGAGTGCTAGGCGTCTGAGTGTCTAACAGGCCACGGGGACTGTGGTCATCTTTCTGGCCCTCTCAGCTTCCACCAAATCCTTGGGGACAGCCAGCTTCCTGTCTTCTTGCCTCACGGTCAGTCCTGCCTGAGACCCCTAGGAAGCTGGGTGGTTGGGAGGTGGAGTGCACCGGTGCTGGGAAGTGCTTTGATCTTCAGAGTCCAGCGAGAACCTCAAGCCCCCTGGCCTGAATGATACTCCCTCACCAACCCACAGTGCAAGGAGAAGTGGAAGCTAACATGGAAAACAAAAATCCTCCCATCTCCCAGGTCCATTGTTAAGATTTCAGAGACAAATATACTCAAGAAAGTATATATTTCAGTACTCCATTGAAAGAATCTTTTAAAAACTAACAGAAAAATCAAAGCACAGTATTTTCTGTAAATGAAAACCCTCTTGGAACACAGGATGGGTGCTTTCATTGATTAAAACGGGTACTGCATCTTGATAAGCCTAGGGAGAGCCGGCACCTACACATATGCAGCAGATGACACCTGCTTTTGTGAGGTGGCACACTTCAGGGCCAGATACCACCCTTGACCACAGATGACAGCTCCCTCATCTCATCCTTCAGCTGCTACAGCTTCTGGAACTCTGGTGTGCTATCCATGTTCCTGATCTGGCTGTGCAGGCCCGGGAACGACACTGAGGAGTCGACGGCCTCGTGACTTTCAGCCGGGTCTGGTGGATCTTCTCTGTCAGCTGATCTGTGACTCTTGCTACTCGGAGCAAAGATAAGCACAGTTCTGTTGTCATGCTAAGCCAGATGGTAGACAATGGTGGCATCACTGTCTTGCCCATGTTTGGTGGTCTATGGATCAGGTTCAGTGGTCTCTGGAGCATAGTTTTCATGGCATAAACTTGAGAGTGGCTGAGGTCTGGGAGCCCTTGTGCCATGAAGTACTTAGGATGCTGGCACTTGATGATTAGGTATGTCCTCCACCTGATGGCCAAGCAGTTTATAGTAGTTGTAGACCCACATAGAGGTCTTGTTTATAGAAAATGTTTTTAACATACTTTGCATCCTGTTGAATAGGGTTGACTTCCAAATGAAATCCACCTGGAAGTTATGAGTCACCTCCACAGGTGTACGCATACTACTCCGCAGCTCAGTAGTGATCTCATCGGCATAATTATCAGGGACTTTGAAGATGCAGCCAATCCCTTTCCACAGGGGTGCTAGGTACCCTTTATACTGCAGGCTTATATCATTCCCCTGCTTGAGCTGTAAGTCTCTGAACCAAATTATGACTGAATCCTCATTACCAGATTCAGTCTGGGGCAAAATGAAGCAGGCAATTCTCTTCTTGTTAAGGCCTGGGCCCCACCTGACGCTGATGTTGTCTCGAATCTGCAACTCTTTCAGTTTCTAGTTGTAGTTGGCCTCCAGCTTGACCTGATGGCCAAACATGTTCTGGTACTGGAAAGAGTCCTGGAACTGCAGGAGGACCTGCAGTGGCTCCTAGCCCATCCCACCCCGCCTGACCCTCTCTTCTCCAGCTTGTTGATCTGCTGGGTGGTGACCTGGCCAGTCCCAACTGCTTCTACTTGGAAGGGATCTTGACCAGCTAGGATGAGATTCGTTGGTTCAGGATGAGGGGCTGCCACTATAAGCTGTCCCAGTTGATGTCCTTGAGGCTGCTCTGACTGGAGCAGGGCTGCCAGCACAGCAGTACCACGACCATGTGGCCTTGACAGAAATGCAGCCAAGGAGGAAGACTGTTTTGGCAGCCACAATTCTAACATTCCAGAACCGTCACTCCCTCCCCCCCCGCTCCCGCCACCCTCAAAGGGACCCATCCTTGTGCATTTTTCCCTCACGAGATAATTCACAATGTGGCTGAACAAAGTATATACGTGTTGGTTATCAAAACACTTCTTGCTCGTATTACAGTAAACCTTAAAAGACGGATCGTTCATTCAGCTTTAACTACAGATATATATGGGGAGATCCTTTGCATAATAAGTGTCTCATCTTCTTTGAAAATCATCTCGGCCAACAACCAGCTGGTCTTGGCCACGCTGTCATCCACATCCTGTATCACAGAAGGCCCTGGGTCCGCCGGCCCGCAGCGTGGGGCTGTCAGCTCACACAGCACCTGCGCAGAAGGGGCCTCTGGCACAGCAGCCACCTGCAGAGCCTCCCGGCGCATCAGTGTCTGGCTAGGGAGGGTGAAGTCATTGAACTCGAATTCGGAGCCCTGCCTGTCGATGCGGAGCAGCTCAGCCTCCTGGATGTTCAGGAAGGTGAGCATCTCCAACCTGGGCCCTTATGTCTCCAAGCTCCTGGTGCCGCCACGTAGAGCTTTCAGGCTGGTTCTCCATCATAGCACTCGACCCCCGTTGCTGCGAGGCCTAAGTCACCAGGCCGAGAGAGAACCATGCACACCGAGCCACCGCTGCCGCCGCAGCCTAGCCGCTTGGAACTGCCTGCCGCTCTTGGAGCGCTCCCAGCAGGAACCATCGCCGCTTGCACCTGTTGTAAGTAGTGTTAATTTTAACCTATTCTGGTGGATGCGAGGTGGGCTCTATTGCATTTGTTTATTTCAAATATTTTCAGTTTTAGAATTGCCATTTTCTTTTGATATAAATTCTTGTTTTCTGGTTAATTTCTCCATCTTGTCATCTATTATCTTTATTAGTCACGGTTATTTTAGCCTATCTGAAAACCAATATCTGGATCATCAGTTTCAATTGCCTTTTCTTTCTTTCATTTTGTATACCTGGTAAATTTTTTGTTGGATTGTGGAAATTATGTATAAAAATATAAATTTCTGTTTTCTGGTTAATTTCTCCATTTTGTCATCTATTATCTTTATTAAATATAAAAGTAATAAATGATATACCACAAAAACAGGAACCATAAACAATCCGGTAATAAAGTGAAATATAAATCTATGACTTAGCAATTCCATTTCTAGGGAATAAGCCAAGAGAAGTGAACACATATGTCCATAAAATCATGTATACAAGAGTGTTCATGGCAGACTTTATTTATGAGTCTAAATTTGAAAATAATCCGAGGGTTCAATACAAAAATGGATAAAGAAATTATAGTATATTTATACAATGGAATACTACTTAACAATTAAAAAAAAAAAAGAATGAACTTTTGACTGATGCAACATGAATAAACCTCAAAAATATTTGTCCAAATGAATCTAGATGCTAAAGAGTAGTTATGTAAAACCTCATTTTACATGAATTCCAAGAGCACACAGATTTATTCTATGTTAATAGAAATCAGAAACCAGTTACCTCTCAGGTAAAGCAAACTAACTGAAAAGGAAGAATTTGTTCCTATTGTCTTTTGAGCTTATGGAGTACTTTTTAAATTAAATTTCATCTGCTTTTTTGACTTTTTAGCAATACTGTGTGTGTATGTCTGTCTGCTTCTATATATTTTAGTAGTTACTCTAAAGATTGCGATATATACATTGTCTCGATCCAAATAATGTATTACTACTTAAGGAACAATCTAAGAGGAGCTGTGGAATGAAGAAAATGTTCTCTATATTAATTTGGGTGGTTGTTACATGGAGGTATACAATTGTCAAAATCATGATCTATACACTTAAGGTATATGCATTGTTTTTATGTGATTTATACCTCACAAAAGTTTAAAGTGCAGCAACACTTCAAAACAAATCTGGACTAAGACATTATTTTATTTGTTTGTTTCTTTATGACAGTAGATAATAGGTACATACAACTAGCCCCGCTCTGCCTCCTAGAAAAAGACAGTAAGATTCTAAAGATAGAGCTGGGCTTTGCTATCTTATTTTAGTGTATCAATTAGTACTATATAACTGAATATATGATTTAAACCATATTGAAAAATTAGTAGATAAGTGAGTTCCTTCTTCCAATGGTAGTGGTTCTTTACAGAACCTTTATTTTAGATTCTGTGCACACCTCATAATATGTGTCCAAAATATTGGATAAACGGGGTGGAAAGGGTTTAGGTTTAAAAAGTAGAGTGTTTGTGCTTTGACTAGTACATCAAAACTACATAAAACATTAAATGAAGGAGTAATCTACTCAGGCTAAAATGACATGTATTCACAATTGTTTTGTAATTGGAACTGAAAGAAAATGTTACTAGAGCCTTTGGCCAAAAAGAATTTGAGAATATTATAAATATTTTCAATTATTTAAGGTAAAGATGGATATAATGTATGAACAAATAGGCATTCACAGTAGAGAAATGGAAACTAAAAAAGTGTCAAATAGAAATTTGAGAAGTGAGATGAAAAGTTCACTGGAGGTTATAAGAGATTGGACAATAGAAAACGTTAGTGAACTTGCAGATAAATCAATAGAAATAAGCCAAACCAAAGCCCAGAGTGAAAAAATATACAGAGCTTATTGACTTCTTTAATGTGGGATAATATCAAGACATTGAGCATACATGGAATTAAATCATAGGAGGAGAAGAAAAAACTTGCATTAGAGAAAAATATTTGGAGAAAAAATGGTCAAAATTTCTCAAGTTAAAAAAAAAATATGAAAGCTTAATTACTTATTGAATACAAAAGCTCAGTGTGACTTTCAGAGTGAACTTTTCTTCTCCAGCAAATCGATTTGTTATTTGAAAGTTATGATTTTAAACCTCATTGAAATATACTTGAAAAAGTAAACTACACATATTTAAAGTATACAATTTCATAAGTTTTGATATATGAATATACCTCCCAAATTTCCTTATGCCTATTTGTAATTCCTTCTCCTGATCCCCAGCTAACCAGTGATCTGAGTTCTGTCACTAAAGGTTAGTTTACGTTTTTTAGAATTTTGTATAAACAAAATAATGCAGTATGTACTTTTTTTGTTTTTGTTTTTGTTTTTTTCTTTCATTCAGCATAATTATTTGAAGGGTCATTTGTGTTGTTGTGTCTATCAATAATTCATTCCTCTTTATTGCTAACTACTATTCTTTTTAATGAATTATTAAAACACAAAACTAAACTGTGGTGATAGAAAAGTGATGACCTTAAGTGGAAGGCTGAGGAGATTGATTGGGAAGGACCTTGAGGGAAGTTTCTGTGGTACAGGTGCTATTTACAGGGTGTAACATTTGTCGGAACCCATTGGACTATATTCAGTCAATGATTTGTTTTTAATGTTTCTGGTTACTCTGAAGTACTATCTTTATGTATATTTTTAAAGTATTTCCCTATGATTTAACTCCTGTGAAGGAAAATTTAAGGAAAGTTTATTTTATGACAGGCTTTATCAAAACACTCTTACTAAATTACTTCCCCCTAGCTGTCTTTATGGAGATAAAACCTATGTCCTAAACTAAGTATACTTATAATGCCCAATATATAATATATTAGAATGGAATTCTTATAATTTTTTCTTTATCAATAAAATATAAAATGTCACACATCCTTTATATCATATAGACAAATTTTGTCATAAAAGTTAAGAAAAATTATTCAGACTAAATTACAAATAAAAAATGTATAATTTGTAATTACAAATTAAATAGCATATTTATATTGAATGACAAATGATTGAAGTCTAGGTTTTCACTTATTCATTTAACATTTATCGACTACTTATTGTAAGAGTAGGTGTGAGATTTTATATGCTTCACCTACCCCTGGATAGCTTTGGTATTTTCAATAGTAAATATTAGCTTATATAGAAAAGTGATTACATTTTATATGGTTTGGTATACGAAAATCAATATTAGGCTGCATATAATTAAGCTATACTCAATATTGGAATAGTACTGAATATATTCAATACTCAGTATTGTGCTCAATATTGCACTAGATATTAAGCTATATATAATCTAAATAAAGGGTATTGGGTGATGCATGGACCATCTCTTGTAACAGACCCTATTGATTTAAATGCCATTAAATATGGCAGAGCAAAAATGTACAATTTAGTGTCCACGTGTCTTTGAAAACTAATTCCTCAGCCAGACAAACAAATCTATAGTGTCTCAGGCTTGAGTTTTGCTTCTGTAGGGTTTTGATCACTGTGACTTTCCATTAGAACCTCAATATGATAATCACCATTTAATTATAATTTATCAACATACTTGCTCTTCTTCCCTCCACATTCCATCATCTGGTGCCTGAATCATCTAGGACAGGACCAGGAGCCTCAATGCTGAGCTTTCTCATGTGGCTCAGAACTCATAACATCACTTTTTTTGAGTGGAAGGAACTCTTCAGGGGCTCCCTTTGTCCCTAGAAAAAACACTGCAGGGTGAGATTTTTTTCATTCTGCCTGATATTTGGACTCAGGCATGAATGGACATGAGTGTTTTGGTCAGGTTAGGTGAACTTGGCTTGTCCGATTAGTAATTGATCCTGTGAACATACATTTCATTCCCTGGAATTGAAAATGACCATAAAAAAGCCAGCCCCTTTGCATTCCAAATCCTAAAATCCCTTGGCCTATGAGGCTTTCTGAAGAGTCACCCCTTTCTGTAACCCTTCCTTGCCTCTGCCTCTCTTTCCCTTGCTCACCGCTTTGGTTGCTCAGGCCTTCTCTCTGACTCCGCAGACTGCCAAACTCATTCTTGTGTTCGGGTGTTTAGAACCTTCTTCCTTAGATCTTTGCAAGGCTGAATACTTCTTATCCAGTCGCAGCTCAAATGTTACTTCTTTTTATTTTTTTTCTCAGCTTTATTGAAGTACAATTGACAAATAAAAATTAATATTTGAGGTGTACGTGATGTATTGATGTACATATACATTGTGAAACAAACACCACAATCAGGCTAATTAACATATCCATCGCCTTACGTAGTTACCATTTTGTGTGTGTGTGTGGTGAGGACACTTAAAATCTATTCTTTTAGCAAATTTCGAGTGTACAATAGAGTATTTTAACTATAGTCACTGTGCTGTACATTAGATCTTCCGAGCTTATTCATATTGCATAACTGAAAGCTTGTATTCTGATCGACATCTCATTTCTCCTACCTTCCAGCCCTTGGCAATCACTGTACTACTCTGCTTTTATGAGTTTAACTTTTTAAGATTCCGCATATAAATGACATCATGCAGTGTTTGTCTTTCTGTATCTGGCTTATTTCATTTAGCATAATGTATTCCAGGTTCATACATATTTTGCAGATGGAAGTATATCTTTTTTTTTTTTTTTTTGGTGAGACCTGCCCTGCAATTCCCATATGCAGGTCCTTCTTCCTACCTGCGATCAGCCTCTATAGTTTTACCTGTGTTATATTTATTGAAGCAGTAACTCTAATTTGCCCGTTAGTTTACTTGTACATTTTCTATCTCCTTCTATTGAACTGAAAGCAGGGCTGTGCATTGCACATCTCCAGGAGTGTTGTGAATGCTGTTATTCTCAGTTCCTAAAATAGTGCTTGACACACAGCAGGTGCTCCAGAAATATTTGTTGAAAATGGAACTCTTGAACCTAATGGTTTTGAGAGGCTGGGGGAGCTAATGAATTTATTTTATCCATAATCTTTTTCGTTTTTATTGCTCTGCTGATTTCTTGCAAATAAAAACCCCCTAAATTGAAAACAGTGAAAATACTAAATTTCTAATATAAATTACAATGAAAAGAATCAGTCATTTAGCTGAATTGCTTAATGAAGAAATTGCTTAAAATGATATGCTCATGTTACTGATATTTTAGTTTAACATTAATGATTACAGGCAGAATGTATTTCTTTATCTTTGCCATTAACATTTAGATCTTTATTTGTGTATTAAACATAAATAACTAATGTGCTACCAGTATGGGATATTACCCATCTTTATAAATTTTTGGTGATAGATTTTTGCTAGGTAGATTAAATTTCATAATAATTTATATGAGTCTATGAACCGAAAAAGTCAAACTCTAAATGTGGTGATGAAAAGTAACCACATTTTATTTAAAAGAAAGTAGAATTTTACTTTCCAAAATTTCAAGTAAACAATAATATAAAGAAAATCTGGATTTATGAACTAAAATTTTTAAAAAGAGGGATTGTAAAATTTAAAATATATTCTCTTTTATGTAGAATATATTTACTTTTAGCATAAAGACCAGGCATAACATCTTTTTGATTTTCAATTTTCTAAGAAGTATTTAAACACTGCAGGGTGAGATTTTTTTTCATTCTGCCTGATCTTTGGATTCAGGGATGAATGGACATGAGTGCTTTGGTCAGGTTAGGTGAACTTGGCATATCCGATTAGTAATTGATTCTGTGAAAATACATTTAATTCCCTGGAATTGAAAACTACCACAAAAAGCCCAACCCCTGTCTTCCCAAGCCATCTACAAAATACAAATGCTGCAGCTAGTGTATTTAAAAAAAAAAAAATAGACATTTTATTACACCACAGCATTTCCTCCTTTTTCTCTGTGGTCTCATTTGAAGTCTGCTTTTTAAAACAGAAGTTGAACAAATGAATCCTTCTGTCCTCACTTTCAGTTGTCAGCAGTGCTTCAGTGTGAGATGAAATAAATTGCCAAGCCCTTTCATCTTCTATAATCAGCTCTGCACAGCTGAGTCCACCCCCAGCCCTGTGCACCGCCCCTGCCAGCACTTGATTCTGTGCGGAACAGGAAGTCTTTGTCAGGGCCCCATTTCCAACACTCTACACAGGAGTGGGCTTGTTTTGGTTCCCCCCTCCCTTTCTTGTTTCCTTGCTGCTTTTATCTCCTTTATCCTGGCCTGCACAACTGAAGTGCAATCCCTTTTCTGTAAAAAAGTTGTTAGGGAGTAACATTATTTTAAATAAAGGTGTGTCTGACACAGGGTTCCCCACCCACCCTGCAACACAGTCATGGTAGCATCTTTGCTTTAGGCGGATACATACTGACGGCATTTACAAGTTGAAAATTGCTTGGAGGAGGCTTAAACCATACATTTACCATGTCAAACTGCTTCATTTTTAAAAGCACGGAAGCAACACATTTATATACATCACAAAGGCAGGACAGCCATGGAGATTTACTTACTATAGTCTAGATGTTATCTTTCTAGCACCCAAACCATACGGGAGTCTATTAGGGAACAAAGCAGAGGATAACTGCTTGATGTAGGAGCTAGAAACAAATACCTCCTAGTTTTGGGGGATTTTGTTGTTTGTTCGTTTGTCAATTTGTTTATTTATTGCCTTGAACTGATTCCTTGTAAGACTATCCTTCTATGTCATGTGATTCTAGAGGAGGCTTCAGTACCTGATTCTTCCTCTCAGTTGGCAGCACTGCCGATGCTCGCTAAGTGGTTACTAGGTGCTGGGCACGGTTCTAAACGCCTATCTCAGTTACTCGTGCAATAAGATGATGTGATTGGTACAATTTATTGCCTCCGTTCTCCAGATGAGGAAACTGAGGCACAGATTAGCTAAACAGTTTGCCTAATGTCCCATAGCTAGTAAGTAGTAGAACTGAGATCCAAACCTGTGTAGTATGTCCCCAGACTTCTGCTCTTCTCTAGAATAGTCCAGTGCTGCTCTCAGTGTGGGCAGATGACCTGTACCCCAGCTCCCTGGATACATAGATTAGTTCAGGTCTGGGCATGTGGCCCAAGAGAAGGGAGCAAGTTCAGGTAGAGAGGGAGATAGTTCATGGTATCTTCCTGCAGAGCTGATAGAGGACATCATGCCTATCACGTGCAAAGGTGGCGCTCTAGTGATATTTATAGAGTTCTGGTCCAGCTGGCCCTGAATTCAATTTACCTCAGGATGTTCTTTAATGTAAGCCAATACGTTCCTTTTTTTGTGATTAGGGCAACTACATTTCGATTTCTTTCACTGAGAGAAGAAAGGTTATTGAGTGGTAGAGGGAAGAAGCAGAAGTTCTAAAAATTCCCAAGTAAGGCTGGATGCTCCCCCCTCTACCTATGCCTGCTGTAGCCCCATCAGGGCCATATTCAAATCCAAATTAGCCCTGCAAAAATGATAGGGTCCGCTCAGCTAAGCCACCTGATTCTTACGAAGAGTCTTTTTGAAATGAGAAGATATGCTGGCCTGGAAATGTATATTGATCTTTTAAATTTGAACTTCTAAATTTTAATTTTATCTCAAGTGTAAAGGGACTAGAAATAAATTAATGTTTCCCTGCCACTTTCTGTGAGAGAGATCAATGACACTTGGAAACTAATTATAACAGCAACAGAGCAGAAAAGGCAACTCCCAGGGAATGTCTTTCTCTGGAGGGCTGGTGGACACCAATAGAAGGAAAGTTACTTCTCTTGGCTTTCATTACCTCTTTCCTCAACACCAAACTCTTCCTAATTTTTAATAACTCTATTACTATGCAAATGAGATATGTTGGAAGTATAAAATGAACATCTCTCATCGTTTCCTCTTAGTAGTCAACCACAGCACTCCCAGTTGGGATTATGAAGAAAGCCAAAATGATGAATATTTGAGCTTTGCAGAACTGCCTTATTTTATGGGAGGGGATTGTGCTGTATTTATGCCTTATCCCAGCATCAAACACAGTGCCTTGCACACCATAACAACTAACATTTATGTGGTACTTAATGTTATGCGTCACCTTGACTAGCCATAAGGTTCCCAGATTAAATGTTATTTCCAAATGTGTCTGTAAAGGTGTTGCCATTTGAGATTAGTATTTGAAATTGTGGACTCAGTAAAGAAGACTCAGCTCTCCAATATGGGTGAACATCATCTAATATGTTGAGGGCTTGAATAGACGAAAAGGCAGAAGGAGGAGGAATTTGCCACTTTTCCCCTGCTTGCCTGCTTGAGCTGGACATTTCATTTCTTCTTCTGCTGCCCTTGGATTGGGATTTATACCTTTGCTGCCCCCCGCCCCCAAGTCCTCAGGCCTTTGGACTTGTGCTAAATTATACCACTGGGTTTTCTGAGTCTCCAGCCTACAGATGGCAGACTATAGGTTTTTCCAGCTTTCATAATCATGTGAGCAGATTCCTCATAATAAATTATATATATATATATATATATATATATATATAGAGAGAGAGAGAGAGAGAGAGAGAGAGAGAGAGAGAGAGAGAGAGAGAGAGACATCTTTCTCTTTTTTTTCTCTTTAGACATATATCTCCATAGAGAGAGTGAGATATGTCTCTATATCTATATATCCTATTGTTTCTTTTTTTCTGGAGAATGCTGACTAACATAATTTATTAAGCACTTCCTAATCCAGGACATTTTAAAGAACATGAACATTATTTAAACTTATTTTGTCCTGTGAGGTGGGTTTTATTATTATCGCCCCCATTTTACAGATAAGGAATCTGAGGCACAGAGTTATTAAGTCACTTTAGCAGTCACCCAGTTATGAAGTGATAAAGCAAAGATTTACCAGGTGATTGGCTCCTGGGGCTACACTGTTAACTATTATGTTATGCTGATTCCTCTTGAAGAAGGTGCTTAATAAATATCTGTTGAACTGAATGGAAATTGTTGAATTTACCGTGTGGCTTGGCTAGCAAGGAAATAGGCCTTTTGTGTTATGAAAAATAAATTGCACCCCAGGTTATAAGAAATAGCCACAGTCAGAATTCCTCCATTCTCCTGAAGCTTGCATTACCTTATGATAACTCCAGTCTGCAGAATTACTTTACCACCATCAGCATACATAGTTGAATATTCATTAGGAAAATTAATATATTTAAATTTGTTTAGAATTAAGATGACTACTAATAGCTTTTATCATCAGTAGAGCCTTTATATGTTATTCTACAACTTAAGATAACTTTAATGGCCAATAAAATGCTCTTTAGGTCTTATCAGTTTTCAGATTCTGAAATTATCACTGAAGATACTATTAATCATTCTTAAATTACCAACTGCTCAGTATTGACCTCGATATTGTCTAGTTCATCTTTACATTTGAGAAAAATAATAAATATGACTTCCCCAGAGGTAGATTACATACAAGGCAGGTATACTTTTAGATTGCTATAGAATGAAAAGCAACTATACTGTGTTTATATGGATATCTTTACATATAAGTTTATGTATTTAGCTGACTTTGAGGGAAGAGATCAAAGATTTTATCTTTGTAAAGTTGATTATGGTAATGGCATTATTCATGTTTCTCTATATAAATGTATTTTTTATCAAGTTTCCAAAATATTTTTATCCATTTTATTTACTTAGTGTTTTTAGGGGCAGATGTTTAATTATGCATTCCTACCAGTGAAATATGATAGGCCTTTGAATAGATCTCTGATCATTTGGAGAGTAAACATCAAT
Source organism: Eidolon dupreanum (assembly GCA_028627145.1). Classification (NCBI taxonomy): domain Eukaryota; kingdom Metazoa; phylum Chordata; class Mammalia; order Chiroptera; family Pteropodidae; genus Eidolon; species Eidolon dupreanum. Next base: position 29,374,668 of record CM053501.1, read on the forward strand.
TAAGACTGTTTATTTAAACTCAAGTTATCCCATCAAACACTTTCTAGCTATGAGTCAAAATGGAAGAACTGCAAAAAAAACAAAAAACAAAAAACAGTGCTTGTAAAAAGATGTTGTGGCCACTGTATATAAATAAAGTGATATATTCTGAACTCTCAAGATGGAGAAAATGATGCTCTTGAATCATACTTTTCAAATACCTTGAAGTATATTGACAGCAATGTGTAGGCAGCATTCGTTGAGCTTTCAATCTAGGTAGATCCATGCTGAAATTGGGGTAACTCTAACATGTACTTTTGAGGCTATTTCTATGACTTTAAAAAATCAGACTAAGTACATACTATTTTATCTAGCTAACTATATTTAATCTGAAAATTTCTTGATCAATTTTATAACTCCTTTAAATTCAACTGATTAAACATTATAAAATGCCAGTTCTGTGCAAGATAATGTGTTTTGTGCTGTGACGATACAAAGATAATCAGATATGGACCTCATCTTTAGGAGTTCAATCAAGGGAGCAGACAGGCAAAATACTAATCATGAAATGTGTACATGCTATAAAAGAGGTGCAAAGTCTAGTAGGAACGAAGAGGAAACAGAGGGTAGTTCTTCTGATTGAGTGAAGACAGGAGGCCTTCAGGGAAGTAGCAACATTTGAAGTAGCCAACGATTTTGACATGAGAAGAAGTAGTGGTGAGGACTTCCCATGAATTTAATATCTTTTCATATGAAGTCCAGAAATCTTCTAGAGATGAGGAGGGATCACATAGTATAGAGATTAATAAGAGTCTGAACTAATGTAGGGCACCCATAAGCCAGCAACTTCTATTTGTGTGACCTTAATTCCAACATCTATTATTTGGCTTCTTTCTAAGACTTCTTGAAATCACAGTAAATAGACTTTGTTTTACCTGGCTTACTAACATTTCTAAGCCTCCACTTCTGATGCAAAAAGTGGAGGTGAAGCACTTAGTATCACAGAAACAGCCTGCCATTACTAACTCACAGTCTAGGCTTTACTCTCCATATAAGGGATGGCTTGCCTTCCCTTAAATTCATTAAGGCACAGACAATTTTTAGTTAGTCGTTAGCATCATGGGAGAGGCTAGAATTAGAGTATCACAGCTTGAGGCCCTTTCACCTTGAAAGCTGACCTGGATACAGTCCAAGATTTCAAATCAAGGATTATTCCCTTCAAACTCCCCAAATCTTCTCCCCTAACTGGAGACAGTAAACCAGTGAATCAGTAGATGAAGATGTGTTGGATGTGGGTTCCAACCCACTTTGATGCTGAAAGAACACACCTTTATCCACTTTCTCCTTGTGCTGAAGATGTGCTACATTTACAGCTCTTTTTTAAAAGGACTTTGTCTAGTTGTAGCATCTATACCATCTTTTACTTAGCCCAAGGAGCCCAACCCAACATTTCTATTTAACCTATGGCTATTAACCTACATCCATAAATACCCATTAGTTTATTACCGTACTAATTAATTTCTTATGAATGAGAAATTCTGGGTATAAAAATAGAAATAATTTTTAGAGAGTTGGTCAGATGCAGCCAGATTTATTGGTCTTGGTCTCTACCAGCTCCCTGGTCCTTTAGTCCTCACAACTTTAGATCCATAAAGGCTCAGTAATCTTTGCAAACTTTTCTGTATGATCTATTCTGATAGAATTATGCCATTAAATTTCTCATGTAAACAAACATTACATTACAAAAACAATTATGTCAGTGAGAAAATAGGGAGTTTCAGGGTTATAATTATTATTATTTTTTCCACTGTAATGCTTTAATAAAATTATTTTTATCACTAGAAGTGAATTTCGTTGTTGCTACCTAAAAATAATACTTTGATTCATGAAAACTGACAAAACACACAGCTGGATGCTTCCTCATTCATCCTTCATACCACTTCCCAGAAGTCTCTTGGTTTTCTTGGCCATCTTTAAATTTGACCTTACAATTCTGTTTATAGCTCAGTTTTCCACAGGCAAACATAAACAGGAGAATAAATGAAGTTGCTGCCAGCAAAGAAGTCTATAATCAAACAATGCCATAGTAGGTTTTTAATATCATGAAGTATATTTTGCTACTCAGGTGGGGCTATATCCATGTGGGGAAAACCATAGCATTCAAATTTTAGTATACATAAGAATCGTTAAAGATGTTTGTCAAGCACATAAATTCTTAGCCTCATCCTAGTGTACACAATATGGTGGATTTGGGCAGCAGGCAAGAATCTGCATTTTAATTTTTTACAACTTCCCCAGATGGTTCTGGCACAGTTGATTTGCAGAACACTTTGAGGAAAAAATGCAAAAGTGGCTACTCATAATTAATCAGCTCTTTTATATCCAGTTGAGTTTTTTTATAAATTAATGCTGTAGAAGGGCAATCTTGGCTATTGTGACTTGTAATGTGTGTCTAAATCTGCAGTTAAAAAAAACTCAACTTAAATGCCCACAGTGCCCTGTGATTTGTCTTTTCAATGACTTTATGAACCATACAGAATCCTTTGAAGATTTCCAATAGGCTGTAGACCACACTTTAAGAATCACTTTTCTCAGCTGTCTTAAAATTATGGAAGAATGCCCAGAAGCTGATATTTAACAACCATGGAAATATATCTACTTGAAATCTTACAAGTAAAAACAACTTGGAGAGGCCAGTTCCCACTTTAGTATTTGGCACTGGATAAAAGTTTCGTATCCACATTGGAGATCCACATTCAAAGACAGAGACACCTCAGTATTCACATTATTTTTATTTACCTAAAAATAACAGCTAAAGAATGCACAGCTGATGTTGATCCCTGACGGCATTTAGTTTGTTTACACTCTGTCTTGGCTGTGCCCATTATCATGTCTGCAGCCCAGCCTTTGGACATACTTAGGGGAGCCATACAGATTACAATCCAATTATAGAGAAGTATAAAAACAAAAATCTCTGCAAGCAAATACTGAAATATTCTAAAGTGAACAAAAGCTATAATTGCTCAAATTTAAAAGTAGCAAGTCAGTAGCAAATTTAAAAGTAGCAAGCAAATATATATAATATAAAGTGATGTAACCTCAGGTTATTTCCATGTTTCATTTTTATATTCTTAAACTTTTTATTGCAGTGTAATCAACATATAATAAATGGCACACATGTAAAATATGTAATTTTATGTTTTGACATGTGTATACTTGTGACACTACTACCATTAAAGTAATGAATATATCTATCATTTCCATGTGCCCATTTGTAATCTTTTTCCCTTTTCCTTGTCCTCTACTTCTTTGTTCATCCTTAAGCAACTGCTAATCTGCTTTCTGTCTGTACATATTAGTTTATACTTCCTAAAATTTTATATAAATGAAATCATACAATATATACTTTTTGTCCTCTTTTACTTAGCAATTCTTGTTATACAGTTTACTTTTACATATTATAACCCCCCACACTATACTATTTTTATTTTTGTTTAACAAATTATCAGCTGGAGATTTAAATGATAAGAAAAATGTATGATTTATCTATTTCCAAATTTTTAAACCTTTCCTCGAGTCTTCCTATTTGATCCATGGATTATTTAGTAGTACGTTGTTTAGTTTCTAAGTGAAGATTTTTCTATTATCTCGTATTCATTTCTAATTTCATTCTATTGTGGTTGGAGAATGCACTCTGCATGATTTCAATTTCTTTACATTTATGGACCAGGGTATGGTTTATCTTGGTATCTATTCCACAGACACTTGAAAAGCATGTGTAATCTCTTGTTGGGTTGATTATAAATGTTGATTAGATTCTGGTAGTTGATGCTGATTCTTCTACTTCCTTGCTGATTTTCCATGTAGTTGTTCTATCAATTGTTGAGAGTGGTGTTGAAATATTCATTATGGATTTGTCTATTTCTCCTTTTAGTTCTATCATTTTGCTTCATATATTTTGCATTTATATTATTTGGTGCATACACATTTAAGATTGCTGTGTCTTCTTGGTAGATTGACTCTTTAATCATTATATAATGTTCCTTTTGGGGGCAGATGATTTTCTTTGCTCTTCAGTAAACTGTATTGATATTAATATAGCTATTCTTGTTTTATTTTTTAATGTTTATATGATAGTATGATAGATTTTTTTACATCCTTTTATTTTCAACCTGACTAGGTCTTTGTATTTGTAGTGATTTCTTGTAGATAGTAGGTAATTGGGTGATTTTTTAAAAATCTACTCTGCCAATCTCTTTTAATTGATACATTTATATCATTTAATGTAATTATTGGTATGTAGGAGCTTAAGATTGCAATTTTACATTTTGTGGGTTTTTTTTTGTTGTTGTTGGTTTTCTGTTTCATTGCTCTGCTTTTTTCCTTGCCTTTTTTGTGGGTTACTTGAACATTTCTTAGAATTTTCTTTTGATTTATATATGTTTTTGAGTCCATCTTGTCATCTGGCTTTTGGGTGGTGGTTCTATATATCTTTATTTATCTCTATCTCTATCTTGTTGCTGTCTACTAGTGCTGTCATTTTATCCTTTAGAGTGAAGTATAAAAATCTCACCTCCCTTTATGCTTCTCTACCATTCTCCATTTATAATTCTTAAATATTTTCTCTATATACATTTAGAATCTCATCAGTGTTATGATTATTGCTTCAATCATGAAGCATACCTTAGAAAATGCAAGAAAAAACTCTTGTATTTACCTAAGTTTTCACTTACCAAGTCCCCCCCTCCCACCTTCCTGATGTTCCCAGCTTTCTTCATTTATTATTTCTTTTTGTTTAGTGAATTCCTTTTAGTCATTATTTTAGGGTAGGTTTACTGGTGATTAGTTTTTTTTCTTCATCTGAGAATGCCTTGATTTTACCTTGTTTCCTGTAGTATATTTTTACTAGCTATAGGATTCTAGATTGACAGGTATTTTCCTTTAGAATTTGAAAAATATTGTGTCACTTTGTTGTAGCTTCCATGGTTTCTGATAAAACTGCTGTCATTAAAATAGGTTCCCCCTATAAGATGAGATGTCATTTTTTTATGGCTGCTTTCAAGGATTTTTGTTTTTAGTTTTCAGTGATTTAATTATGTTATGTCTTGGCATGGATTTGTTTTAACCTGTTTGGAGTTCACTCCTCCTCTTGAATCTCTGTATGTTCATGTGTTTTGCTATTTTTCAGTCATCGTTATATTTTTTCTTTTGAGCATTTTTTCAGCCCTGCCTCATTCTCTGCTTTTTCTGGGACTCATTGACATGAATGTTACATCTTTTGTTATAATCCCATTAGTCACTGAGGCTCTCTTTATTTTCATTTTCAGTCAGTTTTCTCTCTGTTGTTCAGAGTGGGTAATTTCAATTGTTCTGTCCTCCAGTTCACTGATTATTTCCTATGCTATCCTCCATTTTGCTGTTCAGCCTGTTTACTGTGTTTTTATTTCAATTATTATATTTTCACTTCTAAAATTTCTATTTGATTTTTCTTTATATCTTTTATTTCTTTGTTGAAACCAACTTTTTAAAAATGAAGCTTCTTTCTTCATTTGTTTCAAATTTGTTCTTGGAAATTGTTCTTAAAGCATTTTTATCAGGGCTGCTTTAAAATCTTTGCCAGGTAATTTTAACATCTCTATAATGTCAGAGCTGGCATTTGATTATCTTTTTAAATTCAGTTTGAGATTTTCCTGGTTCTTGTTATGATGAGTGATATTCAATTGAAATCTGGATATTTTTGTATTAGGCTATGAGACTCTGGATCTTATTTAAACTTTCAGTTTTAGGTAGCTTTCTTTGACACCACTCATGCAGGAGAAAGGGCACTTCATTAGGGTGGGAGTTTGATTTTAACTTCCTACTCAGTCTCTGGTCACACCGTGGGGGAGGAGAGACTTGTTACTAGTTTGTGGAGATGAAAGACCTGGCTTCCTTCGTGGCCTTCTCTGATACCACTTTCCCCCCAACCCCCACCCCCAGCAGGGGTGTTAGAGTGCCCCATTAGGGCCTCACAGGGGTGGAAACCTAGGCTTCCCACTGGCCTTTTGCTGGTATGGATGTGGAACTGCAGTTTTTCCTGTGATGTTCCGCCAGAGTAGAGAGGTTGTCTAACGTTTTCTGTCTTGCTGAGCTGCCCCTTTCATGGTCCTCTGGCTAAAAAGAAGAGATTTTGGCTGATTTTTTTTGTCTGCAGATGTTGCTATTTTTGACTTGTGCCCTTGTTCAACACCAAGTCTGGGATATATGAGAAAAAAAGAAAACCCAGGGAACTCATCACCATATTGTTCCTTGGGTCCTGAGTTCCCTAGCTGGTTTGCCTTCTTTTCTCTGCCTTCCAGAATCATCTTACATTTGTTTTACACATAATGTACAGAGTTTTTAGTTGTACTTAGTGGAATGAATGGGGAAAAGTCTAGGTCAGTTTTGATTGATTGAATTTTTAAAATTATTATGGGTGATATTTTCCTGCTTCTTTGTATACCTGATAATTTTTTATTGGATACCGGGCTGTGATTTTCATTTCATTGGTTGCTAGATATTTTGTATTCCTGTAGATATTCTTGGACTTTGTTCTGGGACTCATTTAAGTTGCTTGGAAAGAACTTCAACATTTTGGATATTGCTGTTAAAATATTTCAGTCAGGGCCAGAGTGTTATTCCATCTAGGATTAATTATTTCCCACTGTTTAAGAAAGACCCCTTTGTATACTCTACCCAATGTCCCATAAATCTTAATCCACCTTCCCATTCTGGCTTATGGGAACAGGCATCATTCCCTGTCTAGTGTAAGTGCTGGGTACTTCTTCCTAGTATTCTTTAGGTGTCTCTTTCCACATCCTTGGACAGTTTCTTCACATGTATGTGTAGATAATACTCAGTGTAATACTCCAGGGGACCTCTGTTGATCTCCAGAGTTCTGTCTCTATGCACCTCTCTTCTTTCTGGTACACTGACTTGCAAACTCTAGCTGCCTTGGTTCCCTGGCCTCTCAGCACCACATCCACAATTTAAGCATACTATTGGGCTCTGCTTCAGTTTCCCCTCCCTGCACCATAGCCTGGAAGCTCTCTCAAGACAATAAGCTACAGCAATCATAGGGCTCATCTGTTTGTTTCCCATCTCTGTAGGATCACTGTTTTTGATTGACTAATGTCTTAGTGAAAACTGTTGTTTTATGTAATTTTGCTTATTTCAGGTAAGAGGGTAAATCTGGTTCCTGCTACTCCTTTACGGCCAGAAGTTCAATATCTGTTTTTGATGTCTGCAAAATGTGTGACTGGAATAAATCATCTCTCAGCCAGCTTCTAGCTCTACTTTCCTATGGTGTTATAATTTGAGGTAAGTCTATGGTGTGGAGAGGATCATTGCTCTCCCTTTCTGTATATGGAATGCCTAGTCACAGGATAGACCTTTAAAAACAAATACTTAAATAGACCAGCTAAGTGCTAGTTACTGTTTTAAGTTCACAATCCTTTATCTACAACCCTTCAAGCCATTTTTGTATTTTCCTATTTTATAAAGGTCAGTATACTGAATATAAGTTTATACTCCAAGCTGAGTCCGAAGCAGCACTCTGTAATCAAATACATTCATATTTCTGAGGCAAAAAAAAAAAAAAAAAAGTGAATGTTAACACTTAGTGGGATAAATAAGGATTATATATTAGCATAATTTTAGTTCAGATCAAGTTCTGCTGCTAAATAACCTTGTCAGTTCTTTAGGTTTTTAGCTGTTTGGTTTGAAAATTTGGGGGAGTACTAATTTGTTTTTCACAATCAACCTTTGAAATAGGTGGTATACTTATGACCATTTTACAAATGAAGCATAGGGAGTTAAGCAACTTGTTCAAAGTTATACAGTCAGCAAGGGGTAGGTCCAAATTCAAATCCAGATATCTTGGCTTCAGCATCTGGAGTCTTCATCCATTGTGCATTATTGCTTTTCCTCAGGGTTCTTCCAGCAGGGAAATCCATGAGGTCAAGCTTGACCCTCAGTATTTTTCATGGCAAAGGGTTTCTTAAGGACTAAATTAATTTTCACTAAGAGGTACTCTTTGTGCTACCATGAACTGAGTATATGTGTATACTAGGCTCAGATTCCAGATAGACTATTACTTATGTTCTAGAAACTCCTACATTTCTTTCAGGTGTGTAACAGGGTGCTTGGGGGCCTGTTCTCACCTGAGTCTGATGTCATCTGAGTTCCGCGTTTAGCATGTCAGATTAGTAGCTGTCTAACATGGAAGTTAGATATTTTAGGATGGTTTTCATTGCATCCATATTTCAAAATTGGCTTCTGATTGTCCTTGATAAAATCCTGTTTTTTATTACTGATGTCTCAATGTGCCCCAGGCTCTCTAGAATCTTCCAATTCAATTTTTAGTTGTATAATTTGTGCCCTGTAGAGAACTTATGACTAAGAGCATAATTGGGGGCTGGAGTTGAGTCTGTGTTCCACCCTGATGCATCTCATTAGGACCACATCTGCTGAGATGAAGGGGCACCTTGTTCTGGCACATACACAATGGCCCATGGGGTATGTATGGTCCTGCCCCAAGGATTCCCTAACCCTATTATGAACTGAATTGTGTCCTCCTCAAAATTTATATGTTGAAGCCCCAACTCCCAGTGTGATTGCACAGGTAGATAGGGCCTTTGTGGAGGTGAATAAGGTCAAGTGAAATCATAAGGGTGGGACCCTGTTATGAAGGACTGAAGTCCTTACAGGAAGAGACATCAGAAATTTGCTTTCTCTCTGAGCATGTGCAGAGGAAAGGCCATGTGAAGACATAGTGAGAAAGTAGTTATCTAAAAGTCAAGAAGAGAGTTCTCACCAGAAACCTAATTTGCCAGCATTTCGATTATGGACTTCTAGCATTGAGTACTCTACAAAGATAAGTGCTTGTGGTCCAAGTCACCCAACCTGTAGTCTTTTGTCATTGCAGTCCAAGGAAACTTAATATACTCTGCTAACATATGGAGGCAAGTTAGAATGACCCTGAAAGAGATTCCCCAAAATATCTGTATTGAGAACCTAGCATATATAAATGTGGGAAGCTGACCTTTTCTTAAAATTTTTTCTTAAAATTACTCTGCTTTTCCTTATTAATACATTGCTGAATTATTTAAGCTCAATATATATCTCCTTTTATTCCAATTTCCTCCCAAATCTAGGTAAACGTCAAGCAAGCTCTTACATGTCACATTCCTAGAGATCTGTCTTCTGTACAGAGCTCTAGCATTATGCCTGACCACACATAATACTACACATTATTAGTTACTGAACAGAGAAGTAGAGAAAATGTGGACAGTTAAAATCAGTTCACCTTTGGAGGACTATTTGGATTTGCATTTAATATGTTAGGGGGAAAGGGATCCGTATTCATCTTGCAACATTTTAAATCAGTTGACAGGGCATATTGTCTCTTTGTCTTCATCTCTGCTAAGAAAACTAGTTTGGACACTTGTTTTTATATCAACTATTTTCCCATAATTTTATCATTACAACTCACTTTCTTTAATTTAATTCTGTTCCTTAAAATTTATTCAACAAACATTTCCTTTTTGGTTTCTCCCTTCTATCCTTCTTAGGGGAAAAAATACATTTCTAGATCCCTTACATTAGGAAAATGTTAATTGTATATTCTGGCGCCAGAGAACACATCACTTTATCATACAAATACTAGGGTTTCTCTCCACCTGTGGGTTTGTGTATAAGGTTAGAAGTAGCAGAAGTTAGGTGACGATGGCACATGCGATATGTTATTGGTGTTAAGCTTTCCTTATCTTTCTCAGGTAGAAATGTAATTGTCTATCACATGTTTATTTTAGAATCATCTAGGAGTGTCTTGATAAAAATACGGACTTCTGGGCTCATCAGAGTCCTGCTGAATCAGATAAGAGTCCAAGAATCTCTGATTTAAAACTCAAATGCTGAGAAGGCAAGTGCCATTTCTTTACTGTTCCTACAAGCTCCTTAATACTGGAAATAATGCTACACATAGGATGGTTGCTGAACAAATGTTTTTTTGTTTGAATTTTCTTTTGTTACATTAATGTTAGGTAAGGTGGAGCTATTTGAGTAAACAACTTTCTTTGCTTTCAGGCTGAGTTTTAGAGGTCTGTTAACTTCCTTCTGCATAATTAGTGCTAGAAAATATCCTTTACCAGCTTGCCATTATTGACAATGACAAAGAAATTTGCTTTTCAATAATGCATTATCACAGTATGTGGAAGTGTTTGGAGGGTGGGGAGCAAACCGTTTTCTATTCCAGACAACAATGCCTTGCCATAACCTTGACATGATGTACATTAATTTTACATTATACCCAGGAGTCAGGGAGAAAATTAAAGCTCCTGTTATTATCTCTCAAAAAGAACTGATAACCTTCTGGCAGGAGGCTTAGGCATGCCAAGACTGTGCCTATCTATCCATCTCATTATGATCTATTAACTAGAATGCCAGCTCTTGGGCTGAAAATCTCTAACATAGTCACTTCTCTGGCTTCCACTTTAATGATCATTTATTTAGTTTTTGGTTAGAAAACAGTAAGATCAGAGCTATGAAATTTGATTCTGACCTATACTATATGATTTTTTTTTCACAATTCCTCGTATACCTAGATTTAATTTTAATCTGGGAAGTATACAGTATGGGGAGACTGAAAAATAACAATGACTGGATTTTTAACACTAAGACTAAATAAATCAACTTCATGAAATAAAAAAAATTGAGTATCCTATGCTTCATTGATTCATCAGCCAAAATGTCTGTAGTTAAAAAAGAAATAAAATAGGCAATTTAGATACTCAAATCAAAGCCTAGATATTTGCTGAAAAATAGTAGCATACTTGATGAAAGGAAAATAGTTAATCTTTTATAAGAACTGAATCAAAATACTTAGCAGTTAAGAAGATTGTAGCATTATGCAGTTTTCCACTAATTATTCAAATAAAAAAGCTTTCTTTGACTGTTAGTAAAAGTGCAGTATGAGGTATCAAGGATTTCTGAACGGCATGTGACATTTTACACTAAGTGACTAATAACAATTTCTTAGAATAAAAAGAAAGTTTAAAATATAGATATAAATAAATGTTTATCTGCTCCTTCCAGTTTCCAGAGTTAACATAACAACATTCCTTTTGTCTAGTTTTTTTTTTTGGTTGGATGTTTCTATTATAAACATGTACTAAATTATTTTGTAATCCATCCAGAGGCAACACATTCTCAACACGGCAAAAGTTTAGGCCAAATTTGTATGCACTTAGCCTGGGAACAGACAGAATGACTCCACCAAAAGAAACAGTGATGGTCATCTCCTCAAAATGCATTTTAGCTTTTGTAAGTTCAAAGAGACACTTCTTAAAATAGATTTATTCTTCATGAAATAGACTTCTTTACTTTTTTTTAACTGATGAGGTTGTTTGTGTCTATATTGGATGTGCCAGATGGAAAGGTTTACTCATTAGAGGCAGCTGTTTTAGCAAATTACCTCACTATAGCATAATGACAGAGTTACAACAGACTGTAGAAGAAAATCCTCTCATCCCAGTGAGATCATGAAAACTAGAAACAATTTCAATGAGAGTTTTGATTTACTTTGGAAATGGCTCAGTTGGACACATAGGTGATAAGATGAGGCCTTTTTTGTTCATATTTCATTCAATATTTATATATAACTGTGTAAATATAGGACATAGATTTACAATTTGATTTCTTTTTCAACTAATGGATTCATTATCTTTGGCGGATGATCTCATTAGTTCCTTAAGTATGAATGATTCTACTGGGGAAGATTTCTCCCTGTACAGTATCCCATTTAAAATATGTGTGCCTTTCTCATGATCGTAGATCTCCCTTTCATGTTGGAGCCGCACAATTATAGCATTACTCTTGAGATTTTTATAAGGTAGAAATTTTCCACTCAGGGTTTTCTTGCCTGGCAAAATCCCTATAGTTCTTAAGGTAAAATTTTCTCAATAGGATGCAATACTTAAATTGAATTTCCACTGATGCACACATAGAATGTTAATAAGGAGATAGAAATAGAATTTATATATATATATATATATATATATATATATATATGTAGGATATTATAATTTATAGTATTTGTGTGTGTATACCTATTCTCATGTATTCTCATAATAACCTTGAGAAGTAATTCTTCCTATCTAACAGGTGGAAATTTCAAGTTCAGTTATGTTTGATGACTCGTTAGGTCAAAGAAGTTATTAGATGGTGAAGTCACTCTAGGTAATTTTCAATGATGGTCAATATCTAACTTTATCTAGAGGCTTCCAATTAGAGCCATAATATCAGGAAGCATTCACCTGAGATGTGAAGATACTTTATTTCTTTTTAAATAACAGACATGTATATGCATATTACTGCTATGACCATCATGATATGGTAAACTTGGAGAGTCTACTACTATGTGTGTAAATTTTTATGATTATGGTCCATTTTGTTTTCTATAACATATTGTGGGTGTCCCTGACAAATATCATATAGTTTGGTGGGAGGGTTGACACTGGCGTGCCATAACTGAACATCCTGCACATCACAGTTTATCCACATGGCTTTAAGTGTTGAAATGTGACTATGAGAATACAAGTTGTCATTCAGGGTTCATTATTTTCCTCAAAAGCTCAATTATTGTTATGATAATTTAGACTCTAACTCTAGTTACTTCCTATGATGGCATTTAGTAGAACTAAATTTTATAAATCTCATATCTTAATGAGGAATCAAGTTTACATGATCTCTCTGCATATATAGAAGCTTCTTTCTTACTCATCAGAGTAGTCTCACCTATAGAAATATAGGTATAAATAGATAGAGATATATTTGTAATAGCCAAAAGGTAAGCAGTTGAAGGTATTAAAATTCTGTTATCCTCTTACTCCTTAATGGGCATTAATCTTTTGGGCTCCCATCCAAAGAAATGATGGTTTTTCTCCAGAAAATGTGGAAACCCTGCCTTAGCGGCTGTCTAGAGCATCAACACAGCAGTAGGAAATGCTGGCTCACTAAAGCTAAAGAAGCAATGGAGGTGAGACCAAATTAAATGAGTGTCCTATAAGGCCCTGCAAATCAGGACAAGTCACGTGGGGAAGTTCTACCTCACTCCTGAACGACCCCTATTGCTTTGTCTCTCTTCCCATGCTTTCACATTCTCTTGAAATATAAGAGCTGTCAGAGTCCACAGTGCTGTGTTAGGAGCTTTCCTTGGGGTTATGGTTACTACTGACAGCAGTGGGACAAACAGGGAAAGATGCCTCCCAGACTCAGTGGTCACGAGGGTTAAAAAAAGAAGGAAGAGCTCCACCCAGGCTAGCAAATTCTACTGCTGGGATTATGAACAATTTAAGAAGGTTCCACATGCACTCACAAGTTAAAGTTTCTAAGAAAATTTTCAAAATGCAAGGTAACTTAACATTCAGTGCAGCAAACACTTCATATTTTCTTTCCTATCTTGATCGTTCAGGAAGCAGGGTTCCATTCTTTCAGTCCCAAATTGCTTTGAAGCGTCTTGCATGTGAAGGCCATAGCTGGGCATACCCTCTGGAGATTTTTAGCTGGGTTTGGTTCTGGGTGTCACATTTAGGCACAAATTAGCAAAGCTGGAGGGGTAAAATAATTGCTGCAGGAAAGTCTGACATGGTGGACAAGTTAAAGAAGAGTTCTCAAATATTAGAGGCAACAGGGCACTAAAAAAAGTTACAACACAGCTGGAATTGAGTTACTTTTATACAGAATGTCTAGTAGTTCAGCTTATGCTTATTTATCAACAAAAGTATTCACAGCAATTATCTGAGTCCTTAATCAAATTTAGTCTGCTCTTTAATATTCAGAAATGATTCTTCCTGAATAATGCATAGCTTCTCTCATCCTTTTCTTTTTCTCTGAGAGGCTCTAATGCATCCAAATCTTTTTTTGGCTTATTCATTTTATTTAGTACATGGTTTCCTTAGATTTTTTTCTACAATAGTTTACTATCTTCTTTAATCTTTTAATTTTGTCATCGACAAATTCAGCTACTTCTTACCTCATCCATCTTCTAGGTTGTTAATATACTGAAGAATAGTGGTCTTGGTATTGATTGATCCCAAGGGAGCTTTCCTATTAATCACTTCAATCTTAAGGTTAGCCATTTTTTCTTACTTTCCATTCTCCTCATTAACTACTCTTTATACTATGTACAGATTTTAAATATTCACATCAAAATAGTTTATTTTCACTACATTCTTAGTATTTCTCATCAACAATTGTCTAGCATTTCCACAATTTTCATGAATCTTATGAAACTAAGCCTGTGTATAATGAGGGCTTGGACTGGATGACCTCCTTACCCTAATATTCTGTGATCTATCTTTGCCCCAACTAGAAATCAAACAAGTGCTAGGCTCTGTCACAGAGAAGAATAATTAGCATGTCCATTAACTTGGGTCCTGTTAGCACATCGAGTGTTAACTCTAATTACTGATAGATTTCAACTGAGCTCTACTGTCTATAAGTGACTGTGAGTAAATGATAATATATTTGATTTGACATCATACAAACTAATCCTTGATCTAATCCTCAGTCAGCTTTCACACAACTACTGATAAAAAGCTGAAGGTTCTAAGCTAGCAGATTCAAAATAGATATGAATGTCAGTGATACAAGAAAATGAAAGTATATGTTGATAAATCAGAACGTGGAACTTATCTATAATACTCTACTTTTTAAAGTGTTTATTAAATTGGTTCAATTTGTTGTATTTTAAGAAGTGATATACCCTAGTATTAGTAGCACAAACCTATAGACTGGCCAAATACACACACACACACACACACACATATATATATATATATATAAATTTAAAACCACTTTTCCTCATCGATTTTGGAGATAACATATGCATTCCTGCCATCACATGAAATTATGGTGATGCCCTGGGGTTCTCCTGCAGAAAGGTTTGCTGAGGCCCTGGTATGATGAGAGTTACAAATCCCAAATCATATCTTCCTGGCCAAGAAACTAAGGGTTTTTTAGGATCACCTCCCCAGGCAGATGCCAGAGACTACCAAATTCAAAATCACTCTCGACCTTCTCTCGGCAATATAGTGTCCCTTGTAAGGGAGACCCTCGCCCCATGTGTGCTTGTAGTTTTGATTTATTTATAGTCTGCAGATTAGTCTAGCCACTAATAATATCATTGTTGGTAGTTATAGTAGTAAAGCGCTCTCTCGGTCCTTATCTGCTCATTTCATATCACTAGCTGACTGGGCCTTATGGTCACAGTTATAAAGTCAATAGTGCTTGTTGTTATGTTGACAGTGATAATTCTAAGCACCAGGTATCGAGCCTGTGGCCTAAGTGCTTCCATACATTATGGCAGTATTCCTGACAACAGTATTATAAGCAATGTATTGTTATTCCTGTTATTTGATGTTGGGTCCAGTGAGGTACTGGAATGCTTAACCACTTGTCCAAAGTCTGAAATTGAGTCCTCTGTGTGGCTGGGTCTGGAACTCTAGCCAGTCTGATCCTAATGTAGGTCCTTTACACTTCACCAAACTGTGAGGAGCTTTTAGAAAAAATCTCTATGAAGACAGATGAATTATAAGTAGTAGTTTAAGTATCTTCCTTTTTAAAGGTATCATTAAAAATATTTCACAGAAATTGTGCTAAAATGTACACTCTCTTACATAATTGAACAGAAACTTCTTAGGGTCATCCCCAAGGAGAGCATCATGTACGCTAGGACAACCTGGGTTTCAAAGCTGAGCTTCCCAGTTGTATGACTCTGAGCAAGGATTTAATCTCTTGGAACCTCAATTTACTTATCTGTGGAAACTGCAAACAATATCAGCCACTATATGACACTTTTTTTCTTTTTTTTTTTTAAGAGATGAGATGATGTGTGTCGAGTGCTCAGATGAAAATAACAATTACTCTCCATTATTGTAAGTCTGAGCTATCGTGATTATTTCCATTTGCCTTATGAATCTTTTTGTCTTAGAAAGCTATATAAAGTATGGATTTATGTGTTCTGGTGCCAGAATTGGTCAGATTGGAATATATGGTGGTCCTGTTTGTTGTGAGCCACTGTGGAGTTGGAGCAGCACCCAGCAGAAAACGGGTGAGAAATACTCTGGCATCCATCACCCCTCTAGCCCTGCAGAGCCCACTATGCCCAGAGCCAGTGAGGGATTTCATCTCCCAGACATTTAGGGCCTCAGGATCCCCCAGCTATTGTCTCCAAATATGGCAGTCCAGGACCCCCTCAAAGAGTCTATGCTAGAGTGAGGGGCAGGGGACTTTGGGGATTTGATCAGAGCCTCCTCAGCAATTCAGCTTTGTGATGCATTTTTGGGTCCACTGCGTCAAAGCCTAATCCTGCTGCCCAAAGAGGGGGATGATGGTCATTGCTCATGGTTTATAGCCCAGGAAGTGTACTGGGGGAGGTGGTGGGTCCAGTCTCAGCATTTCTATGATCTGGCTCTGTGACCTGGGGTAACTGTACCTCACTTTTCTTCTCCATAAAATGGGTATAGCAGGGTCCACATCACTGAGCTGCGAAGAGAATAAACAAGTGAGTGTAGAAGCTCTGTAAAGTGTTAGTTGCTATAACAATGCACTACTTTCCATTGTTCTGGCTTCACCTGACCCACTAAAGATCTTGTGAAGTAGTAATTATTACAATATCAGCTGTTTTACAGGGTAGAAAATAGGAGCTAAGAGAAATTAAGTGATTTGCTCAGGGTTACATGGTGAGTTAATGTAGGGCTGGTTCTACTGCAGCCTGTTTTCTGACCCTGGAGGCTGTGCATGCTCTTACCAGAGCAAGGAGATCCTCTTGACGTTGACCTTGCGCAGTTGTCTGGCACGCTCCATGTGCATCTTCTCAGAGCATCTGGTTGCTTTGTGCTGCTAATGGTAGCAGTTCCCATGCACAGATGTCTGAGAACTCTTGCCGTGGATCATACTCTGGAGCCCTGCTCAATAACCCTTCTCTGATCTCTCCTGTCAATAGCAATTAACCTGGGAATAATCGCCAGACCTGGACCTCTCTTTAACTACTGCGTCTCCTCCAGTTACCTTCTCTTTCCTATTGCACATACATTGTGCAAAATTCCAATTCACTTGAATTTTAGACTCTGTGGAGCTCAACCCAGTGCCCTATGCTTTTGGCTCTCTTTATTCCCCCACTGCATTCAGAACACCTGCACCTTCTTGTGTGTGTATGTGTGTGTTTATTTAATTAATTAACTTTATTTTTTAGAGCAGTTTTAGGTTCATAGCAAAATCGAGCAGAAATTACAGTGAGTTCCCATATACCTTTTGTCCCTACACGCCACCTTCCTTTTTTTGGAGCTACGATAACAATGCAACTTTCCTTATGGGCTCTTTGTACATGAAATGCTGCTTCTCAATTGAACTACCACAGCACAATGCAATAAAGAATCCATAACAATAGCTGTTGAACTGTACCTTACTATTCTAATCATATACTTCATTGACAGCCGTATACCTCCTAAAGCCAGCATTTTATTAGCCTCCTTTGACTTATAGAAACCCTGCTGCTGTGACAACGGGTAGTAGTAAAGCTAATGGTCTTTTCCAAATTCCTTCTTCAATTCAGAGCAAGAAAGAAAGAAAGACAGAAAAATCATACAGTCATTTCCAGCCATTTATGTTAAAATACAAAGAAAACAAGGCACATTCAAAAATGGTGTGCCGGCCAGCCTCCATTAATATTTATTTTGGCATTAATATTGATAAGAAAGTACTTTGTAGCTGGGCTTTGTTGCCTCCCCTGGTGTCCTCAGGCTCCCTGTTCTTGAAGCTGGTGGCCATTAGCTCACGTCTTCCTCTGTACCCAGAGCCTCTGAGAGGCTTGGCGGGCCTCCAGCTCACTTACGCTTAAATGGACACTCAAGCTCCGACGGACACACAGCTAAATAGAGGCCAATAATTCAATACAGTATGACTGTACTGGGGCTGCTAGTAAATCCATCAAGCAGTAAATATCATCTGAAGCCAATGCAAGCTTTTATCTTTCCAATTTTTTTGTATGTCTGAGCGAAGCCCAGGCATTCAGCGAATCATGTAATTTATTCTGCAGTGCTGAGCCTCGGCTGTCTCAGACATCATATTGACTTTTTTTTTCCCCCCATCTGTCAGGGGCAGTCAGCAGCTCTGCTATTGTGAGAGCGCATCACATTACATCTATTTATTTATTTATTTCTGCTGCTGCTTTGTAGCATGATTGGGCAAGAACGCATTATCTCAGATCAACGAATACTAAGAAAAGCATCTGAACATCATTACGACAGCATGTTAAACATTTGTCCTATCCAGTTTGTTAAATCAGCAAATGTATTTCCAGCAAATGCTTGTAATTGTTCATAAAAGGCTCCCTACTGCAGGGTTTTATTAAGCTGAAAATATGGCCTGTTATTTTCTTCAGCTCTTTAGGTCAGCAGTGAGGCCAGTATATTGTAAATAATGCTGAACAGCTGTTGTATTGACTTGCTCTGTGTGTGTGTGTGTCTATGTCTGCACACAGTCACACACCTAGCTGTATCTCTGAATGTTGCACACATATTTTGTGCACATGTGTAGGTCAATATGATATAAAGTACTATATGTTTACTTGACAAAGTTAATGGAATGATTATGTTAATGATCAGGTTATGGCTTACAATGGCTAGAAAATTTGCTTCCTAGTCAATCAATATTCAGACCGAGAATAAAGCTCTTTTAGTTACTATTACTGTCTTACTAAAAATATAAAAAGCATAGACCTTAAATTTGAATGTTCTGTAGGACTCTCTTAGTCTTCCTTCTGAAAAGAGAAAAAAGAAAGATGGATGTCCCGAAAATCCTTGCATCACCATGGTATCTAAGACTGCTAAGGACAGACCTAACCTGTTGTACGTGAAATGATTGGATGATGACACCCTGAGTATAGCCTGCTTCCCCCAGAAGATATTTCTCAAAGTTACAAGCCCTTTCTTAAAAGGCAACTGTTTTGTTTCTAAGATTCAGCTTGACTTTGAGTTGATTCAATTTGGATATCATTAGTGTCCTACTCTAGAAGCATGTATCACAAAAAAGTATTTTAAATGTAAGTTTCTTGATCTTCTATAAGTAAATATGCATTATAGATATGCTTCCTAGAAGCACCAATACAGAATGTACAAATGGAGCAGTGTCTTAGAATTAGCTGCTTTGTTTGTCCAACTTCTTAAAAATAATGTTTAAAACAAAAAGAACAGACCTTTTTATATATGGCTATAAGCAAGGCAATTCATATTTTTAAAAGCAGCAGAATCAACATTGTTTTGAGAAACTGGCTCCTCCATATGTATGATCAGATTTTTAAAAAGATAACATTTCATTTCTTTGGAAGGCTTTGCCTTCTTTGAAAAAATACTCGTGGGTTGTATTTGAGAGAAAATATCTCCCTGTGGACTGATTGTGAAAAATGACTTTGTATTTCATGCTCCATTATTAGTGTCACTACCTCAGAAAATATCAAATTGGTTTCTACTGCCACATCCGAACAGAAGAAATCTGGGTAAACATAAGTCTTATTCTGAGATTGGATAAAGTCATTGCTCACATTCTGGGCTGTATAGTTAGAAATATCCTTTTCCTCCCATGGCAGAGAGCATCAATGCATATGTTCAGTTCCCCTTTATTAACCTCCAGTTAGAAAGTCCTGCACAGTACACACTGCTTTTAGTATTCCAAAGAGCAGCCACGCTGTCTTTCCAAAGAAACACATTAAAAGGCAACTCACTGAGCCATTTTCTAACACCTGAGAGCAATTAATGTAGGCAGAGACAGGAAACATCATCAATTATTTAAAATAAAATGAATATGTAATGCCGACCTTCTCCAACTGCCATCACTTTTATACTTACACCTGAATAAACTCAAGGGAACACAAAACCCACAAGGCACTTCCCACTGCAATCTGCAGCAAGGCTGGTGCTGGCCATAGGAAGAACTGCCTGGTGGTTGTGTTCAGCCCAGAGAGGGCAGTGTGGGAGCCTGAGACACCTGATGAGGGTGGGTGGGACCTCCAGCTCCATGAATGCATTGCCACCTGAGATCAGCAGCTTCATGTATGAACTCTCCCTGTCCACCAGCTTTCCCAACTGTTTTCACTTGTTTCCAATTTCTTTATATTCCTGCCATCTTAAAGGAGTGAGCTAATATTTCTGTTATATATTTCTGAATATATTTATATATATGCATATTCCATTACATTTATTTATATTCAGATAAAGTAATTAGCTTTTCTTCTTTTTTTTTTTTTTTTTTTTTTTTTTTTTTTTTGAGTTAGCCTTCTCTATCCTGGAATAAAATGAGAAGTGGTAAATGTGGACCATGCTTATTTGGAAACCCCAGAGTGGTGTGTTTATATAGCTGCACTAGTCAGTTGCTGGAATTAAGTGATTCATCTGCATTCTGAACAGAGGGTCTTTCTGCAAATAGGAGAGCCTAGACATTCTCTAAGGGCAATATCACTGACTCGTGATGGGGGAGGGTACATCACAGGAACACGGAGTTTATTACCTAACGTAATTGCTGTGAGTGACATATGGCGTAAGCCAGGATTTGGCACAGTAATGGTGGAAGATTTTCAGAGCAAAGCATATTAGAAGACAAAGTACAAAAAGTCCTTTGTGACTATTCAAGCTAAACAAGGCTTAAAGTGCTGGTTCTGTTTTTCCCTTGACTTAAATTAGTGATTCCAAAAAACTCACAGAGGGTCTCATGCAGCATGACGCATACTTCTGACTGTGTCATCCTCTTATTATTCTCCTATAGACATTCTTGGACTTAGGCTAATAATGGCAATTATAAGACTCAGTCATGACTACAGAGGCAAAGTTCATTATTAGTTTCTGGGACCAGATTTATCACAGACCTGTTCCTTGGGCTGTTATTAATAATCATCTGATTTTCTGTTATAAAGCTTTTATTATTATTATTTTTTTAGGAGGACGACCATTCATATTGGCATGGAGCCTAATGACAAACAGGTTTCATCTGAGAGGCTTAAAAAATCAAGGAGAATTGTTTGCTAAATTATAGATAATCAACAATAAGTTTTTAATGCTATTTTCATAATCCTATACCCCCAAAAGACTTTGTTCCTTTTAACATGACATTATACATCTTAAACTTTAATGTGAATAAATGACTTAGGAGGACAGCTAACATGAAAATGTTTTCTTCACTGCTTTCTTTATCATCACCACATAGATATCCCCTCTCCTATAAAGAAAGGGTACTAGGTTTTAGAAATCCATGCTAAGAAGTGGAGCTGGGATAGGGTAAACAAAATTCATAGACAGCACAAAACTATCTTTCTACCCAGAAATTCCTGGTTAATTAGCCATTGGTGCAGGGATATTCACCACTAAAATGTTATGAATTCCCATTACTTTAGATGGAAGCACAGCTTCCAGGTAAGTGATAGTTTATTAAATATCATAAATCCAGTTATTTCAATGACATATACATGTCAGTGTTCATATCTGGGCATGAATGGTTAAAAAAAAAAAACTTCCCCAAATTGAAACTCTAGGTTATTATAGTTAGGAAATAAAAGTAGGAAAGAAAACAGGTAGTTTAAATATGTTAGAGACAAAATATTATAGTTTATAATTCTGAGAAATTGGGAGTTTTATTCAGGGTAAACAACTAGGAAGTTATACCCCCATCCAAAAGCCAGAGTTTAATATAGAATTCTTTCATAGATCCTGTATCACTCCGAGCTTCTGAGTCCAGGAATCATGTAATCAGAGAGAGGGACATTTCCCAGGTTATGGAATCTCAGCCAGAATTTTAATGGACATATTAAACAAAAACTCAGTTTTTTAACTGCTATCATTGCAGAAATCTCTGCAGAAAACATTACTTAAAAGCATAGTCCCTGAGACTGTGGCCTTGAGTCAATTCAGAAGAACTGCAAATGGAGAGACAGAATTCTTTGTGACCAGAATCTTCCCAATGCAGAGCATGTGTGTGAGGCAGATGGTGGGGGCCAGAACGAGACAAGAGAATGAGGGACAGCACTGGGATGGGATGGACATTTCCCTTAGTCGTACAGGGAAGAATCCTTTCCATAAAGAGACGGTGTTACCAAAAATTTCTTGCCAACCAGAGGAGAAGCTTAGCTTGGTCTTAATATCAGGGGAAGTAAGAGTGGAAAGTGGGGAGAAGGGGTGGCAGGGCTATAAGGGAAAAGGGCCTTTGTCGTTTGCTTGACATTTATGGAGGAGCCAGCTCATAAGAGACACCGACCTTTGTATGGTCTTTGCATTTGAACTCAGAATGATGTACTTCATTCTGCCTCGTGTGATATTTTCTTTATCACAGATTAACATCACATCTGTGTATTTGTGTTTTGTTTGTCATTTTTGAAAAAAGAAAATGCTATTTGGTATTACAAAGGTGTCTCAGCCCTTCCAACTATATTTCTGCCTGAGAAGTTATGTTCCCAAAAGGTATGCTACTTGACAACATCACCTTGACAAGATCAAGGTCTCTTGAGAATTAGTAGATTAAGGGAAAAACAAAAACACATAAAGGTCCTGGAAGGTATCTGATCCCCAAATTAAACAACTTTACAGCATCGTGAAACTTCCATCTCCTTCAGCAGTTCAGGAACTGTGGCATTGTGGGTCTCTCAGCCCTCTCACCTTTTATATTTCATGCAGGCTAAACCATTTCTTAATGTGTTTGCAAATAAGAGAACAAATTGCATGTTAAATTTTTTAAATGTAAAATATAAAGCTACATTATCTCAAAGCAACACTTTACTGGATAGAAGATTACTATATATTATTGGTAAAGCTATATACTATATTCATGCTTATATTAACTACTAAGTTGATATAGTTATCTCTCTTTTTAGAATATAATTTAATCATTATAAATTAATGATGCTATATTTATAAAGTTCTGAGTTGGAGGCCCCTTCTAGATATTGCTACACATTGCAAGGTCTATCCCACTATAAAAGTATTCCAAGAGAGTGAAGAGCATGTGTGAAAGACTGGAGGGAAGTAGCATGATATATTGAAAGGACTGAAAGGAAGCAATGTGGGGTAGAGGGTCTCAAACGAAGTGAGGAAAGGTGAGATCTGAGCAATAGGCATGTTGAGACCTTGCAAAGTCCAACTAGACTTTTAATAGCAGTGGGAGAGTATGGAAAGAATTCCAAGCCTAGGCCAGGAAGAAGGCACATATACCAATAGGACTTAGTGATGGATTGAATATGGGGGTGGAGGGGAGAGAGAACTCAGGAGAAAATGCTCAGATTTCTGTTTGATTAGCTATATGTAGAGTGTCTTTATGTAATACAATAGAAAACTGAAAGTAGGCTTCCAAGAAAGACCATGACTTTGGTTTTGGATGTGATGGACAGCTTTGGAATATCCAAGTGGAGACTGCAAGGAGCAGTAGGAAAATAATGAAGCCTATCAATCCCCATAACACAGAGCTACGTATCATGTAACCTGCTAGGCAGAGAAAGAAAAATTCTCCAGAAGACAAAAGCCTTAATACTTGACCAGTAGTTTGGATGTTTTCAAAGGCATATCAGCTCCCCCTTTAAATGGCTCTTTCTAAGTTTGCTAGTGTCTGGATCCATCCTTTCCCTTTCTAGTCTTTTATCAGACTCCTTTCTTTAACTTGAGTTTCACACCCTTTGCTTCTCTTGCTTACCTCAAGCATTTTTCTGAGAGAGTATTGATTTTACCTGATAAAAGAGAGCCTGTCATTTTGAAGAAGCTGAGGTGTGATAGTCAAAGGACTTTTGGCTGGCAAAGGTCTCCCTTTATTTAAAATTAGATTTAAATTCTAAATCTAGCCTTATTTTCCCACAACAAACAAATCAGGTCAGAAGCTCAAAGAAGCTATACAATTTTAAATCACCTGTGTGTAAGCGGTAATTGAAGTTGGGGCCATGAATGAAATTACCTAAGAAAAGAGACTAGCATGGTAAGAAAGAAGGTTCCAGAGTTACCACCAATTACTTTTAACCCCTACTATTTAAATGTGCTGGTCATTGCATCGGCTAGACGTAATGTTTCCATGTTGAATTTTACCACAAGTTATCGGCATCACCTGATGCTAGCTTAATGGCCTTATAGGTATTTTATTAAAAGCATCATAGTGCTTATATTATTTTATTAAAATACATTTTTGTATACTTTGGTATTTTATTCTTTGGTGAAGAAGAAAAAGCATACAGATGCTGCAGCTGCCATTAGACCTTTTAAACAGGGGATCTAGACACTAGTATATGCAATGATTTTATTTTATACACTACAATAACTGCTACCAAATTGAAGAATCAACTGCAAAAATGTATTTCTTTTTCTCTCTGCTGAAACCTTTTAAAAACAGAAACAGAGAGCATTGATAATCTGAAAATTAGAAAGTTGATTACAGGATAATCAAGAGGTGACTATATAAGCAAATATTAAGGATTTTATACATCATTACCCATCAACACTCTTATCCTTTGAGCTTTTCAATACATGCACTCTCTTTAGTACATATACTCACATGAAGGTGAAAACTCCCATGGGGATCCTGTAAACTACTTTTTGAAGAAGCAATTAGAGAAAGCCTCATTGGTCACAGGGAGCTGATTCTTTATGAATGGAGGCTAAATACATCAAAAGAACTAAAGAGAGCTTTAGTGAGCACATCTTCATTAGGCAAGCCCAGTCTATGATACAATTATTATTGGACCTGGATTTTAGAACTGGGTCTGCTGAAAACTGTGTGAAACGAACCTTTATACACCATTTCTGTACTTGTATATTCATCTCTCAGATAATGGATTTTGTTTAAAGGTCTCTAAAGACCCTTTCAGTCTGGTTGTTATCCAATTCAAATACTCAAATATGGGGGATATTTGGAACATTCAAATGAGCTCATGGATATCGTAGACCATCCTACCTGGCCTCCTTTATGCTCATATCGAATCATCTTTGTCCTCAAACATTTGTGCAGCTGGTAACTGAATTGGCTCATTGTGTTACTAACTAACCATGTTCATGGTTTTTTGGTTGATAATAATTTCTATCATAGATTAATTGTTATTTTAGGATTTTAGGGTGATTGGCCAAGATAACCATTAGCACCATTCTTTGCTCTGATTAGTTAATCTAGCCTGGAAACATCTTTTTTTATTCTTTCTGATCTCATTAATTGCATATTGCCTCGATTTTCTGTCTAACTCAAATATTATTACTCTACTCAGAAATTTTAATTGGTACCTCAATTTGGCAAAAAAAAATAAATAAATAAATAAAAACTTTTGACATGCTGTCTTAGGCTCTTTACTCTTAAATTCCAAAGCACTTTGAAAGTTTCTGACACCCTTGACCTTAAACTATTCTGGGCTCCTCGGATTTCTCAAATAAGGCCCTTACCTGTATGTTTGTTCTGTCAGCTCTGTTTTGAATGTTCTGCTCATTTTTTTTTACCAGCAAAACTCTACTTATTCTTCCATGTTTAACTCATACAT
This sequence comes from Eidolon dupreanum, assembly GCA_028627145.1. Classification (NCBI taxonomy): domain Eukaryota; kingdom Metazoa; phylum Chordata; class Mammalia; order Chiroptera; family Pteropodidae; genus Eidolon; species Eidolon dupreanum. The sequence goes on from CM053501.1 coordinate 29,400,205, forward strand.
CACCTCTTCTGTGAACCTTTCCTTACTCACCCTACAGATTAATTTCCCTTTCTGCAGTTGAATATCACTTAGTTCATATGTTCATCCATCTGGTCTATTACTTATCACAGTCTGAGGTACCTTATGTTCATTGTGCCATGACTCTTCTGGTGGAATATGAGTTCTTTGGAGATAGGATTGGTGTCTTATTCAACTTTGAACCCTCAGCACCTAGAATAGGGCTCACAAAAAGCAAATGTATTGAATTAGTTCAAGCTCCTAAAAGAGTACTCGGAGATGGGGCTGGAGTTTTGTTCTCATTTGTAACCAATGCCATGGGAAAAACTGTAGGATGAATCTTTCTTGGGGCACTTGCCGATTCTGTTATTTTGAAGAAATTATTTATTGCTAACATTAAGTTTCATCATCTATAACATGGTCTCAAGATAATGATTATTGACTGATATCCTGATTCTCTCTAATTCTACAGGTACAATTGCATTTATTAGCCCCTTTGTAGATCAGTGGAGTCATGTGACTAATTCTGGACGATGATTTATGAAAGGGAGGGGCATGCATTGTTTCCTACTGACACATTTAATTGTTGGTACAAAACTCTTAAAGCTTTTTCTTTTATAGCAACTGGCGGCATTCAAGCTAGTGGCTACTTTATAAATCTGGGGCCCTGAGTAACTAAGACAAAAAAACCACTTTCTGTGACCCACGATGCACAGATGGCAGGAACAAGAAACAAATATTTGTTATTTTTAAACCACTGAAATCTAATCCTTGGAGATCAGCCTGATAGAGATCTCATAGTTAAGTAATCCCTTCTCCCCTTCCATCCTGAGCTCTTCCTGTCAGGAGGCTCAGACTGTATTGTAAGGACTTGTTCTCATATACATGGATACATGGTCTTAGTTGACTTTTTGTTTTTCCTGGACCAACTGTGTCTGTATTACCAGGAAAGGTTATCAAAAATCAGATTCTAGGGCTCCAACCAAATACTAATGAATCAAATTCTTAGGAAGTCTTGCCAAAGAATCTGTATTTTCAGTAAGACCTTTCACCGTTACACATTTCATGAGGAACCATGTGTCTCTCTAAACTGAATTAAATAAGAATGTCAGCTCCTGGAGGGTGGGAGTCTTCTTTCTCTTGTTTGCATCCTATTCCAGCTTATAGCACCAGGCTGAGCACATGGTAACTAGGTATGTAAATATTCTTTGGATAGATAGAGGACTATAATTCCTGCCCTTCATATGTCAAAGGCATTCTGTAAGAGAATGTCATAATATGTGAATCTTAATAGAATTCAGAACTCTGCCTCCAACAGAAGGCAGCTAGAATTCTGGGGCTATATTCAAAATGCTAACCAACTCATGTAGCACAAGCAGCAACACAGTAGAATAAACCTTGTTGTATGTTGTACCAGTGTTTACAGATAGGAGTCCAGTCTTCTGCCCTTCCCACTTTTCTCACATGAATACATGACTTCGGTCAGCCAACTGGGTCTTCCTGCCTGGGATTTTCTGTATTGGGTGAATAATAAAAAGGCAGAGACCTTGTTCAAATTCATCCAAGCAATTGCGTCAGTGTCCAGTGGGAACAGTATCCAGTGGTAGGTAATGATCCTGCAGCTACTCTACAATGTTCAACGTCTGTTTATTCTGCCTAAACTATTTTTGTTGAAAAATCATTTCAGTGCTTCCTGCTTCTTGGTTCTCCACAGCTGCCTTAGTTCCTGCCTTTTTCCAAGCCTGCTTCTCCCTTCCCATCTGCTCTGTAAACTTGTGACAACTTTCTCAGTAAATCTCTTTGCTCTTAAGATAATCAGGTCTCGTAAGTTTGTGCTCTTGTAACCAAGAATTCTGGCTGATAATGAACTGAAGATAGGCCTAAACTGCCTGCTTTATGCTTCCTTTTTCTTTGGCCCAGCCTTATCCTAGCAAATCTTGGGAAAGTAGGAGGGAGACCCATACAGAAGAAGGCTGTCTTTCTGTACCAATCACAGGGATTTCCAAGAAAAAAAAGTTATTCCCCTCTGCATCCCTCTCCTCTCCTCTGTCAAGGACTATCAGCAGGAAACATCTGTGTATCTCCCACTGAAAGCCACACATTGTTTTGGGAAATGTAATAGGGAAATTTTATTTGATGTCTTCATAGACATTAGAATTTGTCATTAATAGCAAATAATTTTGTTTTTGAGGATTGATTGCTTAGAAAACATTTACCCCCTATTTGGCTACAGTATCTTATTTACTGTGGCATCCAAGTAGATATTCTATATAAAAATCATGTTATTTCAAAAACAGAAAAGATGCATACACTCCATAAAAATATAATTTGAAAGAAGAAAAATGAGGGTAAGGAAAAATATACACAGACATGAAATTGGGACACAAATTATATGCCGAGAAGTCTTATATTTACTAGAAGTGAGCCATGAATTCTGCAAGTCACTTTTATAGAACAAAACATAGTGTGATGTGTATATTAACCTATCAAAAACATTTTGAAGATTTAGGTAATAAGTGTTTCCTTAAATAGACTGGGCAATTTGTTTTCTTTTCCCCTACAATTAGATATCTAATAACGATCGCCCCTCAACATTGTCTAAGCATTTTCCAGCTTTGTAATCTTTAGCTGTCTAAACTGTTTTATGATTTGATGGTAGTACCTAAATATAGCTTTAAAAATCATGAATTAAAATTTGTTGTTCCAGTGTTACTTCATGTGACTCATTTAGTTTGGTTTGTTGGATTTTGTCAGGGTTTTGGAGAATCTAATGGATTAACTTAGCCCCTTTCCCCCTCAGAACCCCATAACTTAAAGATCACAGTTGTCAAGTTTTAGGTATTTGTCACCTTGTTTTTAAGGAGCTGTCAGTTAAAAGTCATATTAACTTATGGAAAAGTTACTCGACTATAAAGAAGCAAAATTGATATTTGAGAAGGTTGTAATTCAATCTAAATTCCACTTGATTCATCATGGAAATAGTTATAACACCCCTTACTAGAAGGGCACACCATGATCATGCCCACTAGGAACCAGACAAGCAGGGGACTTTGGTAACAAGCAGCCCTGTGAGCAAGTTCCTGTGTGACACAGAGAAAATCACTTTACTCTCTGAGCCTTGGTTCTTCATCTGTAAGTGGAATGAGTAATATATACCTCAGAGGGTTTTGAGGACTGAATTAAATAACGTATTTTAAAAATTACCCTCTATGGTCTCTGGCACAAAGTAGGTGGTCTTTGGATATTTCTTTTTTCTCTTACCTAGTGGAACAAACTAACTCTTCAGTAACTTATACCGAACACTGTGGTTCTATTGAGAAGAGGCTTTAATTATTTTATTATTATTATTATTATTATTATTATTATTTATTATTTATTTTTTTTTGCAGAACAAAATCCTAAATCTTTCTTGTGTGTAGTATTGTCAGATTTGTACAGAAAATGTTCAAGTTAGATAGAAGTTTATCACTTCTATGAATAGTGAAGAAAAGATACATTGTAGCAATAAAACAATGTCATCTTATTCTGTTCTTTGTGAACTTTATATATGTTGCTCAACATAAGGTAGAATTCTTGGCTTATGTATTTTTCTCTGTCTCTGTGTTTCTGTCTCTCTCATTGCTGTTGTGTATTTTTTGTGTGTATTTTAAGTTTCTGAAGAATTTAGAAATTTTAGAGACTTCTAGCAGCATTCTGAAGAGGAAAATTAATATCAGAAGTTACTGAGTGACAGCACTTCATTTAGAACATATTTGCCTCTATACTGATCTGTGGATACTGACTTACTGTAGCTCTCAACCTTAGCTGCACATTAGAATCAGCTAGGGACCTTTTGAAGAATACTTATGCCTGAGCACTATCCCTAGGGATTCTGATATGAATGGTGTGGGACCTGGACATCCTGAGATTTAAAAGTGCTTCAGGAGTTTCTAGTGTGCAGCCAGGATTGGAATCTACTTCCACACGTTTGTAGCTGATTCATCTTTTTTATGTCTCTTGCTCCCCAGATAACTGAAGGAAGACTATGCCTTTCACATGTCTCCTCTGCACACACTCCCCACTCCCGATGGGACTGTGTTAAGTACCTGTGCTACTTGCTTCCCTAGGACTCTGCACTTTCCCTTTCATAGCACATATTACATTTACTGTGGCAGTTTCCCCCCCAACACTAGACCATGAGCTCCGTAAAGGCAGGGACATGGCAGTATTTTTCAGCATTATCTTCCTGGCATGTGGGAGAAACCCAATGACTATTAATTGATGTTTACTGTTGAATAATTTTGTAAATCTTTTTTTTTCTCAAAGGGGTTGAAGTACTTCCCCACATCTTCAAATATTTTAGTGTGAAGATGTTCAAAGATTGTCTGCCAAGGAGAGTGAAGATGAGGTGATGATGGGGATAGGATGGGAAGGGGGAAAAGTAGTCACTGCAGCAGCAGCAGTGGGAGAAGGGGGTGAGGGCAATTAATGCTGACACGACCAGCTTAGAGAAATGAGACATGGTCATGAATTATTTAGTAATGAATGTGCCGGAAACCATGTTTTATACTCTACAGATTGAACCCCACAGAGAGTCTCAAGATACTGACTTGGTATCTCTGTGATAAATCAGGATAGAATGAAGTTGGTGAATTTTTCATCACCTACCTAGGTGCCTCTCAATTCCTTGATTTAGAACCTTAATTAAATTCGTTCCACTTTGCAAAGGAGTCACCAGGGACGACGTCAGTTTGGTGTATTGGGTACCTTAGTGGTCTATTTGCAAGTCAACTATTGACTCTACCTCATCAAGGGATTGAATTTTGAATGTCTCAGTTTACCCACTTATAAAAGAGTAATATCTGCAGTTAAGCAGTGCAAATCCAATTCACTGTTGGCAGAATACCCACAGAACTTCTGACAGATTCATTTAAAAAGTGAATAACATTTTACTGATTTGATTGCAATTTAGCAGATACACATTTAACTCTTCAATTATATTAATCAAAATGGAAGTTTTCACATGACAGTTTCAAGCCAACAATCTCAGTATTTGAACCTATTTCTCCCTCTTCATTAGAGCTTTGAGTTTGATAACTGCATAATTATAAAATAAAAACTAAGATCTCTGTTTCTGAGATTTTTTTAAAATATTTACTTTTATTCAAGTCTCCTGAGCAAATGAAAGAGTATTTCTATTTTGTCCATGGCAGAAAATGACTATCTTTCTCATTTTTGTCACTCTTGCCCTGTGGTGCACTGCTCTGTGTTATTTCTATGCACATTGATTTTTACTGACTTGACTTAGAGGTTTCTCTCAGGCAGGAGCCATGGCAGTGGTTCAATTTATATCCACTTACTTGAGTCAAACTTGGAAATCCTTTTGGACTCTGTTCTTCAGTTACTACATCACACAGTCCTGCTCATTTTTTAAAATTTGGCCACCTCTTCTCTCCACTTTTTAGTGACAACCATTCTAATTAAGTACTTCATCATTTGTCCCCAAGGAAAATTTAATAGTCTCCTAACTGGTTTCCCTGCTTCTGTTCTTGTCCTTTCAATTTCATCTTCCACAGATACTTTAGATACTGATTTATACTGCAAATTATAAAATACACCTAGGGATAACAATTACTTGAAAGTTCCATATTTGTTTTTCTTAATGGGTTTCTGCATTAGTTTTACTTGAACAAAAGTTGCTGAGATCAAGGCACTGTATAATCCCAGCTTCCTGGGCTAGAACACCAAATGGTCCAGTGGACTATCCTTGTAGTCTCTTGGCCAGACAAGTAAGCCTCCCAATTATACGAACTACCTGTCATTTCACACAGAACTCCCAAGACAAGCAGCTTACACATTCTTATTCCCAATGCCTGGAAGACCCTTATCCTCTTTTCTTTGCCTAATTCCTACTCCCTTCATCACCCATTTCAAGTTTAATGTCTTCCAGTTGGCTTTTGCTGTTTACTTCTTCCAGAAACCCAAGCCAAGTCAGGTGAGGTCAGGTGAAGTCAGGCCAGGTCAGGCCACATAGCTCTCATCACACAAGTGCATGCCCTTTGCTGTACTTGACACACTGTATTGAAGGCACCTGGTGATAGATCTGTTTCCACCATTAGGTTATATACTCCTTACAGACCTGGGACCTAGTTTTATTCCTCTCTATATCCCCAGTGCCCAGTATATGGAGTTATTAAGTAAATGTTGAAATGAATCAGGCTTGTTATTCACAGAGTCTAGTGAAGTATATGAGTTAGTGCTCAATAACTATTGAAATTTGTAGATTTGTAGACTTTTTATGTAATATAAGAAAGGAAGCAACATCTTATCAGAAATGTTAAATCATAATGTGACATCCATTTGTTAGGGACCGTACAGGGGTGGATTGGAGAAGTTTAAGGTGTATTAGTCTCTGGTCTTTCCTATTCTAAGATTCTGTGGGTCTTGGAATATTCCAAATTGAAGGATATTATAATCAACTTATTAGTCTGTATCTTCACATTAAGAACAATATTAAGAAAGTATGTAACAACAACAAAAAGCACTTGCAAAAGCGGAGTAAAGTGGACCCTCTCTCTCTTTTCCTTCTTGGCCCATCTTCCAGCCCTCCACTGCTCTTCAACCCACTGAGCTTTCTATTTCAGCCTTTGGTGGGCTTCTTCCAGCCCCTGAAATGCTGATTTATTTCCCCCTCTGTTCAATGTACCTACTCATTCAGTAGATTCTCAGTCATTCTTCTAGCTTCAATCTACTCACACTGACAACTCCTTAACCTAATCCCAAACCCAAATATCCGACAAAGCACAAAATGAATATTTAACTGTCGATTTCAAGTCTTTACTTGCATGTCCCACAAGCTCCTCAAACAACATGCCATAAACTGTAATTTTGTCTCTCCCATAGACTTTTCCCTCATTAGTTTGGTCCCTATTGTGAATGGGAACAGAATTAATTTAACTTATTTCCTTTCTCTCATGTACTATACCAAATTAATTTCAAAGACCACCGATATTACCTCCTTAACATTTTAATTTCCTTACAGCCTTATTAAGCCAGGAGTTGTAAACTGGTGATCCTCTGGCTAGATCCAGCTCATAGATAAGTTTAGTTTAAAATTTGGATGTAAATGTGTTCAGGTGGGCATATGTTCTTCAGCTCGCCACTGGCCCCCTTTGCTCCTTGTTGAGTGACCCTAGTCCACTACCTGCAGTTACATCATCTACCTGGTCCCTTTAGGTTTCTCTTGGCTCACAACCACACTCTCTCTCCTATGTGACTGAACAGTCTGTCAAACTGACTTCTAGACACCAACAAAATGATCATTTCCCTACTCTCCTATTTAAAAACTGTCAAAGGCTCCCCAGTGCCCTAAACAATGATCTCAACCCACTCTACACATCTGAATTATCCAGGGAACTTAAAAAAAATCTCACCCCAGATCAATTAAATTAGAATCTCTGAAGGCGGAGCCAAGGTATCTATTTTTTAAGTCCCCACAGTGATTCTAATTTGTAGCCAGGATTAAACCACAGACCCATGGAATAGACTCTTAGTTTCTTAACTGACCTAATGTTAGCCAGACTCATCCACACATGTGTTCTAATATTGTTTGCGATTTCCCTTTGGTTCCCAAGAGCACTGAGTGTTTCGGGCCTCTACAGAGGTTACAACTCATGCTTCCCTTCTCCCTACACTACCTTTACTTCTTGTCACCTGGGAAGACATCAATATGTGTCATAAGACCCAGCTTAGGCATCATCCCCTAGGAAGCATCTCCAGAAAACCTACTCTCACTCCTGGGGAAGTAACCTCTGCTCCCTTTGTGTCTCATGATGATACTGGCTGGCTGTACATCTATAGCAATACTATATTATATTGCTGGGCTTCCTATGCTTTAAGGTACACACCAATGCGCATTTGTTAAATGCAGACTGTGATTTAGTAGGGATGGGGCCTACCACTGCATCTTTAACAAGCTCCCAGGTGAGCCACACATTGAGTACTAAGGCTTTATTGCATTTATGTTTTTAATACTTACCATGCTTGGCTTTCCTGTATGCTTCCTGAGAACAGTGACCACACTATAGTCATCATTTCATCTGAGCTCAATGCCTGCACATAGTAGTCACCCACTAAGTATTGCATACATGAAAAAAAGTGCACGACGAATGATTAAGTGAGCTAGAAAAAGAAGGAAGGGAGGAAAGAAGAAAGGAAGGAAGAAGTAAAGGCAAGCAGTTATTACAAATCTCTCTCCATTGAGGCAAACAAGTACACCTTCCCTCAAACCAAATTTTTGCAGAGCCCTTTTCAGTAGCATTTGGCCGATCATGCCACAAATGATAATCTCTCAGAAAGCAGCTTCTTTCTGCCCTTCAAAGGAAATAGTACTAATATTTCTGAGAAAGAAGGCCCCTGGATTATGGAAATCAAGGACTTTAAAGCACAAGATATTTTATGGCTTCAGAGGAAAAATATACATTGCCAAGAAAGCATGAATGATGATAAAGTATGTGATAGTGACTCACAGCCAGACAGCTACATGGCTAGTATTTTTAAGCAATGTCTTCATTTTCCCTGGAAAAGTATGTTTATGTAGTCAGATGGGAGGCAATGAGGCAGGGTGCACCAGCTTTGGTGCTCCTGCATGATTTTTGATTCAGTGAAATGCTAGCTATATGACTTTACCTCTACGTTACCTCTACAAGCTGTAGTTTATGTATACAACAGAATAATATAAGATAATATTAAAAATTTAATATTAAAGAATTTGGTAGGGATCACATGAAATACTGTGTGCAAAGGACTTGGCCTATGTTGAGTATATTAAAAAAAGAAAACTTTCAGTAAATGTTAGCAATGGTATCTGTAGGATGTAGAAGTTAAGATCATATTGATTCCTCATTCCATGTAGATACACTGATGGCACACTTCAGTTGAAGCAGTACAAGAATTGGGACCAAGCAACTCCAAGCTAAAATACTATTTTTGCAATTTATTCACTGTATGACTATGAGCAAGTTACTTAAATTCTATGAAGCTCAGTTACTATGAAATGGGCAAAATGGTATCTACCTTGCTGCATTCTTGCAAGAAAAAATATAGCTAGCATTACATAGGTTTGATTTATTTGTTAGACTTGAAGTTCTCATTGGAAAAATTTAGATGTAGTTTTCTTGCTACTTACAAAGAAACAGCCCCCAAAATAAGTGCATTTTATAATATAATGATATGTACTATGACATATGATGGCATAAAGTATATGTTCAGTTCATTGCAATGATTTAAAATGACTGGCCACTCTGCTGATATAGACTAGTAACATAGAGGCCAGTGGAGATGCGAAGTGATCTAAAATAGGAGTCAGCAAACTATGTTCCATACGTCAAATCTGGCCCACCATCTATTTTTGTAAATAAAGTTTTATTGGAACACCCACACACATTCATTTATGTATTACCTGTGGCTACTTTCTTGTGCAAAGGAAGAGCTGAATAGTCGTAACAGAGACTGGCATACAAAGCCTAAAATGTTTACTGTTTTACAAAAATTTTTTCTGGCCATTGCTCTAAATTAATAAAGTACATAGAAATATTTCTGTAAAACAGAAAGATGGTGGGTTATAAATATGTCAAGATTAAAATTCCCAGGATAATGGTATTGCTTCAGAAGATCTAGTGGTATAAGTGCCTTGGAATTCTACATGGGGACTTGAAACAGCTGTAGAGACCCTGATTTGTAACCTCTGAATTCTTTATCTACAATCAAGATACTCACAAAAACAAAAACTAACCTTTCATGCTGCAGGTTCGAGAGAATGGAATTCAGAAATGGTTTTATTCAGCAGAGACATTTCTGTAAACCTTCAATTATTTTCTGTAATTGATCTGTCAATAAGGTATGAATCTGCCTCCCTTTCCCCATTCCTGCTTCAGGGTACTAGATCTCCTTTTATGGTTAATTCATAAGAAATTAAAATCTGTTTATTTAAAAAAGTGATTTTTTTTTCTTTGTAAACAGTTAATCATCACTAATGATCAGGGAAAAAATTAAATCTAAAATCAGAGAAAATTTTTACCTCTTCAATTGGCAAAATTAAAATATCTGATAATGCCAAGTATTGGGATGGTTTAGAACAGCTGAATATTTTATCATGAGTGGATAAAAAAATTGGTGCAACCCTTTTGGAAAATATATTTCCCGTAAAGCTGAACACTCATTACTTATGACCTGGCAATTCCACACCTAGGAATATATTCTAGAGTGACCCTTGCATATGTAGAACAGGGTCATATTTGTGGATTGATGTTCATAATAGGCAGTAGAACAACCTGGAAATAGTCTACAGCCTATCAGGGAAGTATAGATGAACAAACTTTGGTTATAGAGCAACTCAAAACAAATGCAATGCAGTATCATTCAAAAAATATAAACATATCTTAGTAATATATGAAGTAGCAAAAGTTCCAAAAGATTACATGCACCATGACATTTTTTCATAAGATAAAAACAATATAAAAAAATTAACTTTTTTAAGAAATAAAGATGGAATAAAAATAAAGGGAAGTGAGGGGTTGATGACTAAGAAATTTTCTAGTTCCAGGGAGCTAGAGAGATGGGATGGGAAATTAGATCGCTATTTTTTGGTTGTTGTCAAGACATTAGATTTTATTTTGAGTTGTAGAGTTATAGGTACTTATTTTAATTATGCTAAGTGAAGTAAGTCAGACAGAAAAGTTGAGAACCACATGATTTCACTCATATGTGGGATATAAGACAAAGCAATAAATAAACGAGACAAACAAAAACTCATAGACACAGATAACAGTTTAGTGATTACCATAGGGAAAGCGGCGGGATGTAGAGAAGGGTAAAAGGGGTCAAGTATATGGTGACAGAAGGAGATTTGACTTTGGGTGGTGAACACACAATGTGAAATGCAGATGATATATTATCGAAGTGTACACTTGAAAACTATATAATTTTGTTAACCAATACATTTAATTAAAAATAAATACCAATTAAATAAGTAAAAGACAGCCATGGCCATGCTTCGACAATAAGAACATATTGTGACTCAAGAATGATGATTATTTATTCTGTGCTCTTGAATTAAAAAAAAAAAAAAAAACAAAACAAAACTGTAAAATGGTTAGAGTGTGATTTGGTAAGAGTAGTCTTTGGACTCAATAAATAGCAGCTTACCTCTTTCCAACCTAAAGATTTATCCAAAATATAAAGTATTTTATACCTGCATTTGGAATGCATTTCTACTTCACCCTTACAACCCTTTCTATTTCCTGGCAAAAATCCAAGAAAGAAAACATAGGCAATCTAAAGTTAAGGGAACTCAGGCAAAACCATTTAATTCTTTTATGTTTGAAAATATCTCTATGAACCTAAGTTAATGATGACCTAAGGTAAAATTGTCTGTACTCCTGATATCTCTCAGATTTATATCCTAGAGCCATGAGAATAATGTCATTTTAACATCTGTCATTTCAGTCAAGTGCAAGGTTAGGGTATATCACGTGGTTTTGTAACTATCTCTGAGTGATGTCGTTCCTTTAGCCAGTAATTGCCATTCTATCAATAAGGACACAGATAATTTAGCTATGAGGTATTAATAAATACTTCCCATAACAACCACTTAATTAAAGAATGCAGCCCATCTTTTTAAAAATAGGATATTCCTAATTTTCTCAGTTTGAGTTCAACAGAAAGCTGTACGCATCTGATTAAAAAGGCACCTTGACGTTTTCCTTTCTATCACACAGCACTACACTATCTTACATAAAATAATATTCTGGCTTTTAAAATCAATAGCAAATATCATCATCAAAATAGCAAATTTCAAAACAATGAATAGCAGCTACAAGTATGTACTTTACCGCCAACCTGATCGACTTCAAATACTGGACTACTGCTTACCAGCTTTTTATTTGGAGCCTGTGATTTAACTCTCTCTACCTGGGTTCTTCATCTGTAAAACTGGATAATAATACCTACATCATCAAACTATTGTGAGGGTTATGTGAATATATATGTTATGTTTATATGTTTATATATTACATATTATATATTATGTATTATATAATATACATATTTAAGTGTATATATGTTAAAGATTTATATATATATATTATATGTTTACATATGATCTAAATTTATATATCTATATATCTAAGAATAGTGCCTAGTGTTCTGTAAATATTACATACATGTTTACTATTATTGTTAAATATATGGTTTCTGTTAGCTTCTAAAGTATAACTAAAAACAGAAATATAGGGATAGGGAAGTGCTACTGTTAATAGAGATACCAATTAAACAATGATAACATGAGGCTTTGGAAAAGAAACTAACATTCATTGAGTGGTTACCATAGACCAGGTATTGTTTTAGGTCATTTACATTGTCTTATATGATCCTTATCCTATCTTGTAAAATAGCAGGTATTACATCTATCTTACATATGAAAAAGCTGAAAACTATAGAGGTATTATAACTTCTCTGGGGCACATAGTGACTTAATGGTGGCACTGGAATTTTATGGCTCTAAATAACTAGAATATTAAATCAAGCATCAGTCTTTTTGGTTTTTAAAATTAAGTGTCAATGACATTGTTGTTATCATAAGTAAATATAAAAATTGAGTGATATTTTAGCATATGCTCTCTGAAATCAGGACAGATCTGTGTTTGAACCACTCAGCTTGCTGGCAGTGTGAATTTGGGCAAGTGACCTATTTTTCTGAACCTGTTTCCTCATTTCTAGATAGGGCTATTAAACCTTATTAATAGGGCTGCTGTGAGCATGAAATAAGATAATGCATGTAATGTTCTTAGCATAAAACTTCACATGTAAATAATGCAGAGCACATGATAGCTGATAGACTTATTTTTATTATCATCACTATTGTTTCTGCAGCTTCATCTCTAACAGGTTATCTGCAGAACCACTCACATGCACATGTGAATATACACATATGTATACACACAAATAACCTCTTTCATTAAGATGGAAGACTCATATCGTAGGCACAAAATAATTAATACAACCTTGGGCTCTTGATGAGGTAGGGAGGATGTGAGATGGTGGATGACAGAGTTGCTGACAAAGTGTTAATGACTGCTATGCACTAGAAACTTTTTCAGTTCTATTAAGCTTAAAAATTGCTCCTTTTCAAAATCTATGGCTAAAATTAAAAACTTTCCATAAATGTTAGATTTATGGAAAAGTAACAAACATAGTGCAAAGAGCCCCCTTGTATTCTTCACCAGGTTCCCCGAGTGTTAAAGTTCACATAACCATAGTATATTTGTTAAAACTAAGAAATTAATATTAGTAAAATACTATTAGTGAAAGTAATACAGATTTCATTTGGATTTCACCAGTTTTTCCACTAATGTCCTTTTTCTGTTCCCACATCCAATCCAGAATACCACATTGCATTTAGTATGATTGATTTATGAATCAGTCTTTTCCTCCAATCTCTCTCTTCCTCCTACAAACCACTTCCTAACTTTTAAGAACAGGGAGCAGCAGAGAGAGAAAGCAACACACTCAGACCGAAAGGGCCCATCCAAAGAAACAGACAGCTAGAACAAGTTCTTTGGAGCATCTCTATGTTGTAACTTTTGCACAGATTGTTACAATGGTATGTTAACTTGAGCTAAAGAAATGTGGTTGAAATATGAGACATGGGACAAAAATAATATAAATTCTGAGTAACTCTATTATTTGTAAAATTTGTTTAAACAGGAATGTTAAAAAATGAAATATGTTGTTTAGTTAATAGTATCATACCAATGTTAATTTCTTGGATTAACAAATATAGATGTTAACAGTAGGAAAGATAAGAAACTCACATGGTTGTATAGACAAGTTATATTTAACAATCCAGTCAGTGAATGTTTTTGTTACAGAAATTCTTCCATGGCATGGAACCTGAAGGAAAGCTCCTCATCCCTCTTTGTGAGGCTAATCTTATAGGCTAATGTTAATGCACCCATACTAGACCAATCTCATTTGTAAACAAAGACACAGATATCTGAATAAATTTTTAGCAAGTTGAAATATGAATGATGTTGTAACCAAATAAAGTATATCTCAGGAATGTAAGGATAGTTTAACATCAGGAAATTCATAGATGAAATTCATTAATTAATATATTAAATAGATTAACTGGGAAAATTCATATAATCAACTAAAGAGATGACTAAAAAACTCCACTTGATAAAAAATTTAGCTCTCATTTTTTAATTAAAATGTATCCACTAAGGAGAAAAACCCATTTCCTAAAACTGATGAAAGCTCTTTACTAGAAACCTATAATGAACAAAATATTTGGTGGTAAATCATTAAAAAATTTCCCACTAAAGTCAAGATGTATACAAAAATATCTATCACCACTAGTCTTCAATACTGTACTCAAGTTTCTATCAAATGTAATAAGAAAAATGTGTGGAAATATTGATATTGGAAAAGAAGAGAGTAAACTCTATGTATTTGCAGACATTAATTTTAGACCTACAAAATCAAAACTGTTGAGAAAAGTATATTAGAAATAGGAGAATTCAGTAAGTTGCTGGATATAAGATGCATACACAAAAAGAAAAGTTTTTCTGCATATCAAAAATAGTCATTTAAAAAATATAATGAGAAAAGAGCCCATTCACAATAACCAAAAAAAAACCCCACAAAATCTAAAAATAAATCTAACAAGAAAGTTGTAATGTATGGAAAGAAAAATGTAATGCTTTACCAAAGGACCTTAAAAAAACCCAAATGAATTGAAACATTGATTCTTTTAAATATTTATTCCTATAACATTCTACATATTTAATGTAATCTTAATCTACTTGCAACAAATTTTATAATGAATATTTATAAATTGATAAGTTTATATGTTGGAGAAAATTCGTGCAATTAGTCAATGACATTTTTAAATTGGATATAATTTATATATATCATTGGTTTCAAGTATACTACATAAACGATTCAACATTTGTATATATTTTGAAACAATTACCATGATAAGTCTAGTTAACATCTATTACCATACCTACTACAAATTTTTTTCTTGTGATAAGAACCCTTAAGATTTACTCTCTTAGTAACTTTTAAATATACAATATAATATTAAGTATAGTCACCATGCTGAACATTACATCTCCATTACTTATTAATTTTATAACTGGAAGTTTGTACCTTTTGATCACCTGTGCTCATTTCACCCACCCACCAATCCTATAGTCAATGATATTTTGAAAAATAAGGTAAAAAGAGGAGGAATTGTGCTTTTAAGTATCAAAATGTACTTTAAAATTATAGTAATTACAACAGTGTGACCTTGGTACATGAATAAATACATAGATCATAAATAGAAGAAACAGCCTGTACACAGATTGCATATATGGGAATAGTTTATGATAAATGAGGAATTTCAAATCAATAGAGAGAAGATGAAGTATTCAGTAAGTAATTTGTGGCAAATGGATAATAAAAGTAGACCTTTAGTTAACACCTTACACGAATACCTGATGATTACAAGAACAAAGCAGGAGACAATGTAAAAATATAAGAATATCCAGGATATTTTTTAAATTTTTGAGGAGATAAAAGACTTCATAAATAAGATAGAAAAGCCAGAATATATGATAGACCTCTTTTTCTATGGAAAACTATGCACTATGAGCATATATACAAAGCTATTCAGTTGCCATCAATTCTATATTCAGAAACATCACTTGCATTGGCCAAGAATTAGAAAAATTATAAAAATACCTCAATGGAGATTAAATACATTCTAATATTTCTGTATTTGAAGTACTATTTCACCATTAAAATAATGAAATTGATCTATATGTGCTGATATGAAAAGGTAGCTGAGACATTAAAATTTAATTGCAAAATCTACCATATGAGTCCATTTAAGTTTTAAAAAATGCTGAAACTGTTTTCTAAAAAGAAGTGTCAATTCAAAGCTTTAGGTCGATGGGTGGAGTATGAAGGAGACTATAATGTTCAAAAATCACATAGTGAGAATATTTTTTGTAATTTATGCCTTGCATACCTTAACTAAATGTTCTCCAGAAAGCCCAAAACTACTATAGAGAAAACATTTCGCCTAGCCTTTCATCAAGCTAAGACTGTCCCAGCAAGACTGTGGAAGGAAGAAGTAAGAAGGTCGCATGTCTCTATTTTCTTGCTGCAAAAATTATGGGTTTGTGTTAACATCCATTAATAACTTTCTTTTGACTTGTCCATTACAAAGTAATAATTTTCTGCCCAATTTAGTTATAGAGACAAGTATACAAAAGATCAAGCAAGGATGTCTAAATGAAAGGGCTTCAAGTGGGGATTTTTCAAGTGTTTTAAGATTTTCCTCAGTGTGGACATACAGATTATTTTTTGGCAAGGGCAAGTTGCTTAGGTGTTTTAACTTAAGATTAGTGATCACAGTTTATTATCTGATCTGTTTCCAACTGTCTCATTTTTAGTTGGTGGTGCTGGTTGTTCCAAGAATTCTCCATAGAAGATTTTTAATAGATACAGATCAAATGTCTTATTCTCTATTATATCTCCAGTGCCTGGTAGGTACATAACAAACATTTGTCGAATGCATGTTAAGTTAATGAAAAACTAAATGAATGGGGAGTAGTGCATAATAGAACCTTAAATTTATTTGTGGACTATAATTATTTATATATATATATATGTGTGTGTGTGTGTGTGTGTGTGTGTGTGTGTGTGTACACACACACATGTATTTGTTCATATACAACTATAACAAAGGGAAATATGGGCAAGGCAAACAAACATGATTTCTCACAGTTTTAAGATGGCTGTGGGAACCACTTAGAAGAAGGGGTGAGTTTAGTTATATCCCTAATCTCTTCTAGTTTTAACATTATATGACCACTTCAACTGCTTGACAGTACAATCAATTAGGACAATTATTGCTATTAGATTAAAACCTACAGAAAATGTTTCCTTTTTTAGCAGATATTTTGCCCTCAAGGAATCTTTCTCAGGTGTTCATTCTAATGGTGGACCAATATAGGGACATTTTCTAAACAGGCTGCAACCTGAAATTTCTGGCTTGTTTTCTCAGTGGGGATGCAGTTCTCTGCAATGGATAGACTGAATCCCAGCCTTTTAGATGACTCTGGATTCTAAATTGGGGTTCACTGCTTATTAGGTATGTGGCTTCTGAGCTTCAATTTCTTGTCCTATAAAATGGAATTAGTAACATGTCTCAGGGTTATTGTGAGCATTTACATAACCTCAGAAAGCTTTAAAGATCCTTGGATAGTGAGTTTGAATTTTAAGATTTGTGCTCTTGTTGCCAGCACTGCTTGGTCTGTAAGAATGCACAGTGGCCAAAGGACCTTACAGTTGACCCATGACAAGTCCACCACACCAACAGAATCATGAAAATGATCAGCCTCAGCTACTTGCATTATTAGTTTATTTCTACATTCACCAGTCCATAGATAAACCTGTACATCTCTGTAATACAGAAATTCATCTGAATACATTAGCCATATGTTAGCAACAAATTTTAGCTCTGAGAAACTAAACACCTATTAGTATAACTCAATGAAAAAAATCTAGGTGGCTTAGAGAAGTTTTATTAAGGACCAGAATCCAGGCATTTACCTGGTACACCTGTTCTAGCATTTTATCTTGACAGTCATCCTTAAAAATTATCCATCAAATTGTTTTGGTCCATCTGAGTAGATTTATTAAATATGTCCCAATGTAAAGCTTAAGATAAAGAAAAAATCTGTAATTAAGGTTATTTCAGAAGTCATATAGATGAGTAGCACAGAAAATTGAATATTTAAAATGAATATTTGAGAATAATAATTGAAATAGTCAATGGTTCTAATTATTGCTTCAATAGCATTGATTATTAAGAATATTTATTGAACTTTAATAAGTATTATATATAGGGCTATCTCAAGTAAAACTATACAAGCAATAAATGTATAATTATATTTCTATTAATTTATAACAATTGTATGATTTTTTTAGGCATGTTTTGTTTAACAAGATAGCTAGAGGCAAATTAATATCATAAAGCAATATTCCTAATATTGACCATAAACATATGTTCACTGATATTATAATATTAATAAGATTTAGAATACATATGTAATGATTATATAATCGAGATTTGCTGCAAAGTAATGAGACTCACTTTTTTAACAATAAATAACGCCTGAGTGTTTGAACTTATTGGATATTATCTACAGCTGGTGTAGTTTTAGCATTAAAGCTTTAGGAGTCTGTTCTCACAATTGAGCCCTTCAAAATGTAAAGCATGGTATCTTTCATCCCTTGGCCAATAAGGCTATGTAAGTCGAATAATTGATAATACTTGCATAGCAATACAGAATATATAAAGTGCTTTCTAAAATTCTTAATTAAAATCTTGTCGTGTAGATGTTAATCAACACATAGCGTTATGCATAATGGATATAGTACAACAAAAATAATTGCCTGCAATAAAATATATCATACTCTAGTTCAAAAGTATTTTTATGCTGCTCTTATGAAATCTGGCTTTGTTTTATTTAGACATATGTATATACACATACATGACATATTTATTGTAATACTTGTATTCTCAACCTTTTTTAAACTATAAGGTCATTTCGGGATTCAGACTTACTCAGCTTGACAACTATGTGCTTTCTAGAACAGTGTCTTCCAAATAATTGGAGTTCAATGAATATCTGTTGAGGTGAATAAATGATTTAACACATTTAAGAGATGAATCTACACATATGATTGTTAAAGCAGAGTTAAGCACAGGGTACTTATTAATCAGTGTCCAAATACAGTGTCTTTCATGGGTAGATTTTATTTTTATTCCTTTAGCGTCATGTTTACATCTGAGGCAAATCTGAAGGCATGCTTTCTTATGGTGGCCCTGATTCATTTCCAACAGTGTGTGTGCATGTGTGTATGTACACACATATGAGTTTGGTGTGTCTGTGCACATCTATAAAATTCAGCAGCTCTGCTGGTTTCTGCTAATGAGGGCTCTGAACACAGAAGAAATGTTCCTTTAAATCAAACTGGAGAGTAATTTATTTGGAATTCATGCCTTGTTTTGATTCTTTTTCTCTAATATCTAAGACATTACTTTGTGTAAGATGCTGCTGCTTCCCATTGGCTGTCAGATATTCTTGGGAGACTGAACTCTGTGATAACTGCTTGGGAGAAAGTTTCTCAAAAGTTGAGGGACATGTGTGTAAAAGAGAGTGGGGAGAGGGTAGAGAGGAAGAGAGAGCTTTTCTAGCAGAATCTTTCAAATTAAATCAAAGACTCTTTTTTAATGTAAAAATACACAAGTAGGTAAAATGTCTGAGCTACATATACACTTTACAGGTATCATGGGTGCATCTCTGACAAGAAGAAGCATAATCTGACACAAGGTTCACTTAGACCAAGATCCTCAGTAATGACATTGAAGAAGCCTTTCTGTTTTCTTAATGTATAAAACTTACTACATTTCATAACTGACCGTTCATTTCAGTCACAGAGTCTGAACAGGCACATGTTTCCATGTTATCTGCCCAGCAGGAAGGTGATTACCATAAAACTGAAGAAAAAGCAAATAGAGTGATTATAAAATGTATCATGTTCTTTACGAGATGAATAATAACGCACACATTGAAAGTTAGTCAAAAGGAGATGGTGGCGTCAGCAGTAGTCTTGGTGGACAGATTAGATTATTTGTAGAAGAGTGAAAATGGCAATCGAGGCTGTTCATGTAGTGTATTCACACCCTCTTCACAAGCAACGTGTGTGATACTAAATACCTGCTCACCTCTATTTTGCTAGCTTTTTATCTGGTTATACATAATCCTAGGCATTTTCACCACTAAAAATTGCAAAACATTGGAAAAAGGCCCTTAAAAAAGAAGCTATAAGCAAACTTAGATTAGGTACAACATTGTTCCATGTTTCAATTCTTATGAAATAGTATCAAGGCCCCAAAATAGGACAAGGCCCTTTAATGCGCAAAATAAACAGAGAGGAGAACCTTTTCCTAATAAAAGCCGTGATTCAGCTACGCTTGCTGAAACCAAATAAACAATCTCAAATTGACACTCAGACAGAAATGTGTATAAATTATTCAGAATGAAATGTTCAAGTAATATTAACCTAAAGGTAGAGTCATCAATTTTGTACTGACGGATGGCATTGGGTAGTTAGTATTCAAGTGTTACTACATAAATAAAATTGATTTATGCTAACTGAGAAGACTGAGAAAAATTTTTATCAGGATGCCCAAATTCTGTTCCTTCTGGCTTGATCAATCACCTCTCTACTGAACTGTGTATCGTTTTCTTGCAAAATTCTTAGCCGAGAAATTGGGCTAAGGCAAAATGAATAATACATTTGCTGCAGTGTTAGACTAATGACCCTTAAGTGCTTTAAAAAAAAATGAGCAGCAATGACTGCTTCCCTTATGAACAGATTCTGGCTCTTTTTTTTTCTTCTCTCTCTCTCTCTTTCCCTCTCTTTTTTTCTTAGAAAGAAAATAAGTCTTGACTTGGCCAACTATTTTGGAGGTAGAAGTGATGAGAGGGTGAAGAATCAATAAAGCCAATCGAAGCATATATGGAATTACATCCATTTGGTTTCCTTTCTTTCCACCCATCTTCTGGTTTTTTCCCACTTTTCAGTCCCCTTCTGGGTTGCAGAGTTCTCTTTTGTGTTAATCATCTTTATATTTCCTTTTATTATTTTCATAATGCTATTGTGTTATTATAAAGACATTGATCAAATGGTGACAGGCAAGTCACAAAGCTATTTACTTTGCAAATGTAGGAGGGATCTCTGACAGGGCTGCATGGTAAAAATCTGCTTCAACTGGCATTTGTAATGCACAGACAATTTTTATCTCTCCCTGAGTGGATCCCTAAAGAGACACAGTAGTGGCTCAAGTTTCTGTACCAAAATGTCTTTTAAAAATTTGCATAAAGCCACAAAGGAAAGACAAATGCCTATATTAAACAAGCTTTAAAAGGAGCTTGCACAAGGATAATTAAAGGTGAAACCTCTGGTAGAATAATGTAGGATTATTTTGAATTAACTTGTTCTAAACCCATTGAAGTACTTTAGAGGAAATCAAGTATTTTTGGATTCAGAAAGGAGGAGAGGTACAGCCATCATCTTCTCTGTGTGTGCATGTGTGTGTGTGTGTGTGTGTGTGTGTGTGTGTATGTTAGTCAAGAATGCAATTGTTAGACAGCTGCCACAAATGGAGTTGTTCTCCAAGAAAGTAGTCATTTACAAACTAGCATGGGGTCAGGTAACCTCATCATTCCTTTTGCAGTCCCCATTAGGTCAAAATAGCAATCCTTTTACCATTGCTTTCATCTTAAGAAGCATGGGCTAGTTTTGCCCTTTTAACTTGAGCTTTTTATTCTAGGGAAGGATTAGACTCTGCATCACCATTGTTATTTTTTCTTTTCATTGTCATTCTATCTTTAGGAGAAATCAGCCTCACATTGTGTTATTCTTATGTACCTAACTAATGTTCCTTTAAAAAAAAAAAGATGAATCCCTTTCAATAAAGCAGACCCAGTTTGATGGAACTACCAAAAGTAAGAAGAAAAGAAAAGAAAAGAAAAAAAAACTTCATTATTTGAAAAAGTTACATGGCATTGTAGCAGTCAAATCACTAAAGTCTAATTGTGAAGTCATTGATGTATTATTATTCTTAGGCTCCTCTTCTTTCAAATAAAAATGTAAAGAAAACAATTTAAAGCCTAAATGATATCACTGGACAGGAGCTAAGAGACATCCCTTTTTCCTAATGCTGGAGCTATGAAAACATATACCCTAATTACATTTAGCTACCAGGTCTCAGTGTCAGGTTTGTCCAAACTGGAGACACTCATTCACAAGCAGAAACACATATAGAGTCAAATATGTATACACAGAGTTTAAGATGGACACATTCCCAGATCTTCCTAGGTTCCATTGCCCCACTTTTTTTTTTTTTTTTTTTTTTTTTGCCTGTGCATGACTGAGAGAAACATATTACCAGGTATTAAATTGGAGGCATAATAAGACCCTCTAGCTAATTGTAACATAGCAACTGCCACCAACCTTTTCACAAAGCTACATAAATGTCGTTCAAACACCTGTTTCCTTCTGCCACTTTCTCATTTCCTCTGTCATTATGGTCTAATGATTTTATTATAAGGATGAGTCTTTCTACAGAGGTTAAGTGAATCCAATTTACATATAATCATATCATGGGAGAGGGGAGTGATGGAGGGAAGTAGCTACCTCCAGTAATTGATTTACTAACCCCCCTTCAAAATTCAAACAATAAAAAGCCCCTTTGCTAAAGTGATTGCTGATAAAAGAATCTTATTTATTTACTTAAATAAGTAAAGCATTATCCCATTTGGATAATAATTTTCCATCAAAATATAAAAGATTGGTATTTTGATTTCCAAGCACAGTTCTTTTTGGAAAAGATATATTTTAACCAGATATCAAAGTTTCCAGGTGCCAGTTACAGCTGGCTATAGGAAAGCTGGGCTCTAAAAGAGGGGAGAAAAAGCTAGACATCTTACATACCTCAGCGTTTCTAAGTTTTGGGATTGCAGTTACCCTAGGAGGAAGAAGACAGCTATCTTTTGTGAGCACAGGAAGGATGGATTGTTTACTCCATGGTTTTAATGATTAATTAAAAGAACATAAGAATAAATATAAATCAATAAAATCCCAAGAGAATGGTAAATGCTTTTTATCATTGTTACTGCTCGTTATTTTATCAAAGGAATGTCCTAAATGAGAATCTCTTGCAGTAGTGACAGGAATAGTGTTCTATGTCTTTAACGATAAGATATTAGTCCCTAACTTGTAAGAATAAGGTGTACTTGCCTCTCTCACAAGGGATTTGCAGGTAGGAGGGGCAATATGGAGAGTCTAGCTGCTGGTAACCTTATCAGTGTCCATTTCAGAAGAACTATGACGCAGTTACATGTATTAACATCACCTCTCCCTTCCCACAATGCCACCCCATGCAGGGACTTTTGTCTTGAAAACATCTTCTTGGTAGACATTACATGGCTTTGGTTATAACTTGCCTTATTTTAGCTTAATATTTTCAGAAGGGCATTGTAAAACTTAGGAGATACCTAGCCTTAATAAAATTTAGGAGATACCTTCATCCTAGCAGCAAAACATTTACAAATCATTTCCGGGAGACTCACTTCCTTCTACATAGGGCTTGCTTTTGCCATTGTATGTTGATACTCATTGGCTTCAGTTTTCAAAATGTTTTAAAATCTTGTCCCAAATCTAAAGGCATTGGCAATTTGGCCTCATGTTTTCCAATTTACAGACACAAACGAAACTGTTAGACTACGTGAAATAATAAATGAGTGCTTTGTGATCCTTAGGAACAGAAAGAATAACATCAAAAAGCATTGTTGGTATTTGTGCATCAGGATTCACTGCATTTTTTTTTTAACCTGCATGTAGCTTCTCCAGTTGAGATAACTCCAGCCTCCCACTGCTGTTTTCTGCATACCCAATTTTGTTGTTAATGGTCTCCAGCTGTAGTTGGCTTACTTTAACAGTTTAGTTTTATGCTCTCATCTCTCATCTCTGAAGTAATTGCAAAGACAATGGAACTTGAGACACTGCTTAAGTGAGTAATAATAAGTCTCTCGGCTAAGTAGCAGGCCACCCTAAAGCCTCACCTGTTTTTATTAATTGTACAAGAAAGCAGAAAAATCCAAGCAGCTAGTCTGTATCTCCATTCTTATTTTGCAAAATGCATATTAAAATAGAATGTCTAGTACTGTATCAACATTTTAGATTAAACTTTATTGTGTGAGTTTCTTCGACTGTCGTAGGTTGAATCTAGTCAATGAGAGTAGACACTTACCCCTATTGATGCACAGATGGTCTCAGATAATTTCTTTCCATGTTTTAAGACAATGTACTATTAGGCATCAAGTTTACTAAGCTTCCTTTCCTTTTCTAACTCCTGGAAAGTCAGTCACTCTGTGAGTACCTCTTTTATTTTTTTGATGGCCATTTATTGAGACTATTGGGGCCAGGGACTGTTCTCAGTACAGGTGATACAGAAGTAAAAAGGTGGCTCAAGAAACCTCCTCTGAGGTGGTTTACAAACTAGTGAGGGCATGCAATGAACTAATAAAGAGGTAGATAAGCAGTGATTTCAGATAGTGATAAGTGCTAGGGAAATGATAAAACAAGTTGATATTACAGAAAATGAATTCAGGGGATGAGGAGGGGCTACTTTAGATTGGATTGTCAGAGAAGGTTGTGCTGAGGAAGTGACACCTCATTTTGAAAAAGCAACACCTGAACGACTAGAAGGAAGAAGCCACATGAAGTTAAGAAGAAAGACATGGAGGAAACAGCTATGTTTAACGAGCCAACAGCAAGAAAACTTACAGTTAAAAGAAAAAAGAAATATGGCTTTTGAGTAGAACTTTGTAAAAATTAAAATTTTTTAAAATTTTAATTACAGTTTACATACAATATTATATTAGCTTCAGGTGTACAACATAGTGATTAGACATTTATATAATTTACAACGCAATTATGCTGATGTCTCCTATCCATCTGACACCATACATAGTTATTATAATTGTGTTGACTGTATTCCCTGTGCTGTACTTTACATCTTTGTGACTGTTTTTATAACTGGGGATTTGTAGTTCTTAATCCCTTCATATTTTCACCCATCCCCTCAACTTCCATCTGGCAACCATCAGTTTGTTCTCTATTAGTTTGTGTCTGTTTTGTTGGTTCATTTATTTTGTTTTTTGTTTTTGATTCCACATGTAAGTGAAATCATGTGATGTTTGTCTTTCTCTGACTTATTTTACTTAGCATAATACCCTCTAGGTCCACCTATGTTGTCATAAATGGTAAGATTTCATTATTTTTATGGCTTAGTAATATTCTATTATATATATATATTACTTCTTTATCCAATTGTCTGTTGATGGGAGCTTACTTTGCTTCCCTATCCTGGCTATTGTAAGTAATGCTGTAGTGAACATGGGGATGCACATACATTTTAAATCAGTGTTTTAGTTTTCTTCAGATAAATACTCAGAAGTAGAATTTCTGGGTTATATAGTAGTTCTACTTTTAATTTTTTGAGGAATTTACTGTTTTCCATACTGTTTCCATACTGTTCCATAGTGGCTGCACCAATTTACAATCTCACCAACAGCACATGAGGGTTCCCTTTTCTCCACATCCTCACCAGCATTTGTTGTTTGTTAATTTATTGATGATACCCATTCTGACAGGTGTGAGATGACATCTCATTGTGGTTTTAATTTGCATTTTCCTGATGATTAGTATTGTTGAGCATCTTTTCATACATCTATTGGCCATCTATATATCTTCTCTGGAGAAATGTCTATTCAGGTCCTCTGCCTATTTTTAATTGGATTTTTTTTTGGGTGTTGTATGAGTTCCTTATATATTTTGGATATTAACCCCTTATTGAATATATTATTGGTGATTATCTTTTCCTGTTCAGTAGATAGTCTTTTATTTTTATTGATGGTTTTCTTTGCTGTGCAAAATCTCTTATTTTATAGTCATATTTGTTTATTTATTGTTTCTCTTGCTTGAAGAGACGTATCCAAAAAAATATTATTGGGAATGATGCCCAAATGTTTATTGACTTTGTTTTCTTCTAGGAGTTGTATGGTTTTGGGTCTTAATTTTAGTCTTTAGTCTATTTTGAGTTTATTCTTCTTTGTGGTGTAAGAAAGTAGTTCAGTTTCACTCTTTTGCATATGTTTGTCTACTTTTCCCAACATCATGTATTGTCTTTACCCCATCGTATATTCTAGTCTCCTTTGTCCTAGATTAATTTATCTATCATATAGGCATGAGTTTATTTCTGGGTTCTCTATTCTGTTCCATTGATCAGTGTGTCTGTTTTTATGCCAGTACCATGCTGTGTTGATTACTATAGCTTTGTATTATAGTTCGAGGTCAGGTAACATGATACCTCCAACTTTGCTCTTCCTTCTCAAGACTGCTTTTATACTTGGGGTCTTTTATGGTTCCATATAAATTTTAAGATTATTTGTTCTCATTCTGTGAAAAAAATGCCATTGGTATTTTGATAGGGATTGCATCGAATCTGTACATCACTTTGGGTAATGTGGACATTTTAATGAAATTAATTCTTCCTATCCCTAAGCACAGTATATCTTTGCATTTATTTGTGTCTTTTTCAATGTCTGATAGTTTTCTGAGTACAGGTCTTTTACCTCCTTTGTTAAATTTTTTTCTAGTTTTTTTTTATGCAATTGTAAATGAGATTGTTTTCTTAATTTTTCTGATAGTTCATTATTTGGTGTTTAAAAATGTAACCCATTTCTGAATATTTTAATTTCATATCCTGCTACTTTACTGAATTCATTTATTGGTTCTAATAGTCTCTTGGTGAAATCTTTAGGATTATCTATATGTGATGTCATGTCATCTGCAAATAATGACAGTTTTACTTCTTTCTTTCCAATTTGGATTTTATTATCATTATTTTTTTTTTTGTCTGATTGCTATGGCTAGGATTTCTAGAACTACGTTGAATAAATGAAAGTGGTGAAAGTGGACAACCTTTTCTTGTTCCTGATTTTAAAATAGCTTTCAGCTTTTCCCTGGTGAATGTGGTATTAGCTATGGGTTTGTCATATATGGCCTTTATTATGTTAAGGCATGTTCTCGCTTCCCACTTTGCTGAGTGTATTATTTTTTATCAAAAATGGACACTGGATTTATCAAATTTTTTTCTATACCTAATTATGTGAGCATATGATTTTTATCCCTTATTTTTTATGTGTTATATCACATCATTTCATTTGAAGTTATTGAACCAATCTTGCATCCTGGGAATAAATTCCACCTGATAATGCTATATGACCTCTTTAAAATATTGCCAAAATTTGACTTGCCAATATTATCTTGAGGAATTTTGCATATGTTCATCAGGGATATTAACATATCTATCTATCTATCTATCTATCTATCTATCTATCTATCTATATAGAGATATATATGTCAATATATGTATCTATATTTATTTCTACATATAGATACATATATATGTGCATATATGTGTGTGTGTGTGTGTGTGTGTGTGTGTGTGTGTGTGTGTGTGTATGTCCACACATATATATATATTTAGTATCTTTGTTGGGTTTTGGTATCACAGTGATTCTGGCCTCATATAAAGAGAATGAGAGCCTTCTCTCTAATTTTTTGGAACAGTTTGAGAAGGATAGGTATTAATTCTTTGAATGTTTGGTGAAATTCAGTCTTGAAGCTATCTTGTCAAGGACTTTTGTTTGTTAAGAGTTTTTTTGATTACTGATTCGATTTCATTCACAGTTATCAGTTTGTTCAGATTTTCTGTTTCTTCTTGATTCAGTCTTGCAAGATTGTATATTTCTAAGAATTTATCCATTTCTTCCAGATTGTTTAGTTCATTAGCATATAATTGTCCATAGTATTTTCTCATAATCTTTTGTATTTCTTTAGTGTTGGTGCCACTTCTCTCTTTTCACTTCTGATTTTGTTTATTTGGGTCTTCTTTTATCTTCATGAGTTTGTCTAAAGGTTTATTAATTTGTATCTTTACAAAGAATCGGCTCTTGGTTTTATTGCTCTTTTGTATTGTCTTTTTAGATTCTATTTTATTTATTTCCACTCCAGTCCTTATTATTTCCCCCCTTCTACTTACTTGTACCTTTGTTTGCTTGTTTGTTTGTTTAGTTCCTTTGGGTGTAGGGTTAGATTGTTTATTTTAGTTTTTTTTTTTTTTTTTCCTCAAGGTAAGCCTGTAGTGCTATGAATTTCCCTTGTAAACTGCTTTGGCTGTGTCCCATAGATTTTGAGTCACTGCATTTACATTTTCATTTATCTCAAGGTATCTTTTGATTTCTTCCTTGATCTCATTGTTAACCCGTTCATTGTTTAGTAGCATGTTATTTAGCCTCCATGAGTTTTTGTGTTTTTCATTTTTCTTCTTGTAATTGATAAATAGTTTCATACCACTATGACTAGAGAAGATACTTGATATGATTGATCTCGGTCTTAAATTTATTGAGACTTGGTTGTGAACTAACATGTGGTCTATCTGGAAAAAATATTCCATGTGTGCTTGAAAAGAATACACATTCTGCTGCTTTGGGGTGAAATGTCCTAAAAATATCAATTTAATTCATCTTGTCTAATGTGTAATTTAAGGCCACTGTTTTTGTTGATTTTTTGACTGATTTATTTACCACTGATGTCAATGGGGTGATAAAGTTCCTTATTATAACTGTATTATTCTTGATTACTCTCTTTATGTCCGTCAGTATTTGCTTTATATATTTAGGTGCTCCTACATTTGGTACATGAATGTTTACAAGGGTTACGTCCTCTTGTTGGATTGCTCACTTTATCATTATGAGATGTCCATTTTGGTTTCTAGTTATAGCCTTTGTTTTAAAGTCTATTTTGTCTGATTACTACCCCAGCTATTTAAAAATTTTCATTTGAACAAAATATCTTTTTTCATCCATTTACTTCAGTCTTTGTGTTTCTTTTAATCTGAAGTGGATCTCTTGTAGGCAGCATATGTAAGGGACTTGTTTTCTTATTCATTCAGCCACCTATGTCTGTGGATTAGACCATTTATTTCATTTACATTTAAAGTAATTGTTAATAGGTATGTAGTCATTGCCGTTTTATTGTTTTCTGATTGTTTTTATAGTTCTTTGTTCCTTTTGTCTTTTCTTCTTTTCTCTTGTATGTTGATGACTTTTTATAGAATTTTGTTTGGATATTTTTTCTCTTTATTCCTGGTATATCTCTTGTAGATTTTTGGTTTGTAGTTATCATGTGCTTCATATATACCCAGCTATGTTTACTGCAGTCTGTTTTAAGTTGATGGTCGCTTAAGTTTGAACACATTCTAAAATTGCTACCATTTTAACTTACTCCCTCCGTATTTATATTTTTGTCACTATTTTTTACTTCTTTTGTGTGTATGTTGTGTGTATCCCTTAATTTATGTTTGTAATTATACATGCTCTTCCTATATTTGTCTTTTGACTTTTGTTCTAACTTTATAGCTGTTTGGTCCACTGCTTTTATAATATGTTAGCCTTTGTCAGTGAGAATTTTTTTCCTATAGGTTCTTATTCATATTTTTAATTTTTTTCCTTAAAGAAATCCCTTTAATACTTCTTGTAATATTGGTTTAGTGGTAATGAACTCCTTTAGCTTCTTGTCTGAAAGCTTTTTACCTGTTTTTGATTCTAAATGATAGCTTTGCTATATAGAGTAATCTTAGTTGTATATCCTTACTTTTTAGCACTTTGAATATTTCATGCCAATCCTTCTGGCCTGCAAAATTTCTGTTGAGACATCAGCTGACAGTTTATGGGAACTCCCTTGTAGGTAACTAATTGCTTTTCTCTTGCTACTTTTAAGATTCTCTCTTCATCTTGAACCTTTGCCATTTTAATTATGATGTATCTTGGTGTGGGCCTCTTTGGGCTCATCTTGTTTGGGACTCTCTGTGCTTCTTGGACTTGCATATCTATTTATTTCACCAGGTTGGGGAAGTTTTCCATCATTATTTCTTCAAATAGATTTTCAATTCCTTGCTCTTTCTCTTTTCCTTCTGGTACCCCTATGATAAGAATATTTTTATGCTTGATATTGTCCCAGAGGCCCCTTAAACTATCCTCGTTTTTAAATTGTTTTTTCTTTTTGCTGTACACATTGGGTATTTTCTCCAACTTGTCTTCCAGATTGCCAATTTGATCCTCTGCTTTATCTAATCTGTTTTTGATGATCTATAATGTGTTGTTCATTTCAGCTATTTTATTCTTCATTTCTGACTGGTTCTTTTCTATGGTTTCTATCTCTTTGCTGAAGTTCTTACTGAGTTCATTTATTTCCCCCCTAAGTTCATTGAGCATCTTATAATGAGTGTTTTGAACTCTATCTGGCAGTGCTTGTTCCCCTTTTATTTATTTCTTTTTCTACAGTTTTGTTATGCTTTTTCATTTGAGACATGTTTCTTTGTCTCTTCATTTTTGCTGATTCCCTGTATTTGTTTCTATGTATTATGTAGATCTGCTATGTCTCCTAGTCTTGGTAGAGTAGCCTTATATAGTAGGTGTCCTGTGGGACCCAGTGGCATAGTCTTCCTGTTCACCTGATCCAAGTACTTCAGAGGTGTCTCTTATGTGTGCTGTGTGTGTGCTCTTATCGTAGTTGAGCCTTCATTGCTGTTGATATGTCAGTGGGTAGGATCGACTCTCAGGTTGACTGGCTTTGAGGTCTGACATTGACTACAGTGGACAAGCTGTTATGTGGGGACTGACTCCACAGAGCAGGAGTTGCTATAGCTGGACTCTGGTGCCAGCTGAGTCTGCCCTTCAGGTGTGTTATTTTTGGACTGGTTGGGTGGTGCTCTCGTGTGGTCTGAAGCTGGCCGCTGGGTATGTTATTTCTGGAGGCTCTGGGGGAGGTTCTCAAGTGCAGGAAATATTAGCTGCCTTTTGTGCCCAGCTTGGGACCACCTTGCAAAGGAGTCTCAAAGTGATCTGTGATTGTGCTGGGTTTGGAGGCACTTGTGAGAGGCTATGCTGTGAACCAAGGCTGGCTGCCACTAATGCCAGGCTAGGAACCCTTTGGCAGGCACCAGAATGTGAACATGTGAACTGAGGCCAGCTACCTTTTATAGCATATAGGCGGCCACTTAGTTGAAGCTGCATTCCAGGCCAAGGCTGGCTATATTACTTATGCCAGGCTTGGGGCCTCCTAATGGGTATTACCATGCAAGTTGAGCCTGGTCACAGCTTTTGCTAGGCTTGGGGCCACTTAGCAAGAGGTGCAGGGCACACCAAGGCCAGCCAGTGCTTGTTTGGGGTTTGTGGACTTTTGAGAGATTATTAGAAAGTCCGTAGTACAAGCTGAGGCAGGCCACTTATGTGGAAAAGCCTCTGGGGCCTGGTGACTGAGCGGGTGTAGTGCTCAACAAAGGAGCAAATGGTGCCTACCAGCACTTCTGTCCATGGAGAGAGCTACCTCAGTCCCTGCCTCTCTAGCCCTCACCTTGAAGCCAGTCAATTCAGTTCCTCTCCATATGTCCTTCAAGCTGCTGCTCCAGCACTCAAACCCAGAGCAAGTGAATCTGTACATGGTCCCTTAAGAGGAATGCCTGGGATTCCAGCAACCCTCTGTCTCACTCAGATGCAATTCTCACTCATTTCCACAGTCAAATATTATGGGGACTCCTCTTTCTGGCACTGGTGCTCCAAGCTAGGGAGCTGAGTGTGGGTTAGAACCGCTAACTCTTCCACAGCAGAAATATCCCTCCCAATTCTTAATTGCCACTCTGTGGGTGTAGGACCTCAAGGCAGGATTTTAAGTGAAGAGTGATAAGAAATGAGGTTGAAGCAATACGACCCAGATCATGTAAGTCCTTGAAGTCTTATCAAGGAGTTTGAGTTCTACTTTATTAAAAATTAAAAGCCACTGGAGCATTTTAAGTAGAGATGTACTATGATCTGAGTGAAGTTGGAAAATTTAATGATGACTAGTGAGAGACTGCAGGCTGGTGGCAGGCTACTGAAGTAGTCTGGGCAAAGATGATGCTGGCTTGAACAACAAATAGTAGCATAGAAGGGGAAAAAGTAAATGGATCCAGGCATGTTTTTGGAGTCAGATTTCAGAGGACTTATGATTGGGTGAATGGTGGTGCCATTTACTGTAGTGAAGAACACTGGGGAAGTAACAGAGTGGGAGGTTGGAAATCAAGTTTATTTTGAACATTTGAGATATTTTGAATATTTGAGAATGCTCTTAGACGTGTAAGTGGAGATTTCAAGTAAACAAGCATGTATACAAATTGGGAGTTTGAGAGATAGGTTGAGGGAGAAGCATATATTTATGAGTCATTGATGTAAATCTGGACAAGATCAGATCTTTTTTAAGTTTTCTCTACTAATTTCATATCTTTTTTTAAAAAAATTCTAGCTTAGCTCCATTTATTTTACTAAGATCGTCTTGAAAATCCCTTTTATTCATACATTTTTTCCAGGTTAAATGGAAAGAAAGTACAAGTGGTGGATCCAATTGAAATCTTGATGATATAGTTACTAATCATTCCTCAAATGCCAAGACAGTGAAGTCTACATACAGAATAATTAGTAATTACTGACATATCATGTCTTAAGATTCTAGTAGGCAAAGAACTGTTTAATTTGTTTTGTAGAGAGACTATATAGCCTTCTGTGTATGAGAAAGTGTAATAAGTATCATTTAATAAAGTCAATGATAAATGAATCTAAATAAATAGCTCACATTTTTAAAAGGACCTTCAAAATATTTTCTTTATCAAATGTGAAATCCACTTTGTTTTCATTATGCTTTTACTTTGAGTTGTTGATAATGTCTATTAAAATCTTGTAAAATAAAAAGTCTTTTTTTATTCCTACATTTAGAGGAAAAGAAGTGTTTTTGGATTACAGTAGTTAACCCTTATTTTTGGTTTTGCTTTCACTTATTCAGAGTCAACCATGGTCTGACAATATTAAATGGAAAATTCTAGAAGTAAACAATTCATAAGTTTTAAATTACGTACCATTCTGAGTAGCACGATGAACTCTTGTGCCATCGTCCCATTTTCTCCAGCACAGGGTATGAATCATCCCTTTGTCCAGCATATTGGTAGTCAACATGCTTTCTGCCCACCTGTTATTCACTTAGTAGCTGTCTCAGTTATCAAATCAACTGTTTTGGTATAACAGTGCATGTATTCAGGTAACTTGTATTTTACTTAGTGATTGTCCCAGAGTGCAAGAGTGGTGATGGTGGCAATTCAGAGATGCCAAAGAGAAGCTGTAAAGTGCTTCCTTTAAGTTAAAAGGTGAAAGTTCTCAACTTAATAAAAAAAAAATCATAGTTGAGGTTACTAAGATCTACAGAAAGAACAATTATTTTCTCAGTGAAATTGTGAAGGACAAAGAAATGTGTGCTAGTTTTGCTGTTGCACCTTAAACTGAAAAAGTTAAGGCCACAGAGTGTGATAAGTGTTTAGTTAAGATGGAAATGGCATTAAATTTGTGGGTAAAAGACATGAAAGAAAATATGTTCCAATTGACAGCAATTTGTTGTGTCAGAAAGCATTGAGCCTATATGAAATCTTCAACAGGGGATCCCCTGAAATGAGTGGACACATTCACAGAACTTTTATTACAGTATATTGTTATGAGTTTATTTTATTATTGATTATTGTTGTCAATTTCTTACTATGCCCAATTTATAAGTGAAACTTTATCTCAGGTATGTATGTATAGGAAAAAACATAGGACATATAGGGTTCAGTACTATCTGTGGTTTCAGGCATCCACCTTGGGTCTTAGATTGCATCCCCTGAGGAAAAGCAGAAACTACTATAACTACCAGAACAGTTACTTTATCAAGTAACAACTTATTTCAAATCAGTGGGGGAAAAAAGTACTGTGATATCTGTGTATTTTCATGCAGTTGAGCAAACTGATAGGTTTTTTTTTTTACATTCTTAATATATTAGATATCATTCAATTCTCCCTGTTCTACTGTCCTGCCCCATCTTTGCTGCATATTTCTAATTAACATCATATGGACCCTAATTTTGTAATTAAAAAATTAGCAAATGCATTTCAACATATACAAAGCACACACCATTTAAAAAACTGTCTCCCTGCCCACCTGCTTATTTGCAAGGCTAATCTAGTATGCATCCATGAAGAATGATCAGGCAGTAAAGAATTTAGTACAAATTTCGGCTGAGGTT
The DNA here is from genome assembly GCA_028627145.1 of Eidolon dupreanum. Lineage (NCBI taxonomy): Eukaryota > Metazoa > Chordata > Mammalia > Chiroptera > Pteropodidae > Eidolon > Eidolon dupreanum. The sequence continues at coordinate 29,434,079 of CM053501.1, forward strand.
GTTGATATGGTAAGAATTAGCTAAAGCAAATATAAACAAATAAAAGACTTCATCTGCAGGAGCATGCATTTCAACCGTGGCAGATGATAATGCCACACAAGAGATGGTGCTGGCGGAAGTAAAATTCAATGAAGCCAAACCGCTTGGTGAAACAAATCATTTGACTCACACATAAACAGTCTGGTCTAGAGACTTCCAAAGAGTTCCTGGATCTTAGAAACTTTATGGGATAGGCAGTATGTAAAACCATCATATTTATTACACATTCTACTTGCAGCTATCATAACAACACTGGAAACGTTCCAATCTAGCAGTGGAAGGAACTAAATGTCAAGAAAAAGATTTGGAGATATATGGCCTGAAGGCAGCAGAACATTTGGGTTAAGAGCTGCAGTTGGAGATCTGCTTTTAAATCTTGTTGTTTTCACGTACTTAGAAGGAGTCACTCTGTACCCTGCACAACCTTATTGACTGTGTCACATGCAAGATGAAAGTACTTACTTCACAGGGCTGTGTGATGATCAAATTAGATATTGCAGCAAGTTACTTATCACAGAGCTGCACATGTAATAAACATAAATGGTATTTATTATTATCATCATTAATTATATTGACTGGGAAATATAAGAGGAAAGACTGTAGGTAACCCCTATATCTGTTAAGCTGTGAGAAAATATTAAAAACTCAAGGCAAGAGGCATTTTTTCTTATATATCATTGAAATATTTTTGTTTATTGCAGACTGCCTTCTTGAAGGTTTGCTTCACTACTACCAAAATTACATACTTGTTCAATTAATATTTATTCAGTCTACTTATTAGGAAAGATCAAGCATTTAACTCTATGCCTAATCTATGATAGGCATTGATAATCTAAAAAAGGAACAGAGCAGAGTTTCTATCATTTAGAAACTCAGAGACATTGAGGGATATGATAAAAACTCTAATTCAATACAAAGTGTTAAGGGAACAGAAAGGCAAGTGCTTAATTCTGCAAAAGGAAGCAAAGAGAACCTTCCAAGGGAAGTGACATTTAAGCTGAATATTGAGGTTTTCCAGACAGAAAAGAATAAAAGGCCATTTCTAGTAAAAAAACTATCACATACAAAGGTGAAAATAAAAGAATGGTGTTGGTTTCTTCAAAAAACTACGATCAGTTTAATATAGCTAGAGTCAGGTGAGAAAGAAGGTAAACCTGGAAAGTTAGACAAAGACAGATCTGTGTTACATTTGGAAGTTTCAACTCTGTCCTGCAGGCAATGCTAAGCCACTGAAGGACTTGACTTGAACAGAGGAAAGACACAGTCAGCATTGAGTTTTGGATAGAGCACCCAGGCCACTAGATAAAGCTTGAATTGGAGAGAAAGAACTAAAGAAAGCAAGGTGATTAGCGAGAGAGTCCAGGTAAAAAGTTCATGTGGTTCTAACATAAGGCTGTGTTGGGAATGAAGAAGTAGTAGGAACTGAGGTTGAGTTAGAGATGAATTGGATAAGACATAGTCACTCTTCAGATTTGATACTTGAAAGAAAAAGAAGAGTCAAAGACAATTGCCATTAATGGGTACATGTGTAGCAGGTTGTGGAAAAAATAATTTCATGAAAAAGTGCTTTAATTTCACTCTTTTTTAATTTTGATTTTTGTGCTTTATATTGCACATAATATAGTAAAAGCAATTCATATGAATGAGCTACATAAACATATGTTCATTGGGACCGTATGTTCAAAATTTTTACTAACAATGATATACAATTAAAAAGGTTTAGCAATCAGTGCCCTAGTAAAACCTCTATTTTTGGATAAAATTGATGTTATTAAAGGAAAGCATTTCCTCAATTTTTATTCCAAAAGTTATGCAGCATATTTTAAAGAGTTACTCTGTTTCCTCAAAAGCTTACAGTCTAAAATGGAAACCTCTAAATCCTTATTGTCTTTCTTATTTTACTGTCTAATGTGGAAGTGGGATGAATAGATAGATATGTTTCTTCTTTGCCTGTAGCTTGGTTCAACTTTTTATTATAAATGCCAACTTGAACTAATGAAACTTTTTTTTGTGATTTTTTTCTTCTTTGCTCAATGATTTTAATAGATATGTGAGTTGTGCATTTGGATGCCAGCACAAAGAACTGAACCAATATACAAATGAACAAACTATCAACTTATATACACATTAGCTAGTGGAGTGGGAAAAAGAGATAGGCTTTGACAACATCAGTAGTATAACTCAGGAGGATAGGTTAGATAGTCCTTCCTGGATTCAACTTAGTAAACTTAAATGGAAAGAAGGATATCACTGAGAAAGACACACAGAGAGATGGTTTTTTGATGATTTACTAAATGGAATTCTAAAGAAAGAGGAAAGGGATTGGCTGAGGCTTACAGAAGATGAACCCGTCATTTAGACCTAATACCACCCCCGCCCCCCCCCCCCCGCCGCCCCGTTCCAATCCACATTTTCCTTTGCTTTCCTTCTTGACTTTGTGCCTTGAAACAACAATAAACTTTTAACTTATCTCATTTTAAAAAGAGTTGTACTAGAGGTTGCCCAAACCACTGGGAATTCTGGGCTCAGCTTGTTGATAAAAATAATAATTAATAAAAAAGAAATATATGCAATGGAGAGAAGTTCTAAATAGAACAAAAAAGTGGATGGTATTTCCAGAAAATAAATAAAGGTAATACTTTCAACTAGATATTGAGAAAAAGAAATAGGTGAGGCCAAATTGGTCAAGAAATTTGAAATGTAGTTCTAGACCATAAGGAGAGAGTCAGTGAAATAGTAGTTGACTGAGTATGGTGCAGGAAAAAAAAGCACAAAGAAACTTTGTCTACATGACTACATGGAAGAATTCACCTAGGTAATAAACCAGAAATATACATGGTGAACACTCACACTACAAACTTTTCTAAGAAAGAATGTGTCAGGGATATAAGGTTCCATCAGCCTTCTTTCAAAAGACAAGCCCTGGACAAGACAATCTGAGCTCTTATGACATAAAATAAGGTTTGGTGAAAATTCAAGTACCTCTTGACCAAATCAACTAACATGAGAATGTCAGAAACAGATGACCCCATTTGTGTGTAAATAGACATTTAAGTTCTTATTAAACAAATGAGAATGTTAACAGAGTGTTAAGAGAGAAGAAATGCTAAAATATTAGGAGCTTACTATTTTTCAGAGTACTATATGGCTTCTGGAAATAAAAGTTTGAAGAACTCAGTAAGAGAAGCTCAATACATTGGTAAATTTTATCTTTCACTCAGATCTACATCCAGGGAAATTAAAAAAAAAAAAAAGAAAGAAAATTTTGTTTGAAAGGTCATTAGTTATAAACAATATTGAGAAAGAGGCATTCAACACAGCTCTGTACCCTCTGGCAAAGGAGGAAACAGAGGTTAATTTGAGGATTTGGAAATCACGCCCATAGGGGACGATCAAAATGTTCTCATGGGCAGAAGGCAAGATAAATGCCCATGAAGTGCATCTCTGGTTTATAAAGCCTCATTGTAAGCCCAAAAGTTGTTGATGCTGCCAAAATTTGAGGAACAGAAACATGAGCTTAAAGTGGGGAAACTAACTTTTATTTTAATCACCAGTACTGAATTATTTTTATCTAAAGAACAAAACAAACAAACCTAACATCTCTTCTGATTCTTCTAAGGAAAGCCTTCAAGATGGCATGTCTTAAGGTGAAGATGTAGTTGGCTGCCCAGATCAAAGGCTGCAAGAGGAGTCATTATGAACCCAGAAAGATTCATCCTACAAAAGGAGCATGGGCATTGTGTGACAATGAGATATTTCACAATTAAATGCACAGACTACTTGATGTTCAAATAGAAGTTGATCATGCCCCTCCCATGTTAGTGACATCAGCCAAGAATTAAATGTGATATTTCCATGAACACAGAGATTGATTTTTAAATTGCTGTCTGTATGAGATATGATTAGCACTTCTATTCAAGCTGAGAGGCACAAACTCAGGTGCAAATTCAAGTGGAAAATGCTGTGCCATTATGGTAAGTGTTGATTCATGTCAGATTAGTGATTACAGTGCCATCCATCCCACCTAATACTACAGACTATAAATATGGGATGGGCAAATTGTTACTGTCTCCTGGGCAAGTCTTTCATCTGAAACACAGATGGTACCTGGTGTTCATTTCAACATGAGCAGGAAATGCTAGGGTTACTGGAGATTGGACTGGTAATAAGCCAAATTCTCTCAGTGAATCAACTACTCCTTTACTATCAGTTGACAATACATAGAGACTTCCAGTTTACCATGCTAGCATTTAGAAAGGTTTTCATTGAGTAAATTGCCTTTTCAGTGTACTAAATTGTACCTAGGAGATTGGAAATAGTAATCACAGCTTCCCCAAAGTGTCTAGTAGAAAATCAGATAGTAACCAAGACATTAAAAGAATGTGACTCTACTGAAGAGCAAGAGAACCAAGTTGTCACAAAGACTCGGTCCAATTGCCATATTTTTCTCACCACTGGGGAATAAGAGGAGACAACTTATTGTTCATTTATTCATTTACTCCAAGTGTAGTACTTAAGTATATAGCTTTATAGCTAAACTATCCAGTTTTTCATTCTGTTACCATTAGGAAACAGGACATCTTATTTACCCTATCTGTGTCTCACTTTTCTCAACTGTAAAAAAGAAATAAAAAGTATACTCCTGAAAGAATTATAGTTAAATTAGTTAATATATGTAATGCTTTAAGAGCATAGCATTTGATAAGTGTTAGCTGTTACTGTTCTCGATATTTATTGTGTATCAGTTACATATATACCCTGACAATTAACATTTAGTCTCTATCAGTCACAGTGGATCTACTTTCAGTCATGATATCCATACCTTCTTATATTTAAGGAAGTTTTAAGAATATGTATAAAGGAATGAGCTAAACTATCCTTGCATTAACATTATGGCTAATAATAATATGAGATGGAGAGAGAAATAAAGGTGGAATTTTATAGGCAAACAAAAACTTGTTCTAATTTTTAATATTCTTAAACAGTTGTCAAGGTTTCCGGTAAGGGTCATATGAGAGAAATAGTCCCCCCTATGTTGAAGATTGCCCTCAATTAAGTTCTCTCCCCCAATATATTTTGTCTACTCTTGTCTCTTCATTATCTTTTTTCTTACATCTTTGGCCTTCTGCTTATCTTTGTCACTGTACTATCAGTTGGGATTCTTTTTGTTGCAAGGAGTGGAAAATCCAACTCAAGGAAAGATAATTTACTGACTTAGGTACATGTGAAGTCCAAGGGTTGGGTGGTTCAAGTGCAGCTCATATAATATCATCAGGACCAAGGCTCTTTGCTTCCATTGACTCTATTCTCCTCCATGTGAGCTTCATTCTCAAGCTCCGCATGGTGGCAAACCGAGTTGCCAGCAAATCTAGGGCTACAACCTCCCAGATTTGGGTCTAACAAGAAAAACCCACTACCCATCCTTGGGTGCTTGACCATCTGTCCATTCTGAGCCAATCTTGGTGGTCAGGAAAAGCAATCCTTTTGGTGCCACGTCTGAGTCATGAGGTTGCCCCTGGAACTGAGAGTGAAGTGAATTCTTTTTGAAGTACAAAGCCTAAGAAAGGGGTAACATTTACATAAAGGAGAAGTAGTGTGTTGTTATCAGCAGATAGGTGAATGGGCAGCAAACACAACACCAGCTCGCTATACCCACCTTTCAGCTCTACTCCTGCGTAGTCTATCTTCAGAAACTTTTTTTGCCTTTTGCATAAAATCCAAAGGCATTCAAGGCTTTTGATCATCCTAATTAATTTCTTACCATGCTTCCTCTTGCATTCCAGGCTCCAGTTTATTTTCAAAATGTCTTTATCTCTTATGACTTTTGATTTTCTGTCTTCTTGTCCATCTTGTCAATATCCTTTATATCACTGAGTGTCCCGCTCAAATGCTACCTCACAACAAACCAGTGAAGTCAGGATTATTATCTTCATTTTATAGATGAAGACACTGAAATACAAAGAGAATTAGGAACTTGGTCAAGATCATACCATCAGTAGTCAAGTTCAGATTCTCCTCATGCATTCTGGATCCAGAGTCTTCTCTCACCTATGGAAAGTAAGATGGACACCTTAATGATACCACATCTTACATCAACATCAAGTAAATGACAGCATGTATAATGGAAGAGAATGTGTTTATATTTGAGATTTTATTTAATCTGATTTTCTTTTTCAAGGGCATACATATTTCCTATTGATATGATGTTTTGTTCCTGTCTTGGCTACAATTTGTAAAATTTAACAGTGAAGCAGTTATTGAGAGCTACATGTAGGTTTTGAAAAATTAAGACATTGTCGGTATTTTAAAATTTCATCATCTCACTAATTTGAATTTAAAGGAAAAAAAACATTGTATACATATGTAGAATGTTTATTCTCTGCCAAATGTCAGACATCCTAAAATAACCCCCAAAACAAAACAAAGTCTGCAGTCTCAAGTTACTTGTTGTCCAGTTAAGGAGACATAATTGTAAACAATTTCAGTATAATTTAGTGTCAGTCTTACAATTTGAGGAAGGTAGTTGATTTCAGTGTGTGTGTATATGTGGGTGGGGTGGTGGGTAGTTCCAAACACCACCACCAAGATTTAAGATGCTTTTACTATTGTAAATGAATGGATAACTATCATAATCATATTCTTAAAATTTGGTCATGTTTTCATTCAACAATTATTTCAGGCACTGTGTGATGTTTTGGGTATAACATGGTGAGTAAATTAGACATTATTGTCACCTTCATGGCACTTACTTTCAGGAGGAGGACGTTAAATAAAAACTTTATTGTTGAAAACCCAGCTGAGAATTGCTGTGAAGGAGTAGACCTGAGGGCAGTGATAGAGAATATCAGAGGGGCCATAAATATGTGGGAATCACCAGTTGCCTAGGAATTGCTTTTCAATCTGTGACCGGGAGAATGGCAGAAAGGAGCCTGTGGACACCTGAAAGGACGAAGGTGTATGGAGAAAGTGCTGATATAGTGAAGAACTTGGGGCATTCAAGGGAGGCTAGGATTTGCAGAGCAGGGTCTATGTCAGGTGAGTGGCTGAAGATGAAGCTAGAGGTGGGGGAAGAGTTTAAAATATAGGGTTTTGCAGCCATGGGAGGAAGCATAGATTTAAAATACAATGAGAAACTATTAGCAGTTTGAAGCAGGAATACATATTCAGGTTTTAGCAAGATGTTTTTGCATGCCATGAGAAAAATGATGAGCCTGCCAGTCAGGAGAGAGTTGTCCAAGAGAGGGCTATGCTGAGGGGTTAGAGGTAGAAATAAAGAGAGGTGGACACATTTGAGAACTATCTGAGACATGACATCAAGAATGATGTCCAGGTTCTTATCTTTAGTTACCAGGAGGTTTGAGACACCATGCACTAAAAATCATTGTGTAGTCAGATTCCTAGGGGTAGGGCAGATTGTGGCATCCAAGGTAAAGAAATTTTAGAGCAAATGTTTTCTCCTGGGTTCCCCTTCTAGTTTTGAATACAGATGACATGTAAGAACTTCCTGCTGATGCTATGGCTTCTGGAATACAATCTAGTTTTTCCCAAACTGATCCTCTCCTGCCTCCATGTTGTTTTCCTTATCATTTCAGGCTGAGAACCAGCTGGAGAAACAGATGCTCTCTGTTCTGAGAGGTTTCTGTTGTAGTTGTGACATTTACTGGTAACCTTCATATTAGAATGTCTTATAGTGCTCCCACCTTCAGGCTTTCCCCCTGAGAAACCTTTCCCCAGGCTTTCTCCAGAAACGTTAGTTCTGTCCTCTCCAGCACTCTATTATCTGCTGTCTTGTCTCTCTCTGCCTAGTAGGAACAGATTTGTGAAACCTGTGTTTCAGCACTGTTCTGAATTTGTAACCATACATTCTTTGCACAAAAGATTGATCATCTTTTCCCATTTCCTTGGTTCTAGAGATAAACACTTGTGAATTTATATTGCCATGTTTGAGAAATTCTAATTTCGTTTTAAGGAGATACTCTGATTCACTACTCTGAAATAGCATCTGCTTTTTAATAATTTGTTCTGCCTTTATAAGAGCATAAGATTGTCAGAGAACAATTAAGATTTCCAATATTGTGAAGTTTATAAATCTCTCTTATGTACATTATTATGCTATTGATTGTCTCAACGATACTTAGGGGCAGACATTATTATTACCATTGTTATATGAGACAACTGTGACTCAGAGACTAAGTGAACTGTCCAGTGTTGCACAGCTAGAAAATGATGCCGCAGGTCTCAAATTCATGGCCATGGATCTGTTTTTATTTTTTATTTTGTTACAGCAACTTATTAAATGTAAGAGGTGAAGAGGTCATGTTTCGAGATACCCTGCTATATTCTATTTGGATATAAAGTTGTTTTCTATCAAGACCTCCAGAAATATTTATAGCAAGTATTCTAATGGTTCCAGAACTGGTAATTCAGAGTGGTAGAGACCAGCACTTAATGCCTAGAAGGGTTAGTTTTCTTTGCACCAAGAAAAATTATCTTCCAGGAGCAGCAGTCTTGACTCTTCAGCCAACTTATAAATTTGTTTCTTAAGTTACTATAAGAAATAGGGCGAATTTAGAGTACAAGCTCTGCAGCTAATAGGGCAAACAGTTTCATTTTCATTTAGCAAAAGTAACAATTTCCATACCAAATGTCATGGTCACTGACCTCATCTCAAGGGAATGCAGGACCCATTAGGATGAGCTCTGACTTAGAATACAGAGCATTGCTTCAGGGAAATCCCTCTTCCAAAGGGAGTATAAAATTTTTCTGGCTATTCATGTTTTTCAAAAGCATGTTGCATGAAAATAAACTCTTTGGAAATAAAGCAACATTTTTTAGCAGCTCCATAAATTTATGTTATTATTTCCATATTTGGTTTAGAATTATTTTAATGTTACCACTTGAGCAATATAGAAATTCATAGATGAGAGTCTGACTCTGAGATGTTGCAGACGAGGCTTGTATAAACATTTTGATTCCCCTCCGAAGTCTCCAAGTTAGATTGAAATGAGATGTTTTTAGATCGATCAAGACTATCTCAGGAAAGTTCATCTTGGGCCAGTCAAGCATAATATTCTAAGGTTATTTGTTGTCACTTGTGAGGGTTATCTTTTATGTGTCAGTTTAATTAGGCTATAATAGCCATTACGTAATTAAATATGAATCTAGGTATATCTGTGAAAGAATTTTGTAGACCTAGTTAACATATCTATCTGTCTGTCTGTCTATCTATCTATCTATCATCATCATCATCTATCCATCCATCCATCCATCCAATTGTTTCTATTTCTCTGGAAACATTGACTGATAAAGATTTTGGTACTAAGAGTGGTTCTAGAGGAACACTGTTAAAGATAAGTTTTCTGAAATGGTTGTGCATTTTCTGGAACTGGTTCTCTAGTTTGAATAGACAGGAATGACTCTCTTTCCAGTGGTGAAGAGGGCACTGATGGTCCATGGTATAATATGGCACTAGAGATACACAAAAAATCACTACTAGATACTCCTAATAAAAAACTCATAAGAGGCAAGGTTCTAGGTGACCACTAATTCTTAGGATCTATCCTTGCCACTCCTCTCTGCTTTTAGATTTTTAATTTGACTCCAGTCCCAGCAGTCCCCAAAGGGCGGGGCCTATACGGCCCATAAAGAGATATGCTACACTCTGAAAGAATTGCATAAGTTTCCAATTTATACAGACGGAAATCTGGGGAATATGTGTGGGAGTGGATGTTAGGAGTGTGGGGTGAAGGAAGGAACATAAAGTTGGATCAGGCTGAATTTACTGATATGGGGCCATTAGGCAGAGATTTAAAATTACAGCTTGAGAGGTTAGAAAGAGCTTCAATTGGTTGGTTGGTTGGCTGAAACATGCAACAGAAGGTGGCCTACTGTATGTATTTGAAATGCTGTCCAGCATTGGTATACTGTAGAGGAAGGAGAGCCTCAAAGGCTTAAGGTGATTGGAATGTTAGAGTGGATTTGTCATTTAAGACCTGCTCACTCACCATAGAAAGGTCCTGACTGTGAGAAATAAATTGGTGAAGTGCTATGTCTTCACTCTTTTCTGTAGGTCAGAAATTACAGTGGGAACTGCTGTATCTAAATTTGGAAATCTAAATGCCATGGGAATAATTGGATTCTGGGGTGGCAGGGGCTAAGTGGCAGCACTTGATCACCTGATCAGCAAAGGATACATGGGCATGGTTCCCAAATGGACAGCAGATTCAAAGCAGCAATCAGAATAGTCTGACTCAAAGAAACCTGTGGCATTGGCTAGTTGATCATGGTGTTCCCAGAAGTGAAATAGTTAGTAAGCCTATTAGATTCTTACTTGATCTGTGTAAGTGAAAGAGTTCTAGGTCAAGTGAACAAAAGTCTAACTTGAACCATAAAAACAGAGAGTTGGGGCCTCTCAGACAATTACCAGATCTGAGCTAGTGTACGGACCCAGAACCCCTTGAATGAAAGGGAAGAGAGGTCCACCTGATGAAGGATACCAGCATACTGCACAAAATTTATACTTTTAATCCTTCTCCAGGCCTCTCCCAAAGGAAGTTATAGTCTTTTACCAGAGTGGCTGTGCACTGAAGAAAAGGAGATACTCGGACTTTTCAGGTCTTACTGGATACTAGCTGTGAACTGCCACTAATTCTAAGAGATCCACAGTGTTACCGTGGTTCACCAGTCAGAGTAGGGGCTTATGGAAGTCAGGTGTTCAATGGAGTTTTAGCTCAGGTCCATCTCACAATGGGCCCAGTCGTTCTCTGAAATCACCCTATAGTTATTTCCTTCATTCTGGAAAACATAACTAGAATAGACATACCCAGCAACTGGTAGAATTCCCATATTGGCTCCCTGACCTATGGAATAAGGGCTATTACGGTGGGAAGGGCCAAATATAAGCCATTAGAACTGCTTCTTCCTAGGAAAATAGTAAACCTAAAGCAGTTTTGCACTCCTGGAGGGACTGCAGAAATTACTGCCATCATCAAGGAGTTGACAGATGCAGGAGTAGTGATTCCCACCACATCCTGATTCAATTCACTTATCTGGCTTATGCAGAAGACAAATGGATCTTGGAGAATGACAGTGGATTATCATAAGCTTAACCAGTTGGTGACTCTAATTGTAGCTGCTGTACTAGATATGGTTTTATCGCTTGAGTAAATCTACACATCCCCTGGTACCTGGTATGCAGCTATTGGTTTGGCAAATGCTTTTTTAATCCATATCTGTTATTAACAACCACCAGAAACAGTATTTTTTCACCTGGCAAGGCCAGCAATACACTTTCACTGTCCTGCCTAAGAGGTATATCAGCACTCTAGCCCTATGCCATAATTTACTTCATAGGGATCTTGATTGCCTATACCTTCTACAGGGTATCACATTGTCATTTATGTTGATGACATTATGCTGATTAGACCTAGTGAGCAAGAAGCAGCAACTATTCTAGTTTTATTGATAAGATGTTTATGTGTCAGAGGGTCAGAAATAAATTTGATAAAAATTCAGGGGCCTTTTACCTCAGTGAAATTTCTCATGGTCCAGTGGTGTGGGGCATGTTGAGACATCCCTTCTAAAGTGGAGAATAGTTGTGTCTGATCCTTCCTACAACCCCCAAGAAGAGGTATAAAGCCTAATAGACATTTTTTGGATTTGGGAGGCAACCATTCCTCATTTGAGAGAGTTACTCTGTCCCATTTACCAAGTAACCTGAAAAGTTGCTAGTTTTGAGTTGAGCCCAACCAGAATAAGAGAAGGCTCTGTAACAGGTCCAGGCTGCTCTGCCACTTGGACCAACAGATCCAATCAGTGGTGCTTGAAGTGGCAGTGCTGGGCAAGAGATGCTGTTTGGAGCCTTTGGCAGACCACTATAGGTGAGTCACGGCATAAGCCCTTAGGATTTTGAAACAAAGTCCAGTCATCCTCTGTGGATAATTACCCTTCTTTTAAGAAATAACTTTTGGCTTGCAGCTGGGCCTTAATAGAGACTTAATGCTTAACCATGGGCCACCAAGTTACTATATGACCATGACCTGGTATTATCTGACCCAATGCACAGAAACAGTCCATCATCAAATGGGAGGGGTATATTCGAGATTGAGCCTGAACAGGCCCTGAAGACACAAATAAGTTATGTGAGGAAGTAGCCCAAATGCCTATAGTCCCCATTCCTGTTACAGTATCTTCTCTCTCCCAACCTACATCTCTGGCCTAGTTTCTTATGATCAGTGACTGAGGAAGAGAAAAGTCAGGCCTAGTTTATAGATAAATCTGCACCACATCCAGGCACCACTCTAAAGAGAACAGCTATAGCACTACAGTCCCTTTTTGGGACATCCCTGATGATCAGTGGTGGAGGAAAATCCTCCCAGTGGACAGAACTTCAAGTACACCTGGTTATTTAATATTCTTGGAAGGAGAAATGCTAAAGGTGTGAATGTATATTAATTCATGGACTGTGGCTAATTGTTTGTCTGGATGTTCAAGGACTCGAAAGGAACATAATTGGAAAACAGATGACACAGAGGTCTGTGGAACAGATTATGTGTGTAGACCTCTCTGAATGGGTGAAAAATGTGAAGATACTTGTGTCTCATGTGGATGCTCATCCAAGGTTGACATCAACATAGTATTTTAATAATCAGGCGGATAGGATGACCTGTTGTGTGGATACCAGTTGGCCTCTTTCCCCAGTCACTCTTATCATCACCCAGTGGGCTCATGAACAAAGTGGCCACAGTGGCAAGGATGGAGGTATTGCATGAACTCAACAAGAGAGACTTCCACTCACCAAGGCTGACCTGGCTATTGCCATCATTGAGTGCCTGGTCTGCCAACAGCAGAGATCAACAATTGAACCCTTGATATGGCACCATTTCCCAGGATGATAAGCCAGCTAGTGGCAAGTGATAACTATGGACTGCTCCCATGATGGAAGGACAGCACTTTATTCTTACTGGAATAAACAATTATTCTGCTATTGATTTGTCTTCTCTACATACAATGCTTCTGCAAAAACTGCCATCCATGGACTTAAAAATGCCTTATTCTCCATCATAGCATGCCATACATCATTGCTTCTGATCAAGGACATTACTTCACAGCAAAGAAAATGCAGTAATGGATTTGTGTTCATGAAATTCATTGACCATGTTCCCCAACATCCTGAGGCAAATGGCTTGATCCAATGGTAGAATGGGCTTTTGAAGACTCAACTGAAATGCTAACTACTCGGTAATACCTTTCGAGGCTGGGCCAGTGTTCTCTGAGAGGCAGTATATGTTCAAAATCAGCATCTAACATATGATGCTTTTTCTTCCATAGCATGGATTCACAAGTCCCAAGAATCAAGGAGTGGAAATGGGAGTGGTACCACTGTTAATCCTAGTGACCTACTAGAAAAATCTTTGCTTCCTTTCCCCATGACTTTGTGCTCTGCTGGCCCAGAGGTCATATTTCAAAGGGAGGAATGCTTCCACGAGGAGACAGTACAGTGATTCCATTGAACTGAAAGTTAAGACTACCACTGGCCTCTTTGGGCTCCTCATTCCTCTGATCCAATGGACAAAGAAGTAGATCCATTCATATACTGGCTGAGGGATTGATCCTGATAACCAAGGGGAAGTTGGGGCTACTGTTACACAATGGAGGTAAAGAACAATACATCTGAAACACAGGAAATTCCATAGGGCATGTCTTAGTACTTCATGCCTTGTGATTAAAGTTAAAGGAAAACTATAACAACTCAATTCAAGCAGTCTACCCTACAAGATTTTGGACTTATTGGCCCCCAAAACTATGAGAGCTTATTCCTTAAAGTAAGTTTGTGTATCTATGTATCTATGTATCTATGTATCTATCTATAACCTATCTATATATATTTGTATTATATATATTTTATATATTATACATAAATATAAACATTTATATATAAATCTCTCTCCACATACACACATTCTATTGCAAGTTCTTTGGAGAACTCTGATATACCTGTAAATTATAAATTAATTGCCTTTTCTCCTTTAATTTCATTATGTTTTTAATGGCAAAATAATGCTTAATTGTTTTAACAATGACAATAATACAAAATTGTAGAAATAAAATTTTAATATTCTTCACTTCTTTTTTGTATATCCTTCCACAGAACACAAACAAATATACAAATGCACACTCATATTTGCATGTCTAGATTTTATTTTGTTTCATTTTTTAAAAGTGGTTGCACTCTACCCAGTACTTTATAACTTGTTCTTTTTTAATTGAGTAATACATTATATAACCACCTCTAGGTAAATACTTATAGAACCAATTTTAAAATTGTCACATCCTAGTCACTATACCATTTAACATTTCCCTATTGATGGCATTTTGGGTTTTAATGATTTTTGCCACTTCAGATAATGGTGCATTGAACTTGTATTTTCAGGTCTACGTAGTCATGTTTTCATTCTTGTACATTCTAAAAACTGGGATTTCTAGGTTAAAGTGTATGAACACTTAAATTTTTAATTTATATTTATAGATAACTTTTATAAATGTTATAGCAATTCATTGTTCTGCCAGCAAAGCATGTAGCCCCATATCCTCACCAGCACTGGATATTAGTTTTCAGTGTTATGAATAAAAAATGAGATCCCATTTATATTATATTTTTAATTTCCTTGCTACTAAAATGATTGACTGTATTTTTATGTGGTTAAGACTGATTGACATTTCTTTTTCTATCACTTACTTCTTCATTTCCTCTGCCCATTTTTTATAGCATTATTATTTTTTTAAAACCAAAAAAAAACCAGTCTCTAAGAACCTTTCATCTTTAGTGAATATGGTCTTTTAATCTATATAATGTGTCTATAAGCATAAAGGAGTCAGGTCAATTTTTATCTAGATGGTTGCAGTTTAACGGCACTGACACCATTCTCCCACCCCAGGTGAGAAACAAAAGGATCAGCAGGAAGGTGATGGTGTGGTAGACCTTGACATTTTTGTCAGTGGTACAGCAACTAAAAAAAATCTAAAGAAAAATCATCTTGTCAACTTCCTCAAACTAGAAATGTATTTAGACCACAATATAGCTCTAATGCCCAGCTTGCAGAATTGCAGAATTTTCCAATTTGGTGTTGCTCCAGGTTAAAAAACATACCAGCTGAAAATGTGAATTGGAATCATTTGCCATCCGTTCCTAATATAATGACTGATTTCCCACTCTGGATTCAGCAAGCTGCAGGCAATGGGTTTGAACTGAGTCCAGGTGGAAGGCAGCCAGACATATTAAATTTAAGGCCTCCATTGCACAACTCCCTACAGAAATTGTGCAAATAATGTAGCCGAAGTGCTTTCTGCATGCTGTGTAACCCAACTCTTTTGGCAACCCCATTAATTTCTTGCCCTTTTCTATAGTATGCAGTTAGGAAATATACTAAAAGGTGACAGAAACCATAATAGAATCTGTCAGGTATTACATTCAAGATGTTATCCTCTTTATTTTCAGTTTGGAAAAAATTTTTTTCAAAAGAGCCCTCATGAAGCTAGGATATAATTACTCCTCAGTGCTATTTCCCTTTCGTTAATACCACTAAAGACTGTAACATATAAGCCCAACCCCAGAGCTGATGGCTATTCTATATTTATGTTGTAATCTACAAAGCTAAATATAAATATATACCCAGGCTTATTAAACACTGGCCCAGTTAATGCAAAACAGCTTTGGATTGTACCACTTTAAATTGGACCGCCATTGTACACGGCTTTGTTTCATGTGAATTCTCACAGTCTGTAGAGACCGAGCTTTCATGCACACTCACCTGCTGCTTGTGCCTTTCCTCAAAAAAGAGGCTGTGAGGCAAGGATTACTTCTGAGGCTAAATAAGGTTCATTTTATCCAAGATTTGAGGTAACTCTTGTTTTAGTCTTTACAGAGATGGAAGTGTTGATGTTGTCCAGGTTCCAGGGAGATAGTAATGCCAAGAACGACATGCCAAATTCTACCCAAGTCATCTAAAACCAGGGCTTGTCAGAAGGAACGAATGTGTTAGGTAGATGCTATTTTTTTTTTCCAAATGGAAATATTTTAGAGGTGCCTTCTACACTATTCTTTTTAATTTGTGAATTCTTTTTAAATTGCACACTAGGAACCAAGGGCTAGTTCACTATTTAGCAAATGAATTCTAACATATGACTTGGAAGTCAAATTGGCAAAAAGAGGTGCGCTGACTTGGTGCATTACCAATTGACGTTATGAGCACCTGAAAAACCCCAGTGAAGATTGTATTACAGGTGCTGGGAGGACTTAGCAGGGCATTGGGAACTGAAGAAATGAGTCAGAGTGATTTTATTAGGCAATATACAGTTAGAGTTGAATTCTGCTTTTGTTTTCTAGATTTTGATTTCTAAATGTTTTCTTAGAGCAGTCAACTTGGTTTAAATAGAACTGAACAAACTCGGCTCCAGGAATTAGTAACCAATTTGCTTTTAAGTGTCGTATTTCATGTTACACTTAACAGATATCACATGTTTTTAGTTGGTCTTTGCTGCATATTGACGCTGGCTTACAGGGAGAGGAATTCAAATAATAAAGCACCGGGATGCTTAGAGATTGTACCATAAATCATGCTTCTCTATAATATCAGTGTGTGTTTGAGAGATAATTATGTAGCATGTCATAAAATATTTGTATGTGTGTATGTGTCATTCATGTCTGAATACATTCTTTTGGGGGCAGCAGTCTAGTTGTGGCCTGTTGACTTAAGGAAAAACATCTGGCAATTAAATGGGAAAAAAATGTAGGGTTAATTGATATGGGAAGACTAATAGAAATCTGGCTGTGCTTGGGATCAGAATGTGACCTCTGAGATATCATGACTTGGGAACTGGAAAACACTTTAGATCTTTCACTTGAAAAAATATTTGAAGTGGCACCGCATGCCGGATTTAATCGATGTCAAAATGTATTACTCCACATCTTATTCTTACACGTAAGAAGTAAAGGAATAAAAATAAGTTTACCCTTTTGTTATTGATTGGATTGTGTCCTCCCAGGTTCATATGTTGAAGCCCTAACCTCCAATGTGACTGCATTTGGAGATAGGGCTTTTTAGGATGTTATTAAGGTTAAATGAGGTCGTAAGTCTGGGCCTTATTCAAATAGGACTGATGTCCTTATAAGAAAAGAAAGAGATGCCAGGGATACACACACAGAGAAAAGAAAATGTGAGGACACAGGGAGAAAGCAGTTATGTATAATTCGAAGTGAGAGGCCTCAGGAGAGCCCCGCCCTGCCAACACCTTGATCTTGGATTTCCAGCCTCCAAAACTGTGAGAAAATTAATTTCTGTCATTTAAGCCTCTCAGTCTGTTGTATTTTGTTATGACAGCACTAGCAGACTAATATACTTTTGTCTAGTAGCTTGAAAATAGAGTCTAAGGTGCTATGGGTAAATAAAATGCATTGGAGTATATGTGATGTCAAAACAATCATCTTGTATTCTTGTGGATTTTCTGGAGGCAGATACAGCTCTAGCAGCTGGCTAGAAATCTTCTGATAGTATTAGAAGTGGCTGTAAAAGTTTTTAAAGTAGAATGGACAACGGTTGTTTTGGCTTGCCCATCTTCCTTCCTTTTCCCTTCTAACATCACCATAGCTTTTCTGTGAGGAATGACCTCTCCTTCACCTTAATCCACATGGTGTGTGTGGCTAACCCCTCCCCATGGCTCCAAGCTGGGCAGGTGACTCAGACCTAGACTGAAGTATTGCAGCCTCTTGCCAGAATGATTATGTAGGAGTGGATGTGTGACAGTCACAGTTACTTAGCATCAGCCCACACACTTTTGCTGGAACTCTTTGAAAAAGAGACATGTACTTCCTGCTGGATTTACTAAGATGATAGGTATAAGCCTGGAGCAGCTGGTGGCTGTTTCTCAGAGAATCAAGTCAAAACAGAGGAAGCCCAAATCAAGAGGAGGAGAAAGGTGTATTTCTGATAGCATTCTCAGAAAAGCAACATTAAGCCATCCCTGGGCCTAAACTAGGAATTTCCCATTACTAGAGCCAATGAGTCAGTCCATTTTTACATAAGCCTGTTAAAATGGGGTTTGTGGCTTTTACAGCCCAAAGGGATATTTTGGTTATCATTGTGGCTGAAGATTAAAAGAGAAATTTAAAATTTTGACTCAAATGTCCTTTCCTTTCTTCCAACTCATTCAATCTTCTGTTAAGCTTCTATTAAGGTGAGCTCAGGTTCCACATTCTCTGTGGACAGCATCTTTCTGTGGTCTCTCACCTCTTTGTATGGGTCTTCAGGTTCCCAGCATATGCTACCTTGCCCTGTTTTTTTTTTGTGTCTCTGGGTGTATCAGTCTGGTAACTCACAACTTAGAGCCACTGGAAGATTACCAATGAGACTGTCCTTTGTAGTTTAGAGGGTTGGTCCATTGAGAAGATGGAAATGGAAGGCTGTGACTGGACTGGAAAAGTTCCTCAGGGCCTCCATGAGCTAGATAGCAATGGAAGCAAAGACATTAGAGGTAAAGGGGGTCATAGTGGTGGAACACAGCTGGTCAATTACTTGGATATTGGGTAGGAGAAAGCAGGAGTTAAAGGGTACTTTAATCACTTATTTGTAGTTTACTAATTTAGTGGGTTGACTCATGCCCACCTCCCCCACCAAAATATATGTCCATCTAGAACTACAGAATGTGACCTTATTTAGAAGTCAGGTCTTTGTAGATGTAATTAGTCAAGGATCTCAAGATGAAATCATTCTGGATTTAGGTGGGTTTGGAACCCAATAACTTGTGTGCTTCTGAGAGAGGAGAGAACATAGAAACCTAGGGAAGAAGGCCATGTGAAGAGAGAGGCAGAGGCTGGGGTTATGCTTGACCATTAGCCAAGGAACACCAGGAGCCATCAGGAGTTGAAAGAGGCAAGGAAGGATTTTTTCCTACAGCCTTAGGAAGGAACATGGCCTTGTCCAACCTGTATTTTAGACTTTTGGCCTCCAGTACTATGAGAAAATAAAATTCCTATTGTTTTAAGACTTCAAATTTCTAGTAATTTGTTATGGTGTCATAGGAAACTAGTATGTTAGTGAACCTGTAAGTGTGAGAAAGTATAAGGGAAGTTGAAAATTCAAAGAGATGACTTTGCTAGAGTAGGGAGAGTTCATGTCAAACTTCATTAGCATTGAGATCACAAAGAACAGTACTGTTCTGCATGTAAGTTCTACTTTGTGCCTTTAATCCTAATTAATCAGATGCTGACAAGGCTGGTATGTCACCTGCTGGCTATTTCCAATCAGGAAAAGCAGAGACTTACTGAGCTCTTTGCACTTTTCTGAGAAAGGGAAGGAATAGAAAAATATGCAACACAGTGATTTTACGATGGATATTCTGCGGTGTGTGCTGGCATCATGACAATTTGGCCATCTGCTTCATGGAGGTAGTCCAGCTCCATCAGAGAGACAGTATAATTTCTGTCACTTCTTAGAAAAGCATCCTTGTAATGCAACATTTAGTGGGTTCATTGTGTGGCAGTGTAAATGTTGGTGACTAGTATCACTATCCATCCTGGTTTGTTTTGGACAGTCCCAATTTATGGATGCTGTCTCAGCATATTTCATTATAGCAATTCCCTCTTTTACATTGAAAAGTGCCCCTGTTTAGATGATAAATTATATAGCAAACTTAGTTATGACACAACCCCTTATTTTAAAAAAAGCTCAAAAACTTTGCAAAATTGATTTACTTTCCTTTTCTTGACAACCCCACGAGATTACTTAAATGTTTTGGAAACAGAGATTATTATTTTTTTTTTTGAGGGAGTTTTGCTCAGGAATGAGAAAAGGGAAGTTTGTAATTGATTTGTTTCCTAAAGACTGCCTCCCCCACCCCTGTCTCTGCTCCAGGTTCCTCCCCTACCTGCTTTTTGCTTTGGCCATCACAGCAGTGCCTCTATCCAGTGAAAGGAATTTGGCTGCTTCAGCAGTGTGACCAACTGCACACAGCCATGTCTGCAAAGCAGGTGTAAGCTGGCATTCTGCCCAAGCCTGGCCAGACAGCTTCATAAATCCTGCCCTTACCGCAGCCCCAAATTACTTTTCATGACACAAAGCCAAGCTGTGTTATTCACCTAATGCCCCGATTTACAGTTCCCAAGACAAAAGAACATACAGATAGAGTTTCAGGGCTCTGTTTGCCTTCACGTTTATCTAAAGGTTAGTTTCAGGTCAAGCTCAAGAAACCTGACAAATGGTGGTGAATAAACCTAAAAATAAATTAAGTGCAAGTGGGAAACTTAAGCATTCCTTGTTCTTGTGCCAAAAGAAAACTCAACCCAATTTACATTCTTTTAATATCTGAAACAAGCAGCTGTTCTCTTATTTGTGGCATACTGGGGAATTATTGTGCTCCTCTTCAGTTCATATGCATATGCATGGATGTGCTTATACATAAGGCACACACATGTACACACACGCGCACACACACACACACACACACACACACACGTCGGCACAGCCTCTATGTGGTATTTGTTCCTGTCTTCAAGGACTAGTCACAGCGTGAGAAAAGCGCTTGTCTGATAGAGAGCTGTGGTGGCCCTGTAGTGCCATCCAATGTCCTCCTAAGCCCAAGAATACTAGGACTTCGAGTAAGAAGTCTCATGACTCTAAGGACGAGAAAATCAGATGTAGAAAGGCAGGTACTAAGAGAAACAGAGCTGCTCATATATCATTTCCATGAGGGTGAGGGCCAAGCACTTAACCTAAAGGATTCTTCTTGCAGAGGCTTCTTGCAAAGAACAAGAATGTGCTAGAGGCAACTCACACCTTCCATGAATACTTAGTTTGTAAATTCATTTCTTTGTTTACATTTTTTAAAATAGATATATTTGTATTTCTAGGCCACCATTCTTACTCACCTGTATCTCTCTTTAGTCTCCCTCTAGCTTCCTCCTTCTCACCAACCCCATTCTCAGGAAGCATTCAGGTGATACGTGAGAAATATGATATAATTGATAATATAGTATTAATGCTTTTTTCTGATTTTATAATGATTTTATAAAAGCAAATAAATGGAGGCCTGGAAATGAGTGAGCCTCTGAAATCGAAAATACCTCTGTATAACCTCAGGATGCTAAGAGAGTTTGTGGCCAAGATGCTCACTCCTGAGGGGCCACTAGGACAGTATTTAACTCCTCAGGCTCAGTAAAGGGTGTTTCTAGGAAAAACAATGGACAACAACAAAAGTCCTCCTTCCCTGCTTCAGAAAACAATAATGAATATTGAAATTTATCCTACTTCTGTTTTGTTTTTTTTTTGTCTAGGTATAAACTTGAAAACTTGCTCTATGATGTAAATTTTCCCTTCTCATCCCATCCTTATTTTTCTATTCACAGGATTGGGGTAAAAATCTCATTAAAAGAAGTAATATATTTCTAGAGAATAAAGTCATTGATCTCATCCAGATTTCATAGTGGGTTTATAGATTCCAGCTGCCTCTGTTAGAGAGTTACAGAATAATCCCCAGGTTTTTCCTAAAGCCTAAATTGAGTAAAATCTACCACTGTCAAACTTCTGATTGCAAAGGAAGTGTGCTACATGACTGTGTTTTAGTGATGGCTTTGACAAATCTGCCATATGGCATCTGAACAATTGAGGTAAAAAGAGGTTTGTGGAGTGAATGACTTAGGGAACAATTCATCCTATGGCACTGTTAGCAGCCATATTTGCTCTACCCACAACCTCTCACTTCTCCTGCACATGCTCACGGGGTCCTACTGCAAGCCTATTTGTCTGTCCTTCTAACAGCTTGCCTTGATCCACAAATAGTGCAGGCCAGAAATGCTGGGATTCCATTCCCCCAAGACCAGCCCTTGGCCAATGGCACATGGGAGTTGGAGGATAAATATCCCAGGGGGGAGAATAGAGACATGTTTTGTACAGGCTCCCAGACATCCCCAGCAGGATCACATCCCCATCGCCCAGGACCATAACTCGCTCAACAGCACCTCCTTGAATGGCTTCTTTGCTTTCCTGGCTCATCCCCCCCACTCCCTTTCAGGTGCTTCCTGGATCCCCTCACAAATAAAGTTCTTGTATTCAAACCCTTGCTTGGGATCAGCTTCTGGAAGACTCAACCTAAGAATGCCCAATGTGAGGTAATTTGTGAAAAGGCAAGGTGACCCTATGGGAATTATGTACCTTGTTTTGGGAAAGCAGTCCCCAAGGGGGATTGGGAAGTGGCACAGAGGATGTTGTCCAGAAGTACTCAAGTAGATCCCCAGGAGTTGTAGGACGTTAACCTCCAGATCCAAGTGCGTTAGTAAAATGAGTAGTATGTGTGTTGTGTGTGCATGTGCAAGCAGTGGAGGGGGTGGTGGATGGAAGGGAGAAACTATGTAAGGATTTCTCGCCTTCCATTATTAGGATTATGAGTGGGAAGACAAAGTGTTGCTTTGAGATTTGTCTGTGTGTTTGAAAAGGTGGTTGAATGTTATTAATGTGTTCCAGGAAGTACCGAACACCAACTTGAAGCTTTTATCAGCTTTCTTTGCTCTAATTTCTAAAGCAAAAATGCCTTCCCTCCAAATACTCTATTAAAAGAACATATGAAATTAATGAAACATATCATTACTTTTACAATGGCCAAATTGTAGATTTGTCACAGTACAGAGACAGAAACTCATTAAGCCATTGTGTTTCTGCTTCACATTTTATAGTGTATTAAAAGAAAAGAATTTTCCACACCTACCAAACCTTCTTTTTTCCTATTGTCTCTCTGAAACTTCTTTTATAGTTCATGCTGCAAATCATCTGACTTATCTCTCTGTGCCTGCAGTACAGTGAAACAGAAATTAAGAATAGCTATGGCTGAAAACAAGAATCTCAATTTGGGGTTGTGAATTTCACAGTTTATCTGAGAAGTAAGATAGAGTTGACAAGTCTTACATCTTTTAAAAGCAGATGTGGACAACAGCATTCTTCTTTATCAACTCGTCAGAGCCCTTCCCTCATATCTTTCAGGGAAGCTGAATTATTCATTCCATTGGCTTTGGGTATTTTAGCAAACGTCAGCACAGTTGCAGTGTGAAGCCAAGCTGATCAGTTAAGATACCATACACATTATACTGAACAATGCTGTGTCTTTTGAGTGGATGCTATGAATACAGGAAAAAATGATATGAGAAATCAAGTGTGAATTAAGGTAGAATCTGTCAGTTCTCCTTTCAAACTCTATCCCTACAATTAACTGCAATTGAACTCTTTGAAAGAATATGAAAATCTCACTCCTATTCAAACCAATGCTCCTTAGTTGCCTTTTATTTTTAAAATTAGCCTATATTTTTAAAAGTATTTCATGGGGAATTTGACATGAATTATTTTTAAATATCCACAAACTTTTTTCACTTAAAATTTCTCATGAGGCACT
The DNA here is from genome assembly GCA_028627145.1 of Eidolon dupreanum. Classification (NCBI taxonomy): domain Eukaryota; kingdom Metazoa; phylum Chordata; class Mammalia; order Chiroptera; family Pteropodidae; genus Eidolon; species Eidolon dupreanum. The sequence continues at coordinate 29,457,548 of CM053501.1, forward strand.
TGATGGAAATCGTATATTTAAGACCTTAATCATGGAGCTTTGTCCTTCTTGCCTTATTCTGGAAAGTCATATAGAAAATGACCTGTTGAGGGAGAGAAATGCATTTCCTTTGGTCCTTTCTCACCTTCTCTAAGTCACTCTCTGTATCAGCCAAGATTTTCTAGAGAGGGAGAGAGAGAAAGGAGGGAAGGGAAGGAAAGTAGGAGGAAGGAGAATAAGAGAAGAAAAGAAGGAAGGAAGGATTTAAAGTAATTGGCTTATATGATTGTAGGAGCTGGCAAGTCCAAATTCTGTAGGGCAGGCCAGCAGGTTGGAAACTCAGGCAGGATTTACATAATAGTCTTGAGACAAAATTTTTTCTTATCCAGGAAACCCCACTTTTTACTCTAAAAGCCTTGAACTAACTGGATGAGGCCTGTCCTCATACATCATGGAGGATAATCTGCTTTACTTAAAGACAATTGATCATAAATGTTAATCATACCTACACAATGTCTTCACAGCAACATTAAAATTAGTGTTTGATCAAGCAACTGGGCACCATACCCTAGCCAAGTCGATACATAAAATTATCCATCATACCCCTCAAAAGGAAACCATTGCCTTCATATTTCATGTTATATTGAAGAACATGGTATTTTGAATGAGAGAGACGTGTATTCAAAATCCAGGTCTGCCACTTACTATATGGCCTTGAGCAAGAATAAAAAATTTCTGAGGCTCAGTTTTTTTATTTATAAAATTCTGTATATCAATTAAGATTAATTCTTTTGCAAAATATAGAAAAACCAGTCCAGTCAGACTCAGGAAAAGAAAGGGGGAATCGATTGGCTCAAGTGACTAAAAATTTGAGGTGTTGGCAGGAATTCAGGATTCAGTATGATCCAGGGCCCAAATGATGTCATGGAGACTCTGTTAGGATCTTGTTTCTCTCTCTTATATCTCAGCTCTCTTTGTTTTGGTTCCATTCCCTTAAGGCTGTGCCCCAGTGGTAGCAAGCCATTTCTATCAGCTTCAACCTATAACCTTCCAGGTTAAAGATCATTAAAGAGTACATTTCTTTTCTCTCAAGACATGCCCATCCTTGGCTACTTCCTGTGTATAGGGCATATAGTGTTTGGCATAGCCAGCCTTGGTCACAAGCTCCATTTCTTGGAGCTGAGGATAGTGCTCCATCTAAACAGATGGACTGAGATTAGGGAGTGGTAGATGGATCCCCAATCAAAATTTTGAGCCTGCTTATCTGAAAAGGGGAAATAGATGCTAGGGAGGCAAAAGAAATGTCTGCTGCATGATGATTTTAGTACTTAACCCCCAGGGTGGTTATCAGAATTCAATATGTGTTTTTAAGGCCCCTGCAGCATAGAAAAATTCAATGAGAGGCTGTTGCTGTTTTTGAAATGCTGCGTTATGACAGGAGTGGATACATGTATTTTAGAAAAAAAGATTTTAGATGCATTTTTTTTAAATGATGAGCTATTAGGGGCTTTGTCTTACTTTTATTTAAAGATGGCCACCATCATCTTGATATATCATTTGTGTGTAATCAACCTGTCCTAAAGAGAATGAATAGAACTGATTGGACATGAAATTTTGGCAAATTAAAGTGATAGTAGAGGATAATTTTTAGTTGAAATTGAAATGAAGAGAGTTCAAAGAAGGAAAAAAATGAACTATAATGGGAATTCTGAAAGGTTCTATAATCAGTTTATCTTGAGCAAAAGAATTAAAGCAATTAATGGAACAGATTGGCTCATGTGGTAAACTTAAACACAATGCTTACCACTCTCAGTTCTTTCTTTCTTTCTTATAGTTATATGTCCCAATTTTTTTCCCTTCTCCTGTCCAACTTCTCTTTTAGCATTTTCAAAATATTTCATTTCAGTAACACTCTCAGGCTTATCAATGGCACCTATAGTTGTCACTTAATCTCATTTTTCCTCAGGGAAAAGGTGTGTGTGTGTGTGTGTGTGTGTGTGTGTGTGTGTGTGTGTGTGTCTGTTTGTCTGTGTGTGTCTGTGTCTGTGTCTGTGTCTATGTGTCTACGTGTCTGTGTTGGTGATGGTGATGGGATGATATTAGAGATATTGGAGTTAGAAATTCTGAAAATAGAAATTATTCTATCGTCAGTATTATTTTGAGCACATTGGAATGAGAAGAGAGGATAGGTAAGAATATTCCAAAAAATCAGCCATGGCAGTCCAGGCATCCAGCAAAACCTTAGACCCTCACTTTGAGACCAAGAGAGTTAAGTGTTATTGTTAATGTGAAACACGAGGAGTATGATTTTTTTTACAACTTGATCTACAGGAAGGAACGAGGAAATCACCTTTAGAAGAACAGGGAAGAATGTGAGGTAGCAAAAGACAGTTGATTCCCAGGAAGGGTTTTAAATAGCCACAGAAAGTCTTTGCCAAGGCATTTCTGAATACTTTTTTTCAAATCATTCTAATTTACATTTTTCCCCCAGTTTTTGAAAGTTGTGGACATTTGCATAGTCAAATGTTTTTCTCTGCTGTGCCAGTAGCCTGTTGGACAGTTGAGGGTTGCTTCTACTTCCTGGGCTGCTGGTGCCCACCTTCAGTGGGTTGGGGAAGCAAGGGTACTGAAATACTGTTTCGAAAAAAAACTAGTTTTATGGACAAAAATCTAAGTCCTCCCAACCTTGGCAGAGCTTCATATACATGGAATTAAATTAAAATTGAGAACAAATCAAATGAGGGAAAAAGGAACAAAAACCCTTGAAGGAAAGAACTGTGTAGGGTCTAGAAGAGTAGTGTTTACTTCTCATCTACATCTCGAATAATACGCAAATAACGATTAGTTTAAATAATGAGCTCCCCTTAAAGTGTTAGTTTGCTGCTTGCAACATTTGGTTTTCTTCTAAGTGTTTCAACAAGACTTGCTGTCCATCAGTGCTGTTATAGGGTGCCATTATAAACATAGGCCAAAGGGGCCTTGGCACCTTTAATTGAAACAAAGTGGTTATTGTATTGGCAATGATTTAAATTTATTATGATCATAATTGCCATCTAGACAGAAAGGGAGAGAATTGTTTTATTTATATCAACAATGATAATATTTATGGAGTGCTTACTAATAACGAAGTGTTTCACATATCCAATCAATATTTGTATCAACCATCCAAAGGAAGTATAATTATCTCCACTTCTTCAGATGAAAACACTGAGGCTTCAGTAGATGAAAACAACTTAGCTGCTAACAGAATTCCATCCTAAGACCATCTGACTCCAAAGCTCATATTTTTAAGCACTCATGCTATACTCAAGAGTAGACCTTGGCTAATACTGATTTTTACATGAATAGACATAGTTCTGGCCTGATTTTGAGATGAGACAAGTAAGTAGCTATGTCAAAGCCATCACACTCTTCTTAAGCTGCAGAGTGAGGACTAGAAGTGCCTTTTCCAATTCCCTATAATGGAGTATTGAGTGTCAGTTTATTGAGTGTTTTAATTGCAACTTCCACCAATTGTGCTATAGTGACAATTCTACTTTTCTATAGTGAAATCTTGGTCAAATTTCTTAATTTTCCAGCCATTTTTGATTTAAGACATTTTCAGTTGCTGTTTAAAACTCATTCATCTTATAAACTCAACCTCAATCTCAGTTCCAAGCTTGACTTCTTCCCTGACCCTTACCTCACCAGGGCCAGCCTTGGTTATGGACACAGTGTCTTGAATCCCCCCCTTAAACACTTCTTCTGTACTTTCTCTAGTAGCAATACCTTCTCTCCTGCCTTTGGACTCTATCTTTCTGTGGCCACTTTCTTCTCCATCACCAGTGAGTAAGAGAATACTCTGCTTATGAGGCTATAGTATGTCAATTCATGAAGCCGTCTCTGGTTTGCTCTAGCTGTATCTGGTTCTATTTGATACTGCAAGCCATGGATGATTTGTAGTCTCCCTGTTGCTGAAGAACCATCTTCCTTTCAAAGGAGCTGTCTCCTTTGTTGCTGTCAGAGCCAATCAGTGTATGCAACACAGTCCGTTTCCTGGGTTGGGTGTCCTTTTACTTGGCTCAATATCCACATAGATTCTGTGTAGGTTCCTGTCCTCTGTCATCCTAAATTTTTCAACATATGGAGCCATAGAAGATGCTTGGGTTCCTTTCTATGTTTTTCTGAGGCCAGTGAAAACTGGAAGGACATCCTTTTTTTACCCAGGCACCCGACATGGTTTTGCAACCCTAATACAGTGAGCTGCTCCAGCAGGCCTCACATTGACAGAAAACCCTGGACCGGGTTCTGTATTCAGTAATTCTCTGAAATGTTTGGTGTACATTTCATGCCTCTCTTTCCATTCCTATGGGAAAGAGTGCCTGGTAGTCACTTAAAATGACAACAAGCTAGATACAGAGGCTTCCAAACATCTCTCCCAAGAATATTGTCACCACACCTCAATATGGTGGTTGCTCCAGGGTAGGCCTGTGGGTGCTGCAGTTTAGCACTCATCCAGGGGCTGAGGTACCAGTCTCACCTTCTTTCAGCACTGCCATCTCTTTATGAGTGACTCTTTGAGACTGTCCCACCCTCCATTCATGCCTGATTTCACAGAGAAAAGCACATCATCCATAAACTTTAAACAGAATCCAACCACACTTCTCTCTCTTTTATGTAAGTGGGTGGATATGAAGGCGATTCTGTTGGTAGTGGGAATATCCTGGTGCATCCCTCAGGAACCCCCTGCAGGTAGACAGCTGGTCTAACTTCTGGGGGCTCACTGGTGTCTCTCCAACTTAGACTGTGGGATAACTAGCATCTTTTCCCTCACCTTTGAGCCTTATTCCCAATTAAGAGATATGGAAAAATCTAATTGGATATCTTGTTAGTGTAGATATACTTTTCATTGTATATTTCAGTCTCTCAGAGTTTAGAAGATTTTTCAATAAATTGCCCTCCCAGCAATGGACTGATTGTGTCAGTCAGGAAATACCTACTAGATATTAGCTTAATATGGTACATATTTTAGAGGCCTGCCACTCATTAAGGAGATAATATTTTTAGGGAGGTAGTTGATCCAGGAGGCTAAATTTAACTGTTTTAATTTATTCTGTAATAATCAACAATCTAATAATAGTGAAACTAAACAGAAGGCAGCTAAAGAGACATCCCTTAATACTATTCATCTTCACCCAGGAAGACTTTAAAACACATAGTGACTCAAATAGATTTTAGCCCTATTCACTAGTGCTATTTTCAGAGGATATACAAATGTAATCTTCAGGCACAGTTAAATGTGTGCCTAAAATTGGTACTTGTTCTTTATTATGCTCAATTCCAACTTATGTTACTAATGACCCAAGAAAACACCCTAAAGACTATAGCCCAATACTCCCAATGGCTTTCTTGTCAGATTTTCTATATTGGTATTATGAGACCATTTATCTTGAAGTTTATGAAACTTCAAGGGTGGTTTCCAGAACACTTTTCAACATTATCTTTCACTAATCAAATCCACAGTTTTATACTGCATTGTTTTACTCTAGTACATGAGCATGTTTTTCTCTATTCTATGCTTATTCAAGCTCATGCTTTCCATTAAGATACAGGTCAAATGTTACCACTATCTCTGCATGGTTAATAGAATCCACTTCTCTGACAAGGTTAGTGAAGTTCAAATGGAAGAGAAAGGATAGAATGTTTGTTGGAAAAAGTCTTTGATCCATAGGAGTCACCTTAATTCTTTATAAAGATAGATGAACATGTATATATCTGCATGGCATTTTTGTTCTATTGTTGATGGGTTTTTTTAAACCATTGCTTTATAAAGAAAGAAATGATGAGGTACAGAACAACTAACCAGAGTTTCTAAGGGTTTGTGGAAAAGAAGAAAATAATAAACTGGTCAAAAGTTAGGAAAGGGGACTGAAAGGAATAAAGAAACATCAAATGAAAGAAATTACAAAGAAAAAAGTATTAATTTTTATTTAAATTGGAGTAAAGTTTCACATGGACTATCAAAGAGGCATTAGATAAAACTGATTTTTATAGAAAATATAAGAGAAAATGGGAAAGAAGGTCATTGGACTAAATCAAATGCTATCAAAAATACATCTAAAATATTTGAAAATTTGAAAATTTATAAATTTGTGACTACAAAGTAAATAAACAGTGAGAAAAAAATCCTAAGTAATAACATTTTTTAAATTCACATAAAATTAGAGATGTCTTCAAATATGAGCTAAAACAAAAAAGATGGTATTGAAAAGTAAAGAAGCAAGACAGTAACCCAAACTGTTTAGGGAGTTTTGGATATGAGTTCAAAGAAGCCTGCTGTCTACAAATGTATCAGACCCTTGTCTTTGGGAATCCAGCGCTATTCTTATGTAATAATCCTAATTTTAATTCTAAAAATAATAATATGATACATTTGAAGAAAATAAGTCTGTAACCTAAGAACACAAAGGGATTATTGTCAGATGATGGACAGCAGCGAACCAAAATTTCCACTGGAGATATACAAAGTACATTAACCTTTGAACAAAAGGAGGAGGAGGAGGTGGGTGGGAAGACTGTGGAGGAGGAAAGTGCTTATTTTTGGCAGGCAACTTTTTTAATCCCTAGGGAGTCTTTTTAAAAAAACATCTTTTTAATCTTAATGTTCTGTGTTAGGGGGGAAAAAACATTATTTTTATAATTTGTCTATTATAGAAAACCTAGAAATATAGCAAAATACAGTTTTCTCTCCTACATATAAGAATAATTCTTCTAAAAGTTCTACCTTCTACTTATTTTCCAAATAGTGCATTATTACTTGCATGTTCTTTAAATATTCAATAAAATTTAACTGAATTATGCACCCTCACTGTTTTGGGGAAATTGAATAGATTTTACTCTTATTTTAAAAAAGCCACTATTTATGAACATCTTTTACTAAGGTTTGTACTCTTCTTTCAATTTTTTCTAAACATTGAATTATTCAAAGGATAAGAACTTTAAATATCTTTAAGACTCCTTGCAACTTACAAAAATCTTGATTTTGGGTTTGATTTGGAGCAGTTTTAGTCTTTGTTGAAGATTTTCAGAGTTATTTAGACAACCTAAAATAACTGAATTATGTAAGTAACCCAGACCCCTGACTGCACATGCTCCCCTCCCCCACCTCTTTTCTATTTATTCTGAGATGTATGGGATGATTAGGATCATTTTGAGAGTCTGTCCATCAGCAAGCATTTATTCCCAGTGAAGGAGATTTTGGTGGAAAACTTTTACCTAAACTCTATTTATATATCATTATTTTTGCTTTGTGGTTAATAATATCCTCTAGATTCCAAAGTTAATGTAGGTTTTGATCCACCCCCTCTTTTTTTTTTTTTAATGCTATCACTCATTAAAATAGAAATCTTGGAAGATGTATTCAAATTCTTTAACTACCTGTAATTTCCTCTGAAATTAGGTATTTAAAGACATAAGCAATTCAATTATTTAAGTTAAAAAATTATACCTTTAAAAGGCCTGTTCAGTTACCATACTTGTATAACCAGATTATAGGATAGGATATAGGTGATTTTAAAATACCCAGATTCATTTGTCACTAGTGTACTGACTTAGAAACTTAGAAAAGCTGTGTATGGTCCCTCAGAATGTGTTTTGGACCTTAGTTTGTCCTAAAATCAAAATTCAGAGATAACTTTGTAGAGAGTGAATCTTTCATTTAACTCTATCCTTTGACACGTAAGAATTTGTCAAGAAAGCAGGACATTCTAGGATGAAACCAGGCAACCTCAAAAACCACAAGGTCCTAACTACAAAATTCTCTCCTCAGAGCTACCAAAATGCTCTCAATCCCATCTTCCTAAGACTAGCAACTGCTGATTGGTTGATTGTGAATTCAGAGTTAATTAGAATGAATGATGTTGGAGTTGAGGCAATTTCTCAACAAAAGAAAGAAACGTCTTAAGAGACAGAACAAAATGGAACATGTTGGGCACACTTATCCAGCCTGTGTGACCACATCCATCAAATCTGTTGGATAAGTACCCGTGTCTGCACTTCAGAAGGCTCCTGTCCTCTTGTCTGTTGTCTCTTACTGGGGCTCCTTTTACTCGGTTTGGTTTCATGCCTTGCTCTCTGACTCTCCTACCTGTTTAGCTTCTGACCCACGTGTCAAGCTCACTTATACATTCCTCCAGACTCCCTCTTGTCTCCTATTCTTGGGAAGCAGTATGTTTTCTCGCTTCAAGCCCTTGTGTGTGTTTTCTTTTCCCTTTTCTGTGTGAGTCTCAAGATCTTTGCAAAAACTCCCTATACTTTTTTCTAAGTGGAGTTAAATCATCAGTAAAATGGAATGTTTAACCTATCTAAGTGAAACTTGTGGGGAAAAAGCTTCCTATGAATGTTCTGGCCTACATTTCTGACCATATAACAATTGTCTAATTTCTCAGACTAGTTAAAATTAAGATGTGAATTTACTAGAATGTTGACATAACATATTATAAAAAGAAGGCCTCTATTGAAATTAAAAGAACAGTACAACCTGACCTGCTTATATCAGAAGAATTTTAGTTTGGCTGGATATTGTATCATGTAGTTCTGAGAGCTTATTTTCATAGAATACTTTGCATTTTTTATGTCCACCATGGGGGAACTCTTTCAAGAAAGCTAGCTCATAAGGTTACTTCAATGCTTTTGAAATTCAAGATGCAGAGAGAGCTTTGCCAAATAGAGCACTACCTGGTTCAATGATCAAACACTGTGTAGTTGGAAAGGAGAACTGAAAGTCTGCTAATTGTTTGCCTACATTCATGACAACCAGATATGGCATCCATAGAACCTTTCTGATATAATTTGTAGCTTTCATTTCTTCTTTTTAAACAATTAATTATATATTTACCTATAACATTTAATCCACCAAAAGATGTGTTCATAAAAGTCTTCACAAGCACATGTCTTAAAATTTCAATTGATTGTGAATTTCAGGGAAAACTCCTTTGGCGATATTCTGATTTCCTGGGGAAAGTACATTAGGCTTTTGGAAAGTACATACATTGATTTATTGGTTCTATGCCTCACTAACAATCCCTTTCTGCAATTTTGTTCTTATTAATTCCCAGTTCCACTTACTTTTCCCCCTAGTTGCTAAATAGGTGTACAATTGTTGTCATAATTTAAGAAGTAAAAACTGAGACTGTAAGTCACAAGCCTGTTAGCTAAATTCAGCATGTACACGTTTGATATGATTTGTAATATTTAAAAACAAGAATCAGCTGAAAAATCTGAATCTCCCAGTTTTGTCTGGAAAAATCCAAGATACTCAGCCCACCACCATGTGTTTTGAGTGGTAACTGCCTACATTAGATGAAGTTAGAATTTTTCAGATGATCTTTTTTTCAGGATAATTAAGGCTGTTCCAATTAGATAGTGCTATTCTGGTTCTTCATTTATGTCAGTAATTGAGTCAATATCTATAATCCTCTGACCATAAATTTAAAAAAATGTTACTATTAGTGATTTGTGTCACAAATACTTATTAGCATATGGCATTCAGAGCCATATTTTATATATCTGTTATGTAGAATTAGAAATTCATTTTATAGGATGGGGTACCCAAAGAAGTCGTATGACTTTTCCAGAACTTTTAAAAAAATGTAAAAGGAAGTAAAAGGAAGAGTAATATGATAATCATTTGGGTCAAATTAAGCCTATGTACCACAGGGAAAAAAGCTCTATTAAACTGAATCTCATGTGAAATGCTTTAAAAAATACATTTATTTGATTTGGATAGTAAGTTGCTAGAGAGCCTACTGAGCATAAATGATTTCATACTAAACTACCAGCAAACTTTCATCTGGCACACCTAGATGTTATTCATATTGATAATCCTTAGGCAATCCCTTGGCCTTATTTAGTATATTGTGTTTATTGTTATATTTTCATCAGTTTAGAAGTCCCGGGTCTTTAGCCTAGGATATCACAAGCCTGCAGTCAAATGTCTTCAGGATCTGCAGTGTCATCTAAGGATTGATTGGGCAAAGATCTGTCTCCCGACTCACTCAGGTTGTTGACAGAATTGCAGCTGTAGTACTAAGAGTCTTAGTCTCTTGCTGGCTGTCACCCTGAATTTGATCCTTGGCAACTGGTGGCTACCTTCAGTTCTCTGCCACATGGGAACTCTCAACATGGTCATGGACTTACCCAAAACCAGCAAGATGGGTGCTGCCATCTTATATAACAAAATAACATTCACATACAAGTAATCTGTATACTGCGTCAACTTTGCAATGGTCTGCTGATTGGGAACATGTCACAGGTCCCACACAAACTCAGAGGGCACAGAGTATGAACACAAGGAGGTGGTGATAATGCCAGTAACCTCAGAGGCTGTTCACAACAACTCCGTAATATCAAGATTCTGCTTTTGAGAAAATTGGTCTAGATATGAGAAATTGCTTAAAATATGACATTAGTTTTTTAAAAGATGAAAATGTAATATGAGCTTTTATGTTAAATACATATACAAGTTTCATTAAATATGTATACAGACATACAAGAAAAAGAAAATATATACACATGCATGCATACATAGCAAATGCTCAACAATAGACATTGTCGATTACTGGTTTATGGTGACTTTACTTTCTTTGTATGTTTCAATGTATTCCAATTTATCTACAGTTAACATTTCTCTTATAATTAGAAATAAATGTATTATCTTTAAACTCATAATTTTGAGAATTCAAAATTAAACTCATTTAATTATAAATTTCCCTTATTATCATTATTAAAATAGGCTAATATTTCTTGTAGTCTGTGGTAAAATCCAAGTACTTCTTTTCAGTAGAATGCTTGGTTGATTGCCAGAACATGGTTCTTGCATGAGCTGGAGCTGGCTCATCATCAGATCTGGAAGCCTTTATTTTTGGTTAATTAAAAAAATAATTTTAAGAATTAAATAACTTTTTTAAAGATTGCTTTCTTTAGTACATGATTATATGTGGCTGCTGTTATCTCTTATTTCTATGGTCATTCCATTCTTATAACGGCCATGGGGCCTAACATTGACAGGATCACAGGTTTCTCAGGTACTTGCATGCAGTACACATTTTCTGCTTCAGAAAAGATGGTTTCGGGCAGACCAGGACCCAAAACCACCTTTAACTTCTTTCAGAACATTAGTACTTCTCTGATGAGCTAATAACCTCAATAAAACCAGAAAGCATCTAAACAAGCAGGCTCTCCTAGGTAAAGAGGTATTTTAACACCAATTCTGTCTACAATGGATTATCCTGTACTAGTATTGGAGTTAGCAAAGTGGTAGACTTAAGCTGTAAATATATTATATGAAAATTTTGTTTAAATGTTACTAAATAATTATTTAGTGAAAATATTCAGTGTTGTCATTGACACTTTTTTTCCAGTCCCTCTGGTTACAAAGGTAAAATAACATGCAGTCTTATTAGATAATCCTCAAATAATCTTCATAAAAATTTTGCAAAGCAAAACTAAATTTTCTTCCCAGCTTTTGAGTTAAATCTTATGGTCCTTAAGTCTCAAAATTATTGCTTGAACTCTTTCTGTGTAGATGTTTGGAAAGTATACTTTGTTTCCAAAATCAAGATTTTGTAGAGGAAGAATGTTAAGAAAAGTAAAGAAACAATAAAGAGAAATTCTTCCAAATTTAAAAGAATTTGAAAAATCAACTAAAGTGACTTTTTTGGGGAGGAGTTTTTTGTTTTATTTTTCAGAACTCAAGTAGAGAATTGTTATTTTTCCCCATAAGAGCCTCATTAGGGTGTCTGACCACAGTTCTTAGAAGACTTATTTGGTACTGCTTAGGAACTAACACTTGTGTGTTAGAGCTTCCTGCCAAGTCTCGTTGTTCTTGGCAATTAACAAAATTACTTGGATGTGAACTGAGGTCGAAACTGCTGTCCAAAGTCCATGGCCTACATGAAAATATATTGTAGAGGAGCTAAAGCACCTCACCAATAGATCCTGAATCTTCGCCTCTTTCTTTTCTTTTCTTTTTTAAACTGCAGGCTGTCAGAGGAATTGCCCTATTCCCCCCTCCCCCCATTTTTGTAGAGTTCCAATTTTCTGAAGTATGGACAGCTCTGGAATAAGAAAATTTAGGAAGCACACTTTGGGCTGTTGAAATGTTGATAACTGGGACAGTTCAGTGCTCCCTGTCCTGGCATTATGTTCTTCTTGTTCACAACAGACAACAGTACTGGCTAAAATGTATTTCAGAGATCGATGATAATATATGACATCAAAATATGAAAAGCAGATATCCTGTGGCTCTGTCAGTTTAGTGATCATTTCCAAAAATTGTTTTACTCCATTGGTAAAGACATTGTTACTAGTGTTAATAGCAAAACTTCTATATAAACAGGTAATATAATGGTTATATAATATTTCATTGCTCTATAGAACGTGAAGTATGTGCTATTTACATGTCTTAAATGAGTTAAATTTTTTTAAAAAGGCTATGAGAAGAGGAAAAAAATGACTTAGATGATAGAGACTCTGTTCATCCCTCTAGCGACCAAGTCAAAGTTGTGACAGAAACAAGGAGCAGCAGCAAGGAAAAATCACCTGGGATCTAGATGAACAGAAATAAGCAATCACCCTTCGACAGCAGAAGGTAGGAAGGGGTGAAGATACGAGGATGCTCAGTCCTGAGCAGCTGAGAGAGACAGAAGCTGCGGCAGCGGCAGAAACCTCTTAAAGGGGCCATGGATTTTTGTAGTGATGGATCTGCTCATTCTGAGCACCAGTGCTGATTCAGCTGTGCTCAGGGGGCACCAGAGACTTATAGGAAAATATTGTCGGAGTGAGGGTCAAGGCGATACTTACTCAGTATAGAAGTGCTGGTGGTATCCATTGTTCCTTGTTGAGCCCTCCCCGCCTCCCAGTGTGCGGACAAGGTGCAGCTGTAGCCGTGACATCATCAAACTGGATAACAGAGGTTGCTCCACCCAGAGGATTCCCTGAAACCCTGCCTCCCCCAACTTGCGGCCCCACCTAAGCCACACCCAGGTGTATCCTGAGTGAGTCAGGTGCTCTTTGCTGAGCAGCACCTGGACTCACACTGGAGGCAGCTGGCCTCGGTTTCTAGTGTGGCCTTTTGAGGTAACTATAAGCACAGCATCTATAGATTGCTTGCTAAATCTTAACAGGAGGCATAGAGGCTTGGGCCAAGTTTGGCTTGCTAAGTTTCCCCTTTCAGGACTGTGCCACTAGACACCTACTTCACAAATCCACACTAATAAGACCAGGAGACTTAGGAGCTTTGCTTAGTACATAGAAACAGACACAGAAAGGCAGCCAAAATGGGAAGACAAAGAAGCAAACCATATGAGAGAATAGAACAGAGATCCAGGAATAATGGAGTCAAGTAATCTAACAGATGCGGAGTTCAAAACACTGGTTATAAAGATGCTCAATGAACTTTTGGGAAGTGTAGATAAATCCAGAAAAGATAAAAACCATAAAAATGGAAATGGAAATTATAAAAGGGAACCAATCTGAGATGAGAAGTATATTAAATGGAATAAACAAAGGAACAAACAAAGTGAATAAAGAAGAGGATCAAATGCCCTATCTAGAGGATAGGAAAGCCAAAGACATGCAATCAGAATGGATAAGATGTTAAGACTATAAAAATAATTTCAGGAGCATGTGGGACACTATTAAGGATCCAAATATCTGTCTGATCAGTGTAACTGAAGAAAATCAAGATGTTGAACAGCTGTTTGAAGAAATAATGATGGAAAAATTCCCTAACCTGGTGAAGGAAATGGACATAAAACCCCAGGCAGTTTGGAGATTTCCAAAAATCAGGGATCCAAAAAGGCCCACACCAAGACACATTATAATTAAAATGCCAAAGGTTAAATACAGAGAAAGAATATTAAAAGCAGCAAGAGAAAAACAAATAATTACTTATAAAAGAGTACCCATAAGATTGGCAGCTGATTTCTCAAAAGAAACTATACAGGACAGAAGGGCTTGGCAAAAAATATTCTACAGGATGAACACCCAAGATCTACAACCAAGAATAATTTATCCAGCAAAGCTATCATTAGAGTTGAAGGACACATAAAGAGCTTCCCAGACAAAAGTAAGCTAAAGGAATTTATCAACACCAAGCCCGTGTTATAGGAAATGTTGGAGGGACTTCTTTAAGAAGAAAAGATACAAAAGTCTCACTTCAGATTTAAAGACAGACACAGTCTAAAAGGAAGGGTATAGATAAAGATATTGCATTGATAGACCTAGAAGGTATTTAAGTCAGACAGGGAAAGATAAACACTATATGATTTCATTTATATGTGAAATCTAAAGAATAAAAAAGAATAAACTAACCAAAAAACAGACACAAATGTAGTGGACAATTTGGTGACGGATAGAGGGGAAGGGGTTTGGGAGGGTAGGTGAATGGGGTAAAGGGTTAAAGAAGTACTAATTAGTAGCTGATGAATGGTCACGGGGATGGAGAGCACGGCATAGGGAATGCAGTTAGCATTAATACATTGGCTAGGTGGAGGGTCAGGAGAGGGAGAGAGCAATTGGGGGCATCGTTTTATGAACTATATAGATGTCTAACCAATGTACTGTATACTTGAAACTAATTAAAATAATTTTTTAAAAAAGGCTATGACCTTGAATCACAAAGAATGAATCCATTTTACATGTGTCATTCTAAGTACCTGCTAATCTCTGAATCTAAAACCTATTTGCTTTTATATGAAGTATGAAAAGAGTTGTCCCAAAGCATTGAAAAATTTTAAGTGAGGACACTATAATTGGTATGATCATACGAAAATAGTATTTTGTATACTTAACACAGGCAAAATTTCTTATCAAATATTTGATAAGCAGGGATTTGGTTTGATTTTTAAATGGAGCTAAGCTCATTTTTAGTGGCTTCCAAACTCATGACAAACTCTGAGAAAGAGAGAGAAAGAAAATAAAATAAATCTTAATGGAAAGAATCAGAAAATTACTTGGAAACTGTAGCTGAGTGAAGAGACAAACAAGAAAATAGGAAAAGAAAATGATTTTTGCTTTTAATTAAGCCTGGCTCCTCTTCTTTGCTACCTAGTGTATATTTTAGATGTCATTTAACTAAACTCTTTTATAGGACTTGTGAATCTATTTCATTGCTCACTACAACTTTCAAGGTTGTTTTAAGATGATTTATATATCTGTTACTTCAGGGGTTAATGCTTTCTAAATTAAATTACTGTTGACTCACACTAAGAGGCAAAAGGGTCCTTTCAGGTAAAATTGCATTTTATTTAAATTAAATAACTCCCAGTTTTTCTTTTTTTTCAAGTGAAATCTTTGTTTCTTTAAGTTTCCAATACTATAGAAACAAAGAAAAGTGATAAAAATTATCTTATCTGTGATTTCTTCTAAACATCCTTTGCTAGAAATATCTCTATTTTTAGGTGTCATCCAGGGTTTGCCCTAGGTTTTGGGTGTTCTTAATTTCTTTAACAATGATTTATAAACCAGAAAGAGCTAATTTAATTTCTTTAATTTATAATTTTCATAATGGGAAGGTTTTTCCTCACAGAGGTTTTGGGAAACTCACCCCAAGCAGACTTGTGTGTGGCTTTCCTAAATGGAAGTAATATGACTTTGGGCTGACAATTGGTGGGGAGAAAGAATGGATCTCAGGTTCTTCCTAGGATTTTTATTTTTCTTCTCAAGGACATAGAAATGTCACTGATGCAGTACCTGACACATGCAGGATTCTTGGTAAATGACGTATGCCTAACACAATAGACACTCAAGAAATATTTATTGAATCTATGTCAATATGCAATGAGCAATCATTTTGTAAATGAATGCCTGCAGTTTATCTCTTGCTGCTGTTTCCTAGAGATCCATTCTCCTTATCAGGAAAAAAAGGAACGTAGATGTTGCTATAGAGGACATTTCTGATGAAGCGAAGAGTCTCAGATGAACTTGTTGCTGTTTAAGCCTCCTCCTGTAGGCACCCATGATGCCCTGTTCCTGTCTTTATCAAGGCTGATTAGCTTCTCTGTCTTTACTAGATTATTCAGGGAGAAATAGCTTGGGATGGGACTTGGATAGAATGGTGACCTGTCTTCCTAATGGTGGTAGTCATAAACTCTGAATCTATTTTTCTATTTTGAAAATGTACACATATTTTATGTTTAGCTGAAGACATATGAATGTGTTTCATAATTTATTTAGTTTGCTTCATGTATTTTTCATAGAGGTACTACCCTTTCAATGTTACCATTTGATTTTTTTCTGATATTTTGGGACACCAAATTGAGATTTTTGATGAGTGGATAGGGGTTAGAGAGGATGTGTGGGATTGAATTCACTGTTTATCCCACTTCTAGAATTACTCGAAAGTGTTTTTATCCTTTGACTATCCAAGGGCCTGTAACGAATTAAGTACCCATTAAATATTTGTTGAATTAATTACTATTTTAAAAAAAACTGGTTGAAAGGATTGAAAAAAAAGCATTTTTAAAATTGAAGACAGGGTTTTACTTTAACCATGTTTTTCTAGGTACTGTCTTTGTGGACAAAGCCCATTTGGTAATTGCTCAACTTTTTCTTTAATTTTATCTCTGAAGACAGAACCAGAGTCCTTAGGAATATTATACTGATTATTAATATTTGCTTAAGTATTTCCACTAAGAATGAAGTAGATAATGATAGTGGAAGTACACGGACATAATTTTGGTTGACAAATAGAAAAATGATTCTGTTTTCATTATTTCTCATGCTACTGAACTAAGCCTATTTTTTGAAGACCAGCTACATTTCACTGTGAAAATTTTAGTATTCTGTTTATCAAGGTCAGGTTAAAAGGCATTGCCAGGTTTTATGCAGGCTAAAATCTATGGTAACACTGATACACTGATGTATTTTTCTACTATGAATGGAAAAGTGAATGCAAAACAGAGAAATTAAGTAACTAACATAATAAAACAGCAAACATGAAAAACACCACATTGGAAAAAATAGCTGAGCTGGTGTTTTCAGTTCCCTTAACAACCCAGTAGGCAACTCGATTAATGGTGCAGATTGCAGGAAATTCAGTGGCCACCTGAATGGACATAAGCAGATCATAATCACCTGACAAATTGTGTTTCAAATATTCTGCTTGTGCAATGAGAACAGCTGACATTAGAGCTCATACACTAGCTGAACCAAAGCACCCATTAACCTCAAATTAGACACAGAAAGCAGTCTTAAAAATCTCTAAGACACAGTCCGTTTAAAATATGGTACTAATGTCCTGCATTATCAGGAAATAAATTAAGAATATAAATTAATTTGTAAATAAGAAGCCCTGATTGGGAAAATACAGAAATATTCTCATCAAAGTCTTGCCTTCTTTCTCAGAAATAGGTAAATGACTGCAGTTCTACACTGGACCACTAGTTGTCTGGTTTATGGTTGTTGTTTGTTTTGTCCCATTTTTATATTCTCAACCATTTATGAGAGGCTAAGGAGACCTATTAATAATTTTCTCTAACTGCTAAACTACATAGTGTATCAACTGTAGTCTTGAAATATAAATAAGATGAATGATTTGACATGAATTGTGGCCTGATAAACCAAGAGCAAAGATCAAACACACAGTAGATCTAATAATGCCTGCCTTTTATTTAAAATGCACAGTTCCTAGACTCCTCTGATTTTCTATTTCCTCCATTCTGAAAGAAGTACAGATTACAGAATAGGAAGTTCAATTAAACAGCATACTACTTGTAAAATAAGAATAAAGGTGCTGGGTAATAATAGTAATACAATTCTTTTTACTGTCTTTTAGTGTTTCATAAAGGAAGTACCAAATCTTGCTTGTATAGAGCACATTATAGTTATTATTGATCTTATGTATGAAGCTGGCTTTTTTGCAGGGCTATGCAGCACCGTGGGATGAAACATTCAACTGAGTGACCAAAGGGCTTTTAGTAAAAGCCTGTGTTTTGTCTGAGAAAGACCAGAAAAGAATATGTTAATGTAAAACCTTTTAGAAAATAAGTTATTTACCCATTAAGGTTTTATAGTAATTAAGTGGGTGATAAAAAATAATTGGGAGACCTTTAAAAATATGAAAAAAACATAATGATATAGCTAATATACAATGTATAACGTATGAAACTACATCTTTAATTCTGATTTGTGCAAAGGGCTAAACAATCGCCCAATGAAAGTATGACTTTCTAGAGTACCAACCTAGGTCACTGAGGGTCAAATCACCATTGTCATTATTCTTTTGATATTTTAGTACATGGTTGATAAATATATTTATCACAACTTCCTGCTTCTGTACCCATGCCTGGTCAATGATATTACTAGTAAATTATGACCTTGTTTCTCACTGAGCCAAGTAACCTCAGCATTCTTCCCAAAACACTCTTCCAATTTAATCAGAATCAGCATAGGCGTGAGAGATCAATTGCTGGTCATTTATTGTGATTTAGAGAAACTAAACCTCTATGCCTCAGTCTTCTTATCCATTAAAAGGCTAATGTGATAATATAAAATAGCATATACAAAACGCATGTATTGAGTACTTGGTAAGGAAAAGAGGATCCCACTCTATGTACCCCAGGTTTAAAGGATTTTTACATAACAATTGGAGGCTTCCATTGGAAGAAGAGGGATAACAAAGATCAGTGAGCCACCTCTGATGATCTCAGCCTGAAGTTGCAAAGAGCTCCCTGGAAAGCTACTGTGAATCTCTTGACTATCCATATGTCTGGCTGCTAGTGTCTCAGAAGAATAATGCTCATTCTTTTCTCCCACTTCTCATTTTCATGTGAAGGCCACTCACTGGAAAATTCTAACTTGAAATCATGGAGGGATGGGAATTCTGAGAGATGTAGATCCCAGTTTCCCCTCTGTGATGCCAAGAGCTTGCAAGGAGGTGGTGATGGTGTTAAATTAAGCACAGTCAATAGTTAAGCAAAATACCTCCCACAAATAGGTACTTTGGAGACATTCGATTAGGAAGATCAGTATGGTAGAAAAAGCATTGAATTTAGAGTCAGATAGGCTTGGGTACTATGTTGATTTTGTTATTCACTAGCTCAGCAGCTTTAAACAACCAGTATAATCTTTCTAGGTTTTAATTTCTTCATTGGTTACACTTTTATGAAAACTAAATGAGATAATGTGTGGATTGCAGATTGACCTTGCTGTGTAAATATGGCCCATTGCTCATCCAGATTATTTGGCAATATCACAGACTTAATATAACATTTACAAGGGGACATTCAAATATTCTATTAGCCCACATTACTATTGTAATAAATACTTTGGAAAATATTTGGTTACAGAAGTCCTTACTACCGTACCATCGTTTTAGTTTTTTTTTGTTTGTTTCATTATTTGTCCATTCATTCACTCTACAAGCATTAGCTGAATGTCTGTTACAAGGCTTAAATCAAAGAGGAGAGATTATCAATTAATCAATATATACTATCATATGGTGACAAATAAAAGGCTATCTTAAATAAACTTGTCATCTCTTCTCTTACCTCTAACTTCTGAAAAGGCAATATTTAAGCAGAGATTTGAATTAAAGTAAGAGAAAAGCCATGAGAAGATTTAAGGGGATACATTTTCAAACAAGGAGAACAAGTACACATGTGCTGAGATGATATAAACTTGGAATGCTTAAGGTAGAGCTTCCCTAAATATAAGTACTTATGAATTTTACCAAAGACAGTTATATTTTCTATGGATAATTCATAAATAAGTACAGATTTTTCTAATTCATCTTTTATTATTGAGTAGAATTCAGTTTTTTGTTTTAGTGTTTAGTTTTACATTTTTAACCCAGTTCCCATTTTTTTAAAAAAGTGCAGCTTGCTGCGAGTGTTAATTTTACATAAACGTGCTCTTTGAGGTTGAAGCAAATCTAACTGGTTTCCAATGTGAAAATATAATATAAAAACTATTCTTAGAGTTATTTCTAAACAGAACTTGTCTCTAATCCTTATGTAACAGAAATGTATTATACATAAATCAGATTCATCAAATGAATCTCCAGCTAATAATTCTTCAGGAATGATGTTAACATCACGTGTAGGAATGTTATGTTTTCTAGGATTTGACATTTTCAGCGATCGGGAATTACTATATTTTGTAAATGGAAATATCACTACTAAAAACAGATTGCTATCAATAGAATGATGTCATTTGTTTCCAAAGACTATCGATATACTGGAGCAATGTGAGAATAATAATAAAAGTGAGATATTTCATGGCAAAATTTGGGGGTACAGTTTAGGCCTGTAATCTGTGAGTTATCTCAGGGTAAATGTTGCAGCTATAAGTGCCACCAGTGAGATTTTCGGGCAAATAGGAAATGGGTTAAATAATTATTTAACTATCAGGAATTAATTACACTTACTGACATATTTTTATCAATTTTGGCTTAATGCTTTTCCCATTCAATAATTTTTCACTTTATTTTTCTTCTTACTCAAATGCATTCTTTAGTCTTTTAGTGAAACTCTTGATTTTGTTGAGTCTGCTTTCTGTTTTGTTGTTGTTGTTGTTGTTGTTATTATTTAGGTTACCAGTAATTTTCTCTCAGCACTTTGAAGATATTATTGAATATTATTAAATTTCCTTCTATTTTCTGTTGCATATGAAAATTTTGCCAGTTTAAGAATTATTCTTAGTAGATAGTCTTTTCTATTTGACAGTTTAAAATTTTTCTCTTTTCCTTAATATTCTGCATTTTTTAGTACCATCTAGATGTGGAATTTATTTTTATATATCTTTTTTTTAGCATTCAGAATGCATTTATGATATAATGATTCATGAATTCTTCATTTACTGAATGCATCAGCTGTTTATCTTCAAATATTCTTCATAATTCTCTCCTTTTCCTTTACAAAGCAATTTGGACTTATGTGAGAGCCTCCCAGATTATTCTCTGGCTCTTAACTGCTTTTCATTTTATTTATCTATCTGTGATGCACTTTGAGTACATTCATCAATTAAAATTCACCAGTTCTACATTTGTGACTCAGCATTTATACCATTTATTGAGAGTTTCAAGTTCATTTTTTTCTTATTCTCTAAGTTTCTAATAAGCTTTTCACATAGCCACTGTTTTCATTTGTCCAGTGTTGAAAAAGATGAATTGAGCATTATAAGTATTTTTATTTTAAAAACAAAGTGTTCCCTAAAGTTAATTTTATTTGGAATAAATCAATATTTTACTTGTTGATTCTCTTGGTTGTCAACAGTACTTTTGTTTGACCTTTTTTCATGATGCGTGTGAACAGAGTCTTAGCTTCGAATCCTGGCTTCTAGGCTATGTTAACTTTTGTAGAAACCAAAATTCTGGGCAACCTATCCCAGAACCCAGAAAGCACTGAGTTTAAGTTCCACTACTGCTTCCCATTTCTTTTCTACTTCTACTTGGAGATATTTACATTGTTTTTCGGGCTGAGTTATTCCAAATTGATTTTTATCTGCTTTTGCTGTTTTTGGAAAAGAAGTCATATGTTTAAGTGTGAACTTACAGAACCATCTTAATCAGACTCCTTATTGAGACTTATTTAAATGTCTTATATTCCAGAATTTATTTCTTTATTCAGAGATTTTAATAATTCGTGACCATAGGTTTCCTGTGGAAAGTACTAAATGAGCTGTAGATATTCTGAATAGTCTTAATTTTAAGTACTCTATTTCCATAAAGAATATACCTGTTGTAACTAAATTTGTTTATTTTTATCATGCTTTGTTCCATCAAAGATTATAAGTGCAATTTAAATATGATTTGAATTACATTTGTTTCTTAGAATTTTGAAAATAAATTCAGAAATCAGAAATTATTTTTGACAAAATATGTAGTATAGTTTTTTGGTCCTGCAAAAACAACTTTATCTTAAATCCAAAGCAAATCTACACAGCTCTCTGCCTCAGACAATTATTTTCTTATTTTCACCCAAGTTTCAGCCCTTGCCACACACCACAATAACACTTTAAATTAAAAATTGAAGTATCTGTACTTGTAACCTGACTGCACCAAAGTCTGCCTATCTTCCCACTTCACTAATACTCAAAGATTCACCACCGCAAATCATGTAATCAGCCAAACACTGTTCATAATATCTGAATTTGAAAACCTATTTAGGAAAAAAATCCATTTTCAGTGCAACCCAGAACTCTTCATAATAAAATTGGGAAGTGTAAGAGCTCTTGCTTGTTCCCAATTCAATGTCCTAAAGGAAACAGGTACTTATAAACTTTAATTCATGCTAATAAAGATGTCTACCTCATTTGAAGCAAGTCTTCTTTATCTCCTGTTTTGTTTTATCCTAAATTATTTGAGCCATTCACATTTTAAGAGTAAAGGATTTTCAAGACATGAGTATCTTTTGGGGTGAAAAAAATTACTGACTTCAACAGTTGATTGTGTAGCAAACTTTGACAGGCAAGTGGATTAATCTAAAGGGAGAGATTATCAGTTTTTTTTAATACTTGAAATTAATGTTTAATTTTTTAATTTGTTTTTTTAAGTTGCTCAGTTATAGTAAATGGTAACATTAAAATAGGATTTTAATGAGAAGGAGTCAGGGAATATTATTTGAATTTCTTGTGATAAACATTAATCTCAGTCAGAACTTTCAGCATCATTCTTTTGTGTGTAAAATACTTGTTATTAAATATTTTTCTTTTGAATACGTATTTCTAATTGATCACAGTCTGGGATTTAATGTAGGAAAATCTAGCTCAAGGCCCCAAATTAAGCAAAGCATGTAGGATTTTTAATTTTTTTTATGTCTAATTGGTTAGAGCATCTTAAATGTTTTATGAGGGTAAGAGCTGCAGTAGGATGGAGCTTCTGTGGACCTCTTACTGAGCATCTATAGGCCACTTCTGACAGTCTGTCATTTACAGAACTGGGAGTCCTCATCACTAGACTCAGCAGGCAATAGGAAACTGCCTTGCTGATAGCATTGTTGTTATCTCTTTTAATAAAAACTTAATTTCCTTTCTTTCTTCTTAGACTGTCAAATATTAGCCCCTTATTTATTTTCCTGGCAGCTACCAGTCAGCTTGTGAGAACCCAAGACCTGCTGTTTGTATTCCCACCTTTTCTCCTTTCTACCTTCTCATTCTCCTTTCCCAGCAAAATCATGGGAGAATGTGCATTTGGGGCAGTTTCTAGGCAGGGCCAGCAGAGTTTCCATAAACATATCACAGCTTGGCACAAAGAAGATGCCGAAGGAGTAGCCACAGCATGTACAGCCAAAAGCACTTGTGGAAATCCCTGGAATGTTAACCAAAAGAATTGCCCTAAGTCCCCAAATACTTTTCTCACAGCATACTTAGCACACTGTGTGACTGGACAAACAGCCCTTTCAGCTGTGTGGAGCTTTCAACCTGTGGTTTGAAGCATGACAGGATGTGGCAGCCTCGATTCTGGATAATGCAGTACGATGCAACAAAATGCATCAAATTAGAAAATGGAAACTTTTCCTTCCCTGAACTGTAATTTGGCTGTCACTTGGCTTTAAAGCAGCTGAAAACAATTTTTTGAAAGTAAATGTTTATTTCCTGAAGTTTTGTGAATAATTATAGGCCTGCACTCTACATACTCGACATTCCACCCACATTTCCCATAACTCTGTCAGCAGTGGCAGTTCCTAGCACATGCATATGGCGGTCCTTTGCATTAAAAAAGGCTGCCAATGAATGCATGGCACCTTTGATCAGAGGCTTGTGACATGCTTTGCCTACAACTCTCTCATCAAACTTAACACACTCTGTCAGCACGCACACGTGTGTGTGTGTGTGTGTATGTGTGTGTGTGTGTGTGTTTCCAAGTTCATTTTCTAAATGCTATGAGAAGGATCTACTGGGAAAATTCCTGATTTTATGTCTGTCTTACCACAGAAAGAGAAGGGCAATCTAATGAATTTTTTATGAGCCTTGTTGCTTCATATTCACTGAAAAACCTTTGCCTTTCTAGGGGAAGCTTTTGACCCCAAGTGGTGAGAGTTAGTAACTTGATGCTATTGTTAGAATAATTATAGCCTAAGGTTTTCCTGTCAGCATCCAAGTTAGCTCAGTAAGGTTACATATTTTGAAATTCTTGTACCTCATTCTCTAAAAATATGTGCTCTGCAAAATCAGGTGGTTGAAGGACAATGAGTTGGTCATAAAACAGCATTCATATAAAGGGAATGATTTAGACGTACATACGTGTATAAAGTGTTGCAGAAATAAGTGTTATAAACATTAAATAGAATTATTGATGGGACATTTATCAGGATTTACTGATAGAATATTCAATTAAGTATTATTTCTGCTGAATATTAGAATTAATATTTGGAAATAAGATTTTTATTATAATTAATAACATAACTCTTACATCGGCATTACGTGACATTTTAGATAAATACTTTTTACCAAGTTCTTTAACATAATCTCTGTTTTTTAACATATCACCTTTCGGGGAAAATGTTATTCTTATTTTCAAGAGGGAGAAACTAACATGCAGAGAAATTTCATAGCTCTTGGACGGAACATGCATATGAGAAGATTTTCAGGGTGCTCCTCTTAAAATATTAGGTTGGTTTCAGGGCAAACAACCTTTATATATCACCAAATCCAGTCTTTGATTCCTAGTGTCAGTTTTATGAATAAGCAACAGTAGTTTCCTGTTTTTTATTTTGCCATGCAGGACAGCAAAGTCTTTGTTTGTACATTTTTACAGCTTCTAATTATTTAAAAACTCATTTGATTCCAAGCCTCTTGTGCTAGAGATATAATCAAAATGTTTGGCAATGAAAACTTTATGCTAGTGTCTGTTGGTTTGTGCAGTTCTATGAGACTAAAGGTACTTAAAAATTAGCACAACTATATATTGGTTTAAATTTAATACCAGAAACATCTTTGAGTAACTAAAGTGAACATTTTAGAAAATCAGTATTGGAAAAACACATCCCTAATTTTTATTCCCATAATTGTGCATAACAACAGTGTTTTACTTTTGTCAAACTGATTCAGTTGTAATAAATGAGCATTTAAGGCGTTGTTTTCAAGAACATACATTTTATATACATATCTCTGTGTGTGTGTGTGTGTGTGTGTGTGTGTGTGTGTGTGTGTGTGTAAAAATGGGGGGGGCTTATAAAAAAATCAGATACTGGTATAGAATTAAGAAAGCAAACTTCTGACTATTGCTCAAAAATACCTACCTGTAAAGAGAAATGGATTGTATTGTCGTTTTTCATCCAAATTAGTTTCATAGGATGTAGCACTTTCATTTTCAGGGAAATATATTTCTATTATACTTCAGTTTTTGATACTCATTACACTGGAGAAAAACTTAAATTAGGGAATGGGGAGTCAGTGTAAGAAGTAGATTTTTATGTTGAACAGATACTCAGAATATAAGTAGAAGGTGATGAAAGCAGCTCCACAAGCTGTCTCCCTTTATAATCACAACCTTGATAATTTCACACAAATTAGTATGGACATTGAGCTGTAGCATCATTTAATTATTTTGCAGTTGGAAAGTGGGCTGCTGCCGGCCACTATGGTTTAAAGCCATAATTATGCTCCAGCTCATATCTCACATCCAAATTTCAGAATTGTATATTCAATCGTTTACTCAATATCTCTTTCGATATATAATATAAATTTCTAATTTAACATGCCCTAAACTGAACTACTGATCGAATCCCCTGATAATTGTTCTGCCTTTGTCTTCCCCATCTTGCTTAAGTGGCAACTGCAGCCTTCTAGTTGCTCAAGCCAAAACTCTTGAAGTTATCCTTGTTTCCTTCCTTTTCTCATACCCCAAGTCTAATCTATCAGAAAATTTTCTTGATTCTACTTTCCAAATATATCTAATATCTAAACTGCATTTCTAGAGTTGAAATAGGTTTACACTGCTACCACTGTGTTTCAAGCCACTCCCATCTCTCAACTATATTATTACAATAGCCTATTAATTGGTCTCCTTGCTTTGGTATTTGTCTCATAAACGAGAATGAACTTTTTAAAATGAAAGTGAGATCTTGTCATTTCTCTGCCAAAATCTTGCATTAGCATTGGATTTCCATTTCACTTAACTAAAATGTCATTTCTTTCCATTTACATAAAGAAACCCACAGGATAATACTCTTTCTAACCACCCCCCCCCCACACACACACACCTTATTAGTTCTCTGATCCTTTTCTCTACTATTCTTCCCCTTATACACTCTGCTGTAGGCACATTGGCCTTGAACTTGGCATATCAGGTGTGATTGTACTCCAGGGATTTTTGCATTGACTGCTAGCTCTGCTTAGAACACACCTGTATAGCATGGCTCTTTATCACATGTTTTAGGTCTTTACCTAATGATCACGTTTGCAGTGAGACCTCCCCTGACTTCAAAATCTCCTCCCACCAACTCTTCAATACCATTTATCCTGTTGTTTTTTCTTTTCTCCCCCATAACATTCCATATTTTTAATTTATTTATTCTGTTTATTGTGTAATATTTATCTCACTCTACTTCTGTGCAAGCTCCTCAGAGGAGCTTGGTCTATTTTGTGCATTAATATATTCCAAACATGTAGGGCAGTGTCTGCACATAGTAGATGCTCAATAAATATTTGTCAAATGATAGAAGAAATTAAACAAGTTTGAGTTGGATCTGTGTTACTTGCATTTGAAAATTCCCGACTAATCCTTTTGGTCATTGCTTTGGTCACAATCTTCCATACTCCTCCCCACCATTAATTGTTCAGTGGACACATGAGTGCTAATTCACTACTACATGTTTTACAATATTTGGAGATCTAAACTAAAAGATATGCTCCCCACCCTCAAGGAGGAACAGGTTATTGACAACAACAAACAGAAAACAATAGCACATGTACTGTATAGTGCAAAGTTTTAATTTCCATAAAAGTTCAAGGTAAAGGACATAAGTAAAAGAATAATTATAGAAGGCTTCCTGGAATAGAAAAGGATTTTACAATTGAAGAATACAATAAATAATATAGTACATTATAAAATTGTTTTGTAAGGCTATGTCATGTAACCATTTACATTGTTGTTACATGGAGGTTTTTCATAAAAGGAATTACTACTAGTAGCTCCCAAAGTGGCTGACAAGAGCCTCTAACCAGAAAGGAAGGCTCATCAGCAGATTTCATATCCTGCTAAACTCACCTCAAGAATAAGCCGCTGGAAGGAAGTAGAGAGGTCTATGTGATTTTTATTCTGTAGTAAATCAGGCAAATCAAAACTCAGGGATATGATGCGGCAAGGACTGTAGGAACCTCAGGCATGTCAAGTTTTCCCTGGAGGGAAACAACATAGTCAGGCAAGCACAAAAGCCACATAATCACCTTATTCATGACTTTGAGTTCATCTCTGCTGGTATCGATTGGCAAGCACTTGGAAAGAAAAAGTAGTGAATGCCACTCTTAGAGAAAAGCTTAAATATATTAGCTGGATAATTGAAAGGCTTTATCACACATAGGCTTTAGGCAACCTAAGAACAAAACAAGTTGAAATTTATCATAGTTGAAAATAAAAGAGAGTCAAGATCATCCCCAAATGCATAGGTTTCATAACTTTTAAGTATTACAACCTATTTCTTGTAACTCTTCTCTAGTGTGTATGTTTATGAATCTTTTTCTTATTTAGTGTGCTATAGTAATAGAATAATTTAGAGTAACAAACCATGACTAAAGAATAGATTCTCATGCAGTGTTCATGAGAATGCAACTATGAAAAACTGTTTGATTCAGCCCTACTGTGTATTGCTAGTAATCACATATTTCAGTTTAAGATTTTTCTAGCTAGTTAACATAGATTTAAGTAGCTTGGCACCTTTTATTATATATAGGGACCTGCGGAAACCAAACGGCTTTAGTTTATCAATGAAATAAATACAGAAGGAAACTATGGTCTTGACAGAACAAAAGGATACTTCAGGGCAATAGGGCAGCATAGAATACATGTTCATTCATTTATTCATTCACTCAACAAATATTTATTCAGTCCCTTCTATTGCATATGTGACATAATGATTCGACAAGTGAGGATGGGAAAAATGTGAGAAATTGAAGGATGAAGAATTAAATATTCTGTATCTTAAAGTAGAGAACATTACTATGAACAGAGAACCATCATAATGCAGTGAAGATCCCAGACAGAAAGGAAAATATCTGGATTAGGGGCAGGAAACAGAAAAGGTCAAGCTAGGGGTATAGCAGGGAAAAGGAGAGAGGGAGAAAGGTGACAGGAGACAGTTATGAAGCGTAAATAGGCTGTAGTAATGACTGGAAGAACAGAATGTACTTATTACAAAGTAATACAAACAGAAGCTTGATTCCAGGGCATGGAAGAGAAGATAGAGGCAGCAGATATGGGCTGCTTATTTGAAAAGTTTGACAGTAAAAAGGGGAAAAAAAATTATAGCAGGAGCTAGAGAGGGAAGCTGGGTCAAGAGAACATTTTCTATGAGAGCAGAGAATTATACCTGTTTGGAGGCATAGGGTAAAAGCTGTGAGGAAGGTTTGAAGATGCCTAGAAGCCTAATTGAGATTTAGGGTCTTGATGGTACTAGTAAGAAGGAGCAGGGTCATACAAAAGGGGCTCTGAGCTTTAGAGGGAGAGAGGGGTTTGTTTCTTGAAACAGATAAAGATAAGAAGTGAGAAAGTGGTGTTACTGAGTCACTGTAACTAAATGTGCCAACAGACAATGACTTGATCCTACTAGTGATATAAATGCTAAAAGCAGTATCTGAGGAGGATAATAACGGCCTTCTCTTTGTTACAACTATGCCATGACAACAAAAGCATATTCTTAGGCCCACCTATAATTAGAACATATCCTTCCTTTCGCAGTTTGATTTCCACTGAATGTCTAACTCCGATTTTTACCCAAATTTCTTCTCTTTAGCATTCTTATTTTTTTCTTTTCATTTTCATGTACTTGCCCTTCCAGCCCATGTCAGTCTTCTGCAAGCTGCTTATGTATCCCTGGAATCACCTCTCCCTATATGTTATTCTGGTTTCTTCTCTTCTGGGAAAGAAATTGTCTTGTCTCTTTGGATAAAGATCACCAGAAACTAACGTAGTTTGATCCTTCCCTCTGTTGTCCTCCTTTTTTGATTTTCAATTTGATTTTTACTTGGAGTATGATGTATTTGAGGATTAATAATAGCATTTTTCTTTTCATTAATCATGTTCTGTTTTTACATTTTCAACTGTGCTCCAAGGGAGGAGTGGGGAGGCCCACAACCCAGTGGGTGAACAAGATGGAATACAGAAAGTACTAGGATTTCCCTTTTTTTAATCTAAAAATAAGAAATAAATCTTTTCTAATATTTAGCATGTAAAATGAACTAGGCCCTGTCACACTGTCATATGTCACATATGCTATACAAATATTCAGTCTATTATGGCATATTATAGGTTATGCATGCCTTGTTTAGGAACTCATTGTATCACCTGCTTTAACAAAAGACCACTCTTCATTAGAAAGCGCAAGTGAGTTTAAAAAATTCTTGTAGAGAAACCATAGATTAAAGGTTATACTCATAATGCAAAAAACAAGCAAACAACTAGACTTTGGCAGAGCTGTCACTATTACTTTTAAAGTGAGCTCAACAACAGTCAAAATTCATTAAAAATGTAAAAAGATCTTACATGTAGTTAGACAACAAAACTGAAATTATTAAGAGGACTGTTTCAAATATTGGCTATGCATATTATCATCAGATAATCCCAAGTGTATAGTCTGCTTTTAGTTACTAGTTAATAATGATAGTACATGCATATAATTTATAAATAAATATGCACATATTTGGGGGATTTTGCTCAACATCATTTTACTAATAGGAGTATACCATAACAGTTTGGAGACCTCTGATCTAGTGCATTTTTTATTGGAGAATATGAATAGTTTTTCATGATAAAACATTAAGATCCCTAAAACTGTAAAATGTAGCTTTGAGAATAGAAGATTTTTATGACTTTTAAAAACATACTTATTTCTCCTTAAGACACTACACAGCAGAATTTAAAAGAAGCCTCTCTACTGACAAATATTAGTAAAATGTTCCAAGGGTGAAGACAGACACTGTGGTAAACTGCCATATATAACACAGGAACTGATTAGGTTAAGTGACTGTTCTTTCTATATACCATAGTGTGTTCAAACATGGGCCTTGATAGAAGGAAACATGAACACTCTTTAGAAACTTGATTTCACTTCTACCTTAGTTTTTAATATCCTAATTCTAAATTAGCTTTTTTTTTAGGTGCTTCACTAATGGATATTCCCATTTGGAGCTTAATTTTTCTCCTTGGAACACACTTACAGAGGCTTATGGAAAGGAGCCTTCTCAATGGCCCTACTGTGCTATGAGACAAACACACTAATAATTCTGTTCTCAAAGCAAACAGGGCCCTTATCAAGAATTACAACCACCGGTCACACTTCATTTTCCATGATGATATGAGAGATTTCTTCTTTCCCATAGTAAGCATGGGGGACACAATTGCAAATGCGATTCTGTGGACTACTGTTGATTTAAGTGGACTATTATATCCAGCAAGAATTCTATAAACTCAATTTTCCTTCCAATATTTGAAATGCTGTATGCAGGCTCCCATGTGTAGATATCATTATGTTCTAAAATTAAAATGAGCCAGTTTTGCATTTTATTAGTGTTTTGTTTAGAAATTGAGAAGGTAGATTCATAAATCGTTAGCTAGTCCTCATCTGCATGGTGATGAATACTATACAATTGAAGAGACTATTATGATTTTTTTGAATTATAAAAATTATTTTAAAATTAGAAAGTGTCTATGGTAATGACTGCTTAGATTTATATAGTACCCATTTAAAGATTTTCAAAGTATTTTAGAGCCTTATTAATTCTTATATTTCTCCCTGGACTAGACAATGAACAGACTGAGAAAATTGATGCAATAAAATCACTTGATGCTCCCAAGCTTCATTAGTAAGCGATGAAGAAGCAAAGAATATAATCAGGAATCACCTTGTGACAGAGTTCCACCAGGCCAAGAAGCTATCTAAGTTATAAAATTAAGTATTTAAAATAATGATATTTTAATACATTCTACTCCATCTAATAAAACCAGTATCAACTAAACTATGTACTGTCAAACTGTCTTTGTGTGGACTGCATAATTTTTTAAAACAGATTTTTCTTAAGTATTAATGTGATGTTATCTCTTAATAAAGATTCAGGGATGTATCCTACTAGGATAAATATGAAGTTAAGCAGGTAAAATAAACCTCTTGGGGCAATCTAGACTTTTATATGCAAAAGAGTGTGTGCCTGGCAGGAGAGCTCAGAGAACACTCTTTCCAGGTACTACAGGCTTTACTTATCAAAGACTGAGTGAGAGTAGGAAAGAGAGCTAAGAAAACCACTCCAAAGAACTGAGGCTCTTTATGAGTGTACAGCCCTCTGCTTTCTAAAGAATAGAGAAGACAGGAAAAGTTGCAAAATATCTCCTGAGGTACAGAAAGTAGTTGGTGGTAAGACTGGAGAGCAAAGACACCATAAAGAGTAACCCCCAAATCTTATAACTGGGTGGTAACATATGATGATACCCTCAACAGTTCTGAAAGCTGGTGGATTGGCTCTGAAGCAAAGACAGATCTCTTGAGTGTTGTCAGTGATCAGATCTCAGGCCCTGTTGATAAGAAACTTGTAATCTCACCTTCAAAATATTGAAGCCAGTAGTGAACTGAATCAAAGCAGCAGCAAAGTTCAGACTCAGCTAACCCCAGTCATCCCACCTCCAGTAGACTGACAGAAAGAGAAACCTGCACCTTTCTGTAGGTGAATATTATTTCCTTTAGACTCTACTCATCTCATATAAAAAGTCCGGCATACCCTTAATCTTATAAGACACACCACAAGGCAAGAAAATGACATCAATGGTCAAGAGAAAGAACAGTCAATAAAAGCAAATCCATAGGTGGACTAAATGTTGGAAGCATCAAGATAGTAGCTTTAAAAATATATGTGATAAAACTGATGATAGATATAGTAGAAATGCTGTACAATATTCAAAAAGAAATGGTAAATTTTAGAAGAAATTACAAAAATTTTTTAAAAATCAAAGTAAGTAGAAATGCTAGAAATAAAAATATAACATCAAGAAGAATTTATTAGATGGACTTAAAAGCAGACTGTCTACAGCAGAGGAAGCTGTAAGTAAATTTGAAATAGTCTAAGAAAATATCTACATTGAAAAAAAGAGTAATAAAAAAGCAAAGAGTATCTGAGATTTGTGGGAAAATATCAAATAGTCTAAAAATGAGAAGAAAAGGAAAAGGGGGTGCAATAGCTGATGAAATAATAGTTAAGAATACTCTAAAATTGATGAAAGATCCAAGCCACTTAGCAAATCCAAGTAGGGTAAACAAAGAAAATCACATTTTAGTCAATTCCTGAAAACCAAAGATAAAGAGCTTAAAAGTAGCCAGAAAAGAAAGACACATGTACAAGTGCACAGCAATGGAGAGGATGGATAAGTTCTCATTACAAATAATGGAAGCTATAAGATAAAAGAAAGATATCTTGAATGTGATGAAAGAACAAAATAGACCTGTCAACTTAGAATTTTATATCTGGCAAAAATATTTTTCAGAAAGAAAGGCAACATAATGATATTTTCAGATAGAAAAAAATAATTTATCTTCAGGTGACTTTCACAATATGAAATGCAGATAGAAATTCTTCGGGCTGACGAGAATGAAACCAAATGAAGCTCAGGAGCTTTTCTTTAGATTTTTTTAGGTTTTAGTTATATGTATTTATTTAAAATACCAAGTGTTTAAAGCAAAAATAATAACAATGTGTTATGAAATTGTTAACATATATAGAAGTAAAATAAAAGACAAAAAGAACTCAAAGGATGGGGTGTACATGAACTACTATACAGTTTTATACTGTTTATACTGATTAGTGTACTATTATTTGAAAGAAAATATAACTTAAATATGCATATTGTATTCAGATTCACTATTAAAATTATACATAAAATGTATAGTTTAACAATCAAGAAATGAAATAAAAGGAAATTTTCAGTGATATCCATTTCTCCCCCAAAAAAGACAGGAAAGGAGTTGCAAAGACACAAAAACAAATGGAATTAAATATAAAACAAATACCAATTTGGGAAATTAAAACAACAAAATTAATAATTGTATTAAATATAAATTGATTAAATGCTTCTCTTAAATGGCAGAGATTGGTAGACTAGATAAAAAGCAAGACCCAATTGTGAGCTATTTACATGAGACACAGGTATATGAAAACATATAAAAATATATACCATGTAAATACTAACTATAAAAAAAAATTAATGATGTATTAATATCAAGACAAAGGAATTATCAGAGACTAAGAAGGACATTCTATATTGGTAAAAAGATCAAGTTTTCAAGAAGACAAATATTCAAGTTAAAAATCAGAATACAGTAATTACATTTCTGTAAAATAGCAATGATCAATTGAGGTAAAAAATGGAAATAACAATTGCATTTATAACCTCAAAAAAGCATTAAAAAAGTTGAAACAAGCCTAACAAAATATGGAAAAGAGCTCTTCACTGACGTTATAAGACATTGCTGAATGAAACTGAAGAATACTTAAAATGGAAAAATATAAAATGTTATTGTTGGGTAGAACTGATACTGTTCATTTTTCATTAATCAATATATAAATTCAAAGCAACATTTATCAAAATTCCAGCAGACTTTTTGGGAAGAAATAAACGAGCTAGTTCTAAAACTCACAGCATAAAAGAATCTAGAATAGCCAAAATTACACTAAAAAAATAATTTGAAAAACTTATACTCCCTGATTTTAAGACTTAAAGCTATGACAATCAAGATTGTAAACTTCAGTACAATGTTAGGCAATTGATTAGTGAAAGAATTTCACAAATAGACACACATATATAGCAAACTGAATTTTGATCAAAATACCAAGTCAATTTGAAAAGGGATAACTAAGTCTTTTTAACAGATGTTGATGGGACAATTAGAAATGAACTGTAATCCATTCCTCATTCGTCTCATGAACGTTAATTTAAGATGATTATAGTTGCAAATGTGAAACTCAGAACCATAAAGCTCCTTGAAGAAAACATTAGAATATCTTTATTACCTTGGTATAGGCAAAACTGTTGCAGTCAGAATACAGAAAGTATTAATCATAAAGGCAAAATAGGTAAATTTAGACCTCATTACAATTAAAAATATCTGCTCCTCAAAAGACATCATTAAATGAATATTCAAACCACAAACTGGGAAAATATAAATGTAGCAAAATAATGTGAATATAAAAAATTCAGAATAGTCTACGGCCATGCTATCCTGAACATGCTTGATCTCATCTGATCTTGGAAGCTAAGCAGGATCGGGCCTGGTTAGTACTTATATGGGAAACCACTTGGAAAGACCAGGTGCTGTAGGCATTAAATAAATAAATTCAGAATATCTAACAAGATCCTACATATCAATAATAAAAAAACAAGCAATCAAAAAAAAAAAAGAAGATAAGGGAGACCTTAGCAACTTTACAAAAGGATATGTGAATGGTTACAAAGCTCATGAAAAGGGTGCTTAACATCATTAGTCATCAGGGAAATGTAAATTAAACGACAGTGAGATACCATTTAGTCATGAGAATGTCTAAAAAATAAAAATAAAAACCAGAAAGTGACATCTCTAAATGTTAGTCATTAAAATTGAGTCTTTTTTTTTGTCTTTGGTTTCATTAGAAAATAAATTGCTTATCTGTATACTCACCTGGATTTTTTAGCAGTCCCTCTTTTCCATCAATTTCAGAATTTCTTGTCACTAATATACAAGCCAAGTTAAGATCACTGGAAGGTACTAATTTTATAGTAAGTTTTAACTGTTCTGATTATGCACACACATAAAAGGAAACAATCCCACCATTTAAATTCTATCATTTTATCTAAAGGTTCAAATACATATACTTTGTCAAATAGGAGGAGTTTTAAAACATCATGCAATAACAATTTCACTAGAACTTATTTAAAATTATCTTGTTTACATGACTTATTTATCTACAGAAGAAAAAATATCTGTGAACTTTAACTGATAACCTGCCCACAACATACAAGGAAGAAGAATGGATAAATAAAATGGGAAAAGAGCAGAAAAATAGTACATAATTTCCTTATGATTTTCAATTAGGAAAAATTGAAAATCATTCAGAACATAGTGTTCTTATGAGTAACATAAAGAAGGAATGAAAAAGTTAAGGAAAAATGGAAGACTGATTTTTGAATCAGAATAATTACATTTCTCCTAATGGGCTGCATTTTTGTTCTTTGGGGCAAGAGTGCCTTAGAGTCTTTATTCCTAAATTCACATAGACAGTGAATTGCATCAGGGATCTGGGAGGTTTCTCTAGTCTTCCTACTTGTGATAAATAAATCTGTGATGAGAAATATAAAGTATTTATTAACACAGCTATTCAGAGTTATTGATGAAAAGGAAAGATCCATCACGTAATTCCCAGGGTATTGAAGGAGACTCTATCTTATTGATTCAGTAGTAGTTAATGGAATCAGTCATTTATATGACCTTTAAAAAATGATTCGAATTTGAATGATGACTTTTATTTGGGCACTTTGAGTATTTTGGAAGTAGGCAAATAAAACATTTTGCTAAAATAAATATTTTGTTCATTTATTTCGAAAACTCAGAGTGCAACTCAGATGGTAGGAGTGAGGTGAGTAATAGTTAAAACAGTCACAGAAATCTTTTTTTCAAAGAAAGCTGAGTAAACAATTATTGTACTTTCTTTTTGTCATAATTTTCACTTTTCCTTCCATTCCTCCTTTACATTTCACTGCAATACATAAACATAAAAACTCGAAAGCATCCCAAGTGCCACAAATACAGTACCACAGTGTCCTCTTACATAAGTAATCTGATCTGTTTAGTTTCTCATATTTTAAAGAACATGTGATTTTTGGTAGATCTCTCTTATTGGTCTTATAAATAAGCATCTAAATTTGAGTTCTGAGAACTCCTCTCCTACCTTCAGAATGTGTCCAAGTGCTATTGAACAAAGGTTAATAGCATGTACTTTGTTGCGAGGCAGACCTATATCTTCCTCTTATAACTTGTACAAATCACTTAGCTGCCTAGCTCTTCAGTTCCCCCATGTCTAAAATGGGCACACAGTGGTCATTGTGGTTGGATCCCAAAAATCATTCCAATTTTGATGATTCATCTAAGATATTTATTGCCCTCCAGGCATCTTACCATTAACTGTTTCATGGATGGAGAGGCCTGAACTACTTGAGGTCAGTAAGATATAGAAAAGTGGCTAGTTCTGTTGAATATGGAGAAGGCAGTATGCTTTGTTGCTGGTGGCAGGTATCTCATGACCATGAGGCTTATGAGCTTAGGAAGAAGCCAACATGTCAAGGGAGGATGGAAAGACTGAAAGTTCCTAGATGATGCTCTTCAGGAATCTGATACACCTGAAGCCTACTCTATCTCTAGACTCTGGTTATTACATCGTCAGTTTGAGTTAGTTTTGTTTTTTTTTTTTAACTTACAGTCAAAAGATCAATAATAAAGGAAAAAGATTATAGACCTACCTCACAGAGCTTTTGTAAGGGTTGAAGGAAATAACACATGTAAAGCACTTAGCTGTATATAGTGCCCAAATTCATAACAAGTTCTCAAATGTAGCTGTTGTTTTTTGTTGTTCCAGCAAAAATAAATAAATAAATAAATAAATAAATAAATAAATAAATAAATAAATAAATAAAATAAAACAAAAAAAAACCTGGGGGGAAAAAAGCCATCTCCACTTTGATTTTGGGAGGGGATCTAATGAGAGGAATAGTGTTTGAGCCAGCTCTAATCTTTTGGCATTTCTCTTCCCAGTTGTAATGGGAATATTTGATATACCCTCTGAACTTACATTTTAAATCTTAATCTTTTCCCTCTGTTCTGGTATCCCTCGATTTCCACTAGGTTTTCTTCTCCCTAGAGTTTTTATTCTGTCAAATGCCCTGAGATGAACATGGAATGGAGTTAATTATGAAGAACTCAGTTACCGCTTGTTCTTTTCTACTTCATGTTTTCAAAGAATTACAAGATGATATTCTCATCCAAGAGATGCAGACAAAGCTGTTGCTCATGGGTTCTCTGCTTCCTTGTGCCCAGGAATTAATGAAAGCTTTTGAGTTTCAAGACTAAGTAAAGTTATGTTGCTAGGTATTTGGAAAACAACAGCAGACAGGCTTTTTTTAAAAAGGCACTGAGAAGACTGAGAAAATCAAGGTGAATTATCTGAGGGTAGAAAGGCTGGAAACTAGGTGGTCAGAAGAAAGGAGTGATCTGACTACAAAGAGATGAATTGCATTCCTGAGGTCTGAGTTAGGGGAACAAGTGACTGGTCCCAGGAGTTGTGCGGTTCTGCTGCTGTGTGACTGGTGGGGATTCATGCCCTCATTCATATCTCTCTGACCATCAAATTATCATGCCTGTGGAAACTGGGACCAAGTCATTGGTGGCTGAGCCTGCTATGATGCCAACAGAGTCATTTGCCTTAATGAGAATATTGTGAGTGTAAACAATGAACAACTCAACAGTTATCAATAAAAACTGCCATCAGAGGCCTCCCCACCATTTTTTCTGAACCACAAAAGCA
Organism: Eidolon dupreanum; assembly: GCA_028627145.1. Taxonomy (NCBI): domain Eukaryota; kingdom Metazoa; phylum Chordata; class Mammalia; order Chiroptera; family Pteropodidae; genus Eidolon; species Eidolon dupreanum. Next base: position 29,495,255 of record CM053501.1, read on the forward strand.
CTGGAAGTCCTGGAAAATACTAAATTTTCATGAACCTTGACCATTTGGAGCTTGGAGATAGATATGATTTTTTTAGAAACATAAAGAAATGTGACATTTATGTACCTAAAAAAGCATAGGAAAATTCCTACCTGTTTCAGACATCTAAAGTGGAAGGTTTGCCTCGTTGTCTAAAATCATCTGGTGGTTTCTGCTTGATTCCACTAGGCCAGGCCTTTTCCTTTCTGGACAACTCTGAATACTATTGTTAAGATTTTATTTTTGTAATTGACTTAATTTTTATAAGTAATCCTCTGAATATTAAAATAGTCAAAAGGAAAATCTTAATATTTCTTTCCTTTATTCTGTTTTCACTTTTCCTTCAATTTATAAACTCGAGATTAGGGTCAGATATTAGAAAAACAAATAGATTTCCTGTACATAGTAAGTAGTAATACAGTTACTACACCATTAGTAAGAAATTCCATCCAGAGCATCTCCTTTACCTGACAAAGTATTTAAAAAGGAAACACTTAGTGAAAGCTTTAAGAACAAAATGCATTTCAACTAAGGCAATGTGGTGTGCAGTGCATCAAAATATGGAGATTAAAGCACACATCAACTTTTCTCTATTACAAAACTGTCCTACTTGTCATTTTAAGAAACCAGCCTATCAAGCATATGCTTTGATCATTTATAATAAATTCTTTCTAACTGGTTGTCAATTTGAAAATTAAAATGCCTAGTTGAGAAAGCATAACAGCAGCTTCGGTAAAGAAAGATTAATCATTTGTTTCAAACAATAAAGGCATATTCACTAGTATAAATCAATCTAATATCGTAAGGAACTTGTTTCCTTTAAAAATCACATGCCACATCTAATATTTAAAGTAAGGTAAACTAACTGTATTTAATATTTATGATGTGCCTTCATCTATAGATCTGGACACTGACTACAATACATTAATATAATACATTTTGTAAGGATAGTAAATGACTAGTAAGAGATCCATTCATGAAGAGCTAAGTAATTCACAATAAATTAATTATACTGTTAAAGCCTGATTACATGTTTATCTTCTAACAAGTTAAAGAAATGAAGAAAACAAGATCAACATCACACAGTTGGGCATTAAGTATATTCTTTCATTAACAGTAAACCTTAAACAGTTGCAAAGTAAGAATTAACTTTCTCCACTCTAGTTAAAGCACAGAATAGTTTTTAATTTATAGAAATGATCCTATGAAAGAAGGAGAAAAATCAACAATATAACACTAAATATTTACTTGTGATCATTAAAAAGTGAAACACATGTTATCTAGTTAATATAATCATCTATATCAAGGATATTTGACTTTTTCTTTATTTCCATTGTTTATTTAAGAAGAAATATGAGCATTTGATATGCTTATTTTATTTTTATTTAAAAAATGTGACAAAATTGTCATGCATATTACCTATTACAACTTTTTTTATTTCACAATTTTAGCCAGTCCAAATGATTTATATCAGAGTCCTAACTTAGCATACATGATTTATGAATGATAGAGGAAACCAAAATTCCTGATATAAGAATATGAACATAAAGCACAGAAGTGGTCATTACAGAGAAATAAGGTAGCTATCAGTTTAAACAAGAACACAAAAAGACAAGGTCAGATCATTGTGGAACATAACCAAATCCATCACTTTTCTTCCCATTGACTAGATAGAACTTTAGGTACAAATTTCATTATCTGAGATATGGAGTTACTCTTTCAGAATGGTAGAGAATTAAGCACTTGATAGTCAAGAATAGGCTGTCTATAAAAGCATAATTTACATCTAGAACCCTTTCAATTTCATCACTCAATATTTCTTTAAGGTTTCTAGTCACATAAAATACGTGGTCAGCTTGCAGCAACTTGGAAATGGCATCGAAGAATGTTGACATGAATGCGTAAGTCACTTAATACTTGTGGAACATTTACTTCAAGGACCCAGTTGTATATAAAACATTAAGTCTGAAGTAAATCAAGGGACATGGGAAACTTCAGGGAGGTGAAGTGAAGGCAACTATTTTTAAAGCAGCTTTCTCCTCTAAAAACAATAGACTTCATGATTTCAACGTTGTCTTCCATGTCTGAATTTCTAAATCATTAATACGTAGGTTAGCACACTTTCTGAAAACATAGAATGAAAATCAAACCATTTTATATATTCTTCATTTATGGAAAGTGTAACTTGGTATTTTGGTTGTTCTCTCCCTAGAAATATAGTACAAATACGATACATGCATTCAATATGCTTAGCTATTAAGAAATGTAATATTTGCCATATTTTTTTCTCTAGAAACTTATTTTCTTTTTCCAGCTAATAGTGCAGAATTGATATTCGAGAGGCTCTGGCTCTAGGGTTATATCTGTTGTATAATTTGGATGAAATGAACATTATATGGACAGACAGGTGGATGTGTGCGCATCTGACTTACTTCCAAGAGGGCAGCTTGGGAGCCCTTTCATTGGAACCATTTCATTTTCTTGATTTATTCAGTAGTCAGTCTTGGCTTATATGGATTCTCTGCTAAGGTGGAGCTGTGTCCCTTGGGTTTACTCTGTAAGAGTTGCAGTATTTCAGACTTTGCTCTTTGCTGTGAACAAGATTGCAGAGGCAGTCTCCAAGGGCTCTGAAGACCTGCAAGGATTTGATAGGGGTTTCAAGTTAAACTCAGATGCTAACATACAGATCAGAGGGCTTTTTGCTGTATAATGAACATTATGATGATTCCTTCCAGACAGATTATTGTATATAAAAGTGGGTCCACAAGCTCACAGTCAAAGGGAAGTCAGAGCGGGCTCCGTAATAATCACTAGCATTCCCTACATTCCAGTTACATATATCTCCCACATACTTTATGTGCATTCTTATGCAGGAATAATCCTAAAAGCTAAGAGGTTCAGAGTGCCAGTGTGTCTAATGTCACATGACTCATGATTCAAGTCCAGAGCTTGCAGACTGAAAAGACCAGATTTTCCCATTACATCACACTCTCTCTCAGGACATCATGAAAAGGGAATTTGTAAAGTCATCTATGAAATTGTTTAGCCCAAATCCTCTCTTCACTTTGAAGTAATGGAAAACGGAAGCTTTGCCCAGAGTCTGGGAGAAAATCGGAACCCATAAATATTAAACCTCAGTTTAGTATCCTTTTACCTAGCATGAGATTAATGCAAAATTTTAGAATAAATTGAATTTTTCTTGCACAGTAATTATTTTCTAAGGTGCTATATCCTCTATAGCTGCCTTAACACATAGAAGTTTTGTTCCAAGATTAATAGGAAACACAACAAAATTCAATTAAAATTATTATCACTTTCTGCATGTGCTGTTAAAAAGCCACCCTATGTCGTGCATGCATCATTGATGATTTTGCCCTTGGAATAATGTGGAGAACATTTAAATTGCCAAATGACAAGCAAGAAAGGGTCTCAGAGAAGGCTAATGCAAAAGACTTCCTCTGCAGATGAGGAAGAGAAGCCCCAGAAGTTAACCCCACAGCTCAAGGCAGGATGGTGAGTTAGCCTTTAGGTTTGCCCTTTGATCTTCTGATTTACCCTAGGCCCTTTGTCACATCACTTTTCTTATCTTTAAATTTACTTGTTTTTATCTCTTCGTAGCTAACTCTATGAAACAAAAACCCGCTCTGAAGGGGGTGAGGATATACAAAAAAAAAAAAAATAAAAAAATAAAGTACAGGGAAATACAGAAATGGTTGCTGTTCCGGCGGTAAATCTCAGTGCAGTGTTACCTCTACCTCTTATTTTCCTTAGTGGAGAATTTGCCAGAAAAAAACCTCCTGTTAGAGATGTGCATTGATCTAGCTTCTGCCTTTTTGATTTTTCTTTTCAGTATCCAAGAAATAGCTATCAGTATTAATAAATGGATCTCATGCTTCTATTTCTTTATCTCCACCAGCTGTGGCTAAGGCATTTTCCTTTCACATTCTTTTAAAATTCTCTAATGTTATAAAGCAATCTAAAAACATTATCTTCAGAAAGATACTAAAACCTAAATCTTTCACCAAACCTTCATGGTTCTACTCCTTTTTACTTTCCAAACAGTGTCGATCCTTCCATCTACAGATGTCACACACGCTACATCTTATAATATCCTGTCTTTTGGAAGACATGTCATTTTTTTTATTGGTATAATCTTGACTTCCTCCTTTCCTAAGTGAAGTGGAATTATAACTTCTTTGTCGTGCCTGGAGGAGAAGGCCTCCATAAACTTTAATACATGATATTTATTGCTGTGAATAATGAGATGCATACCTCATTCATTAATGATTAAGTCCTCTCTGCATCAACAGCATTTATTTTCTTTATGAGTAGGCATCTTAAAAAGTAAAACTGACCCCCGAATTCTTGGTTTAATGTATTTCTAAATTGAAAAAAATCCACACTTCTGAAAATGGGCACTCACCCTCAGCACCAATCACGCCGTCATCCCCAAAGGCCTTCTAAACCCTTGTCTGACCTGAATACTGCAAACTGGCACTTGCCTCCACATTTCCCTTCCTCCCGCCTGTCATTTTCTCCAGACTCTTATTATCTGCAATATGAAATGCTGTGTGCTGATAGATATTAGCAGAACCTGGTTAAAATTCATTTCACATAGCTTGTTCTTCAAAGGAACAAAGATTTTTTTATTATTTTTTTTAATCCTAAGAACAGAAAACCAAGTTATCTTTGTGGTGTTAAGCATGAAACTGGGTCTTTGTTTGAAAGTAACATCTGATGTTTCCTCTCTTTTCAACTCAAACAACTGGGCACTTCTGTATTACGTGTCCCCGGTACCCCTGCTTTGGGATTTTTGTCATGTCAGGAGCTGCTGACAGCTGACAAACTGCCGTGTGAAGGGCGATGCTTACCCTCACAAAATTCCTCAGCCTGCAAAGGAAAGAAAAGGGCTCTGTCTAAAACAAGGCGAGTATATTTGCCTAGATTCTCTGCTCCTTTCATGCATCAGGAATTTATTTCAGGGTAGGGTGGCTCTCCCCATACGCAAGCAGAGCATTACCTGATATTCACCCCAGACCCCTACCGATCTGCTCGTCTGCAGCCGCATTTGTGCTTCAAATCACTAACCATTTGCATTGCCAAAGCCCCAACAAATTTCCAGTCAATTCTACATCACAGGAGTTCAGACTATAGATAAAAATTGAAAATGTAATATCTGGTTAAGGCATAAAACCCCCAACAAATGTAACAGCCAAAACATGAAAGCAATCAAACTAGTTTTTACTGATTGATTGACATGCATGGGTTTAGATTAAGCAACCAAAATGAAGATGATAAAATTAATCGTTGCTTAGTCTCCGCACAGAGTTTTACTTCCTGTCTTTTGTTAGCACCCTGCATTAATGTGGGTCAATAGTTACAACACCTGTAATGTCTAGCACATGAGAAGTGTTGACTTGCTTATCACCATCTGTCATTTAAAGCGATATTATTTGAGCTCCTATGCTGTCAACCTCATAAAAGACAATTTTTGTCCTTAAATTCTAGAGAGACTATGGAGGAAAACACTCCTGCAGCATTTTCGATTGAGTCATTGTTTTTCCCCTTCCTACAGGAAAAAGCTGGCATGCTGCCCAGGAATATTGGCACAGTGAACATAATGTTCAGGCTACCCTACAAAGAGCCAGGACTGGACGTTCCTGAAGACAGCACAATTAAGTGTTGATCATTTTCTTTACATTTGATTTTATGCAATGCTGCCTGCGAAATCCTTGAAACCCAGTAAACAAGCAAAATAAATAACGGGATGCACTTACCGTGCTTACTGAATTATAGGGTTCTGAGAGATGGCATGGTATCCTGCTAGAAGCCATAAAAATACCCCAGCTGTTTCATAGTGTGCAGGAAATATATTGGTTTTACATTTTATAATTTCAAACTCTGTTGTCAACAGGCAACTTATGTTACTTTATATTCCACTCATCACAACCCACCATAATTCCTCATGGCAGAGCAAAGTAAAATATATTCCTCTGTGCTGACACTACTTATTGTTTTTTGTCTCCTATAAATGATTTGTGGCCCTGCTTTGAATTTTGGTAAGAAAGTACATTTCCAGAAGCTTTTATAAGAAATAGCATTCTACAGCACAGGAGATTCAGTCTCTTAGGAAACAGGAAAAGGCCATTTGGCTCTTTCTCACGAGCCATTTATGTTTTCTCTCATTTCTTTCTGCCACTGTCCTTCAAACTGCTTTTCAGAGAAATTCAGCAAGCAGCTGTTGAATCTATTAATCCCTTGCTTTAGTGCCCATCAGCCTGCGTTTTCCTCAGGTAATCGTCGTAAGCCCTCTACAGCATCCTCTTAAGGTCCAGGTCAGACTATCTCTTCCATTTCCATTTTATTGTTGATTCAAAGACTATCAAGTGATAATTGTCCAGAGCAGAAGAGGAGTTGACATCATTGTCTGGGAACCTTAAAAAGATTAGGAGTTCTGCCCAAGGTTTTATACTTCATTGGTTTCAAACTTCTTACTCAAACACTGGCTATCTGAGTTATAAAAGAGGACAGATTTTTTTTTTTAAAGGATATTGTGCATTCCACACAGAGATATTATATCTTCATAAAAATTTTCTTTGGAGTCCTGAAGTCATAACCTGTTTGACGGGACTGTCTTCTCCAGGTTCTCGGGTTTGTGTCAAAAGAGATCACTGAGAACGAAGCTGTGAGTTAGGGCTCCCACAGAGGGAGACAGAGGCTCTGTTTCACGGGATTGCTCTGATGGTCTCCAGGGGTCTCACTGTGAAGAGGAAAACGTGCTCCTTCAAAATGTTGTAAAGTTAAGCCAGCTCGGTGTAAGCCTACCTTATTGCGGTTTATGGTGCTCATGCTTATGTAAAGAAATAAAACCTTATGACAAAGAGGTAATAACACAATCACCCATATTTGTAATAAAACTACAAATTACAGTTGACTTCTCCATCTGAAAAGCTTTGTTTTCATAAAACACTTTCATGGTTGGAGTTACATTTGTGGTGGTTTAAGTAATCAAAAATTACAAATAGCGACTTACATTGTTTTAAACTTTTTATATATTTAGTTAACCCTCCAGCAGTCCTATAATGTAGGCACTATTATTTGCCCATTTTATAGATAAGAAGGCGAGGCCCAGAGAGGTTAAGTAATTTGCTTGAGGTTACCCAGCTAGTAGTAGTGGGGCAGGAATGTAAACCATGCAGTGGATCCAACAACTACATTTTAACCATTATGGACACTGCCTCCCAGATTATTATTGTGACATTTTCCTTGTACTTTGCAAATCACATGTATTTTACTTATTTCCTGAATTTTCCAGTAAATATTTTTCTATTTTTTCAGATCTTTATTTTTGATAATAAACACATAAATGAAGTTTTAAACAAAGTAGACAATCTTCCTTCTTGAAGTTAAGGGGTGCTTGTATTTGAAATGTAAAGAAACTTGTCAATACCTCTTAATGTGTATTGAACAATCCAGAATTTTTATCCAGCAGGGCAGGGGGAAGTAAGGCAGAAGGAATGTTAGTGAAGCAAGAGAGAAGTTGAAAAATTTAACAATAGCTCCCATTCATTATAACTTTACTAAATGCTTCGTAAACATTGTCTTTTTAAATCTGCCTATAAATGTTTGGTTTGGCGTATTTCCCCATTCTAAAAATAAGAAAGATTAAGTTTATTTTTGCAAGGCAGTAAATTCTGAAATCTAGTTTCAAATCAATGTCCTTCTGCCTGTGTGCCTCCTCCTCATCCGTGCTCTGCACTGGCAGCAGGAAGAAAGGACCACTGGACTCCCCCACCCAACAATCCTCAGCTTTACCTTGCAGAAAGCTTGAGAATTTGGTTTAAAATTCAGCAAAGCAATGTCATGGTGATTATGGTAGACTTAAATCTCTAGGGTGGAGAATTATTTAGTTGTCTTCTCAAGGGAACATGTTCAAATTTATTTCATCAATCTGAAGTAAGCAACTCATATTTTCTCACAACCTCATTTCCATTCATTCAGCTGCATTGAACCAGTTTCCGTGGTTGGCTTCTTTGTTCAGGAGAGATTTCATCAACTAATTGAAAAGAACACAGCTCTGTCCTCAACAGAGCTAAATACATACAACAATTTCACCGCCAATGCCAGACACATTATCAGTGTCCTGATCTTTGGCCTTTGATACTTTTAAGAGATGTCCCAGGGGAAATCTTTCCCTGGAATGTTAATCTGTTGCTTCTCTGACCTTCTACACATGTACCACATTATTATTACAACCCACATGCTTCTCTTTTCATGCTGTCATTTTGACAATAGAACCATAGGGCAATTCATCTTTAGACTAGATAGCTGGAACGAAGTGCACACCAGTAAGTGAAATCAGATTGGCTAATGGTATTGTTTAAATGCAATAACATTTCTCTTCTGAAATCCACCCAGATTTCAAATGATATGTCATGCCTGTGGGATGCTCGGCAACAATTAGCTACTGGTGATTCATCAAAGGGTCCCAGTGTGGGGATTTCTTTTTAACTTTTTTTCTGAACATGCTTTGGAAACATAAATTAGTCCCTGAATTGGATTGGTGTGGATTTATCACTCACATTTCCTGTCTTTACCTTCTTTCTTTCATCTGGCAGATGTTTGCTTCATCTTCAGATTTACCGAAAGGGGCGCAGGGATCTGAGAGCATTTAGCAATACTGAATAGCCATTTCTTTTAAGACTCTGCTCAAATGTCAAATGTTACCTCCTCGGAGAAGCCTTCTTTTGACCACCCCACATAAAATAACCCTCACTCCTATTAGCATCTATCCTCTTAATCCTGCTTTATTTTTCTTTACAACACCTATCGTCACCTGTCATATGACATATTTATTCACTGGTTGACTATTTCCCACCCATAAAATGTAAGTTCTGTGACCACAGGAAAGTGGTGGTTTTGTCCACTGTTTTCACCACCAGGGCTGGGACAGTGCCTGCTTCAAAGCAGGGGCACAAAAATATTTGTATCTGTTGAATGATAGAGAATCTTCCACCTTAGAATATACAGAAAGGGTGATGCTAGGGAGGCACATGAACTGCAAATCTCACTGAGAACCAGTAGGCATTTCTCTGTTACAACCTTAATAATGAAAGCAGAGGAAAAATTATTACACACAAATTATTGCTTCTTTCCAGCTCAATCTTATCAACTGAAGCATATGAAAAATATGTCATTGGAAAGCACTCGTCTGTTTTGTTTTAATGGATTCTTTTGGTATACTGATCATCATTTTCAAACATAGAGTAATAGTTCTGTTTAAAATATTAGATAGCAGCTATTATGATTAGAGTTTTTATCTATAGACTTGAGCCAAATCATAATAACTGAAGAGTCTTCTAAGGTTGGAGGATGACATGTGTGTATATGTGCATGCATGAGTGCACCTGCATCTTCAAGTCCCTCTCTAATTTCTTTAAGAAAGCCTGTAAAATGACATTACATATTGCTTCTGTTCATTGCAAATAACCCAATAAAAGCCATCATTGTAAGCCATAGTTACCTAGGCTTACAGGATATTTTGTATTTTTGCAAGCTTACTTAGTGACTTGAAAGAGTTCATTCTGCTTCCAAAAGCAACAAACTCATAAGTAACAGTTTTTGTAAAACTGGTAGGAAACGCTTCAGGACATAGTTTGGTGGGAAGGGTGTATGTGATTCATCATCCTTGGATCCTCCATAGACCATTGTTATTTTCTTTCCCTACTGAGAAAACAACCAGTCTTCTTGTGGTTGTGATAATTACTACCTTGGCATAATTACAATTAAGGAGAGTTGCTATGGAAATCTACAGTTCAATTCTAAGTGGTGGAGAAAATGGACCAGTTAAGGAGTCATGAAAAGGTACAGTTTATGATTATCTGATTATAATATTAAAAATAATTTCCATTTTTTGTTTAACAAGTCTACTCTTTATCCCTCTCCCTCAAAAACCTCCTTACACTCTCTTCAAAATATTGCTTAAATTTCTAGTAAATATTAATGTCAAATTCTTAGTCTCATTGATTGGAGACAGGTATAAGCAAAGAGTAAGGAAGAGGATGTCATGAGATGTAGGAAGGAGACAGAAGATATGAATTCTATTTAAAATGTAATCTTCTAAAATATAGGATAAAATGCTCGGGAGATAAAAGATGATAGCAAAACACTAGGCTGATGAGAAAGGTGTCTCGGACAGTAGTGGAATGGAAACAAATCATGTGACTAAATTTAAATCCTAAGTGTCAAAAAAGACATAGTAGAGGCTGACGGATGACGAGAATTCTAGGCTCTTCTTCCACTTCTAGGAAAAATCTTACATACATTTTGACTTTATCACAGTGGACTGCATGGTTCACAGTGGCTTCTTTAAATGTTGAATTAAATGGCATATTTGCAGTGTCAGAGAATGTCAGTGGGAGCGAGAAATGAATGCATAGGAGACCAGAGCTCAGCCACAGGGACTTGTCTTTTTGGGCAAGAGCTTGTTGTGTCATTTCAAATCCAGCTACAATATGTACTTTGCAGAGTTATTACTCTTATTATTCATTCTCTCTAAAGAAATTTGTAAAAATGTAATGAATCCCAGAGCTCCTCAAACCTTCATGGAAAGTTTCTAATTTCTAATTCATCTCGATGAAGATGGAATTGTTCAGATCAACGTGTTTATTCAAGGGAGATAGAAATGAGAGAAGGTTGGTTCAAATTAGCTCTTCCATAGAGATGAACTGAAATTCATCAACTTTAGTTTGCACGTCAACTTTTGTTTTTATACTCAACAAAACATGTGAGATGGAAAAAAATTTCCAGAAGAAATAAGTCAGCTTTTTAAAATTTGGAGCTTTTATGTGAGCACCTGAGGTAGCTGAAAAAATAGAGATGAGATCAAAGTGTAATAAGAAATCCTAAAATTCTCTGAATTATTTATTCTTTCAGTATGTGTTAACTGAGCACCTACTATGTATCAACATGGTTTAGACTCTAATAACAGCTATTTTGATCAGACACTTTGAGATTATCTGGGCAAGTATTTACTCTCTTTAGGCTCTGGAGGTACTCTTCCAAGCCAACTCTGACCCCTTAATATGGGCTCTGGATCTTGCCCTCCATCACACTCTTACTTCTTATGCCTATATTCTTTTCTTATGCTGCTGTAATGCATTACCACAAACTTAGTGACTTAAAATGAGACAAATTTTTCTTACAGTTCTGGAGGTCTGAGGTCTTCACAGAAGCTGATCTTAGCAAGGTTACCTTGATTCTCCCTGTTGTATTATCCTGATGCACTTTAAGGCTTATCTGTCTTAATATCTGTTGAGAATGATATGTTGATGACCAATCTAGCCTTCTTCTTGATGACAATAAGTAGCTCTAATTATTTAGTGTTTACTATGCTCTAGGTACTAAGCTAAACACATTAAACATTACTCCATTTGTTCCTTTTAACAATCCCATGAATTCATTATTTTCTACATTATAAATGATAAAACAGAGGCTTAGAGAAGCAACCTCAAGTACTACCTACCACTTTCTAAACTCTGTTTCCAATCCCCACTTTTCTTCCAAGTGACAGATCTAGACAACTGACTAGCTACTGGATGTCTTCAGTTGTCCCATGCTCCTCTAATCTTAACCTCTTCAGATGCTACCACCCATGTTTTACCAACCAGAAGTCTGGCAGTCACTTCAGATTTCTCCTTTTCTTCCCACCTCCAAGAAGTCTCCAAACTCTGTTGATTCTTCCTCTTAAATATCCCTTGACTCTTTCCCGATAGGTCCATTTTCATGGCCACCACCTTCATTTTGGCTTGTCTTGACTATTGTTTTCCTCTGCCATGATTGTTACCCATTCACTCTATCTCTAGTTTTGTGAATTTATTCTATACCTTGTCTTTGGAATAATCTTAGAAGAATGTAATTCATTTCCAATCTTAAAATTCTATAATGATTCCCATTTGCCTTCAAGTCTTGCCTTCTCATATCTCTGTACTTCTGTTCAGCCTATCCCCTCTCCTTCACACACCATCGTACTTTTCTCTCCTCTTATTCCCCTCACAGTAAACATAGCACCAAATTAATAAACTTAGATAAATGAAAGAACATTTAGATAATTATTTCACATTCAATAAGAAGTAAAAATTAAAGTAATTTTGAGGTGAATTTTCTAACTATTGAAAAATTTGAAATAATGAAAATACTGGAGTAGGTTTGGCAAGCATGCAGACACTTAAATTGTTTAAGACAGTGTGACTTGGTTTTCCCTTTCTAAAAGTCATTTTGTTACTATACAACAAGAGCCTTAAAAATGTGTATTTGACCTAGTGTTTCCACTTCTAAGAATTTATGCTAAGAATATTCAGGAGAATTGTAAAATAATTCATTAGGAAAAATTTAGGGACATGTTCAAAAATAAACTAATGATTTAAAAATTAAAATATGTAATATGTTCATATATTTTATACCAATTAGTAATAATGTCTTCTGAAACATAGCACAAGAAAATATTTACAATGCAATTTTAAATAGAAAAAGCAGAATTTTTTACTCCATAAATATGTATCTATGTATGTATATTAAAAGGAAAGTAAGAAACAAGTCAAATAAACTGAAAAACTCAATATATTAACATAATTACTTTTTTAGTAGGATTTGTCTTGGCTTAAATTACTTTTTTTATACTTTAAATGTTCTTTACAGTGGTTAAAGATGTGGGGGATAAATGGACAGGGCACAGAGGATTTCTTGGGCAGTAAAAATACTTTGTATGATACTATAATGGCAATTACACATCATTATACATTTATCCAAACACATAGGATGTACAACACCAAGATGAACCATAACATACACTGTAGCCTTCAAGGTGACTGTGATATGTCGGTGTAGATCTATCAGCTATAGCAAATGCGTAACTGTGATGGGTGATGTCGATAATGGGGAGGCTGTGTGGGGAGGGTTGGATGTATCTTGGAAATCTCTACCTTCCCCTCAATTTTGCTGTGAACCTAAAGCTAAAAATTTAAGTCTTAAAGATTTTTTTCTTTATACTTTTCAGTGTGTGTGTGTGGCCTCTGGGGACAGATGGTTTGGCTTCTGGTTCATAACCCAGTTCAATTTCTTAATATCTGTGTGACTGTGAGCAAGTTACATAACCTTCATAAAGCTCTATTTTCTCAACTTTAAATAGAGAAACATAAAATAATAATAAAATATTTTTAACATTTATGTACTATAACTCATATAAAGATCTTAGCATAGTGTCTTATATAGCTGAAGTACTCATTAAATAAAAGCTATTGCTGAAGTTATTAAATGTACAACTATCATTACTGATTTAAAATAGTTCTCATTAATTGTAATTATAAAAATTAAGATTGCTAATAATATTTTGGGGGCTTAAATCTCATTTGTCCACCCTTATTTAAGGCCCAGATGAAGCCCTATGAGGGCAAGGCAGATAAATAACTACATAGTGACATCTCAATAACAGAGAGAATATTTTCTGAAGAAAATAGAGTTTTGTTTTCTCTATAAGGAGCAAGCAGTGAGAGCAAATGAGCACCACATTCAGAGATATGAACTTCAAAATATGGGATGCAAAGATCTCATTGGGGATGCAAAGATCAGGCATCCCTGGGCAGCCCAACATGAGTATAGCATGTCTCAGCATAACTCTTAGGGAAGGCTGGAAGTAATGAACTCTATTTGTTATTTATTGTTGTGTAACAGATTGCCCCAAGACTTAGCAGACTAGACCAATACATTATTTCACAGTGTCTCTGGGTCAGGAATTTGGGCATGCTTATATGGATTCTCTAACAAGCCTATAGTCATTTCAAGGCTCAATTGGGAAGGATATTCTCCTAGCTCACTCGCATAGTCATTGGCAAGAATCATTTTATTGTGAGTTATTGGACTAAAACGTAGTCCCTCACAAGCTGTTAGCCAGAGGTTTCCCTTGGTTCTTAGCCATATGAGCATCTTCATTAAGCATCTCACAACATGGCAGCTTGTCTCATCAGAGTGAGAAAGTGAGAGGGCAAGAGAGCATCAGCAAGAAAGAGAGTTTTAGCAAAATGAAAGTCTATATATTTTTATAATGTAATCATGGGAATGACACCCATAACTTTTGCTACAATTTTACTTAGCAGAGGCAAGTTACAGATCCAGACCACATTCAAGGGAAGGTTACTGTACTAAGGCACAAATACCAAGAGGTCTTGGGTGGAGTTACTGGGAGCCATGTTTTAAGCTACATGTCTCAAGAGCCCCAGTGGCCAATCACAGAGGCTACCTAAGCTAAACTGCTGTGACGAAGAAATGATTTGTTAAATACTGCAGTGTGAACAAGCTAAGTATTTAGGCTAATACCAATTTTTACCTCTGTTTTTTTTTTCCAAAATAAAATGAAAAGCTAAATGAAAGATGATTTAGAATAAGTGTTTATAAACTATTCACTTACCTAATTAAAAAAAAATTAGGCATAAAAATATAGAGGGCAATCCTAGCTCAGAAAAGCCTCAGAAAAGTAATAATAAAGCTGATTTTTATATGTGAGAAATTTTGGCCAGATGGTATCTAGACGTTCCTCAAGAAAATTAAGGGTGGAATGACTAAGATATTGACAAAAGTTTTCACAGCTACACCAACAAGAACACTAGCTTCCAAAGACTGAAAATTCAGTGGTATCAAAACCTTTCATTTATGCAGTCAACAGAGATGCTGAGTGCTGTGGGAGTTGTCAGTCTTCCAGTCTTCATTTCAAGCAACCTCCCACACTCTTCCTAAAGATAAAGTCGTGTTGCAGTCAGTTATACACCTGGAGAGAAGAGGTCTGACTTAGGCCTCTAGCTTTTCCACTCACAGACTGTGAGACCACTTAGAAAGTTATATAGTCTCTATGAATTTTGGTGAATCCAGCCAATCTGGAATGAATACAAAGTACACAGTACAAAGCATGGTATATCTCACTTGGTTAATAAATAGTAGATATGAATGACAATTAGTGCAAGGTTTTAGAGCATGGTTTTGGTAGTCAGATAAAGTTGACATACTAAGGAGTCAAACTGTAGTTCTAGTACTTACTGTCTGTAAAACATTAGTCAAAGAAATACAATTTATTTTAGCTTCAGTTGTCTTGAATGGATATAGTATCTATTTTAAAAGTTCTTTTGTGAATATAAAATATTGTATAACTATATAGCCATTAGCCCAGTGCCTGACATATGGTAAGTCCTTAAAAAACTATGATTAATCTTCAGAGAGTAAGTGAAACCAAATTAACTTAATGTGGAATTTTCAGGATGTTTCTTAGTGAATTATAAATGACATAGGGAATTCATAATTAATGATGAATTGGAGATTAGCCAAACAAAAAAAGTTCTAGAGTAAAAGTGAGGAAATCATTCTAAGCTAAGAGAAGTTAATAGTGGAGAGTTGAGGAAAAAAAAACAGTCAAAAGCACGGTTCACTAAAGTTAAATGAGTTGATTATTTAATAAGAACATAGCTAGTAAGTGGGCTTTTGAAGGTCAACACTACTTCTAAATACTTTCCATTTATGGATTGCCTCCCACAACAAAGATGCTGAAAAGCTGACCAAATGAATCTTGTGTCATTCACGGCTGACTTGAGACATGTGGCTGCTCTGGGAAGACTAATAAATTAACACCTTTATATGATATTTTCTTTAAATATTTGTACATCCTTTTTTAATGGAAGCTAAAAGAAGCAGATTTTTTAATTAACAAAACTGTATATAAAAACAGCTCCTTATTGACTTCACTAGCTGCAAAAGGGAGGACTTAAAAAAATCCAAAATATTTTGCACATTTTATCTGTAGTATTCTCAATTTTCTTTTGCAATTTTCTGGATGAGACAGTATCTTAGGAAGCAAATTGAGAAGTTTAACATTTAGATAATTAAACTAAGTCACTCATTCCTGGTAAGCAAAACACGCATTATTGATTTCTGAACTCAGCTGATGGCAAGCTCACGTATGATTCACAAGAGTACTCAACACAGACAGGTTGACACCAGCAAGGAGTGAAACCAATTTACATTTTGTCAATTTATTCCAGCGATGTTTTAGTTCCCCTTTTAGATCTGCAGCCTAGGCAGATACCCAGCTTGCCTTCCCATTAATTTGGCTCTGACTTCTACTCCCAAATCTGTGGGTTGTTGAAACAGGATGAAAAAAATATTCCAGAGATGTGATTCTTCTAGGGAAAGCAATTCTGAAGACAATACTTCATAGGAAATTCCTACCATTGGATTATCAAAAAGTGCTGCAGGATAATTGGCAGGAAGGCATCAGAGAGGCAGTGACTTTTACGGTAACCACAGTAATTAGGCTTAATCGGCTGCCCTTCCATTGAGCACTGAGATTGAGTCCTCTGATTTGGCGTTCTCTTTATTTCTCTTTAAAGCATTTCCCTAGCTAAATAGGATGATCTTCCTAAGTGGAGGAAAAACATTCCTCATTCCTCAGACCACAGGCACTTAGGTTGAGATGTTTCTTCAGAACACTTCGCATTACGGAGGTGGTTAGCAGGTAAGAGTGAAAGGTTTGACATGAATTTCTATGGTGCAAGATTATTGAGATAAAATAGACTAAGCTTGGAAGGAAAATACATGAGTAGATATATTTTCCTCTTATACTCTTCCAAATATTTAATAAAAAATAGAATTTATTTGCTCAAGGCCTAAATCTCTATATTCTAGTCCTCTGAATTAATTTTGATTTCACAATTTATATCTTTCACCTGACCATGTAGCGCCCCAGATTCAGTTAGTTTATGCATGAGAGAAACTCAGGTTCAAAGATTTCACACTAATCTGTTGCCAACAGTAGAATATATTCTTGAAATTGGGAAAGAAAGTGAGAAGGAAATGACAAGACTATAAAACATATTCCATAGTTCTCTGAACTATTGCATATAAGCCTCCTCTGTGCTGAAGTTACTCCTGAACAGTATATTATTGCTCAAGGGAGCTCATTGTTTAAAAAAAAAAGAAAGAAAAAAATGATATTACCACTGGTTGCACAAAAGAAGAAAGGGGCGCTGGAAATTCCACTTAATTCATCCCATTTTATTCTGGTGGATCATAACAGTGTTTATTTTCCACAGTCCTGTCAGATTCAATTTTTAAAAATTCATATCTTAAAGAACCTCTCTGCCTTTCAAAACATATACTAAGCAATGTCATCTTACTTTACCTTGAATCATTAGCTAGCCATGGCATCCTTACCCCGTGACCTGCATTGGGGAAACAATTGACAGAGGGAGTACCAAGAACTGCGTAAACATTTCGGGTTCTCAGTTCACATGATTATGAGCAACATCAGCAGTATCTGATCTTTCTTCATGAACTAAGTCCAGATCTATTGGGAGTGATTTTTTTATTCTTTTCATTTTTTGATATCATCAAGGCTGGGTCAAGGCATTGTGACTACAAAACATAGTCTGTCTGTTTTCCAGCAAGCCTCTTCCAGGAATGAGAGAAGAGAAATTGTGTGTCTCATTCTAAGAGACAGTCTCCTAACAAACAGTGGTTTTGTGATTTCTCTTCCATTGTGTACAACAAAGGCTCTTTTGTTATTAAGCAAAACTTTCTCTTCCTGCCTTTACTGGGTGGTGCTACTGGAGGATAGGGTCTCTCATTATGATTGAAGAACACTTCCATGCAGCTCTTCCCATCTAGTGCACTGTGGCCAAGTCTATGGACTTCTTGCTACCCACCTCCCTCTCACATGACCATCATTCCCCCTTCTCCTTCTTGGTTCTGCTTCTGCTCTGGGAGGGAATCTGAGGTGGACCAACTTGCTCATTAATAAGTCCTGGGTAAGATCTATTCATATTAGTGTCCAAGCTGATGCTCAGGACCCTTTAGTTCTCTAGCTTTATGAGACGATGAGTCATCCATTCACCTGACCATGTAGTCCCCAAACTCTCTCCAAAGTACTTAGCTAAGAGTTAGTTTTAAAAGCATCTGTTTGGACAGGTCTTCTGTGACCCTAGCTCATTAAAAATAACTGTAGCTACAATAATTTGTTAATGGATGCACAATATTAAAATATATATATAAATTGTGAAATCAAAAACAAAATTTTGTTAGGGGGTAGAATTTTTTGTATGTGATCAAAGTTAAGTGTTTATATATATGAGCATATAAAAATATATCCCTATGTATAGTTAATATGCAGTTGGAAATATTTGTATGACCAGATATCTCTTTATGGCTTCATTGTCCCTATGTAAATAGACAGTTATAACTATAAGATGTTTTATGTCATGTAAGCTTCATGGTAACCACTAAGCAAAAACCTAATAGGACACAAAAGACATGAATAAAATACCTAGAAATAAAATTAACTAAGGAGGCGATAGACCTATATTCTGAAAACTATGAGATATTGTTGAAAAAAATTGAGGAAGACCAAAATAAATGGAAAGATATCCCATGATTTTAGATTGAAAGAATTAATGTTGTTAACATGTCCATACTACTCAAAGTGATCTACAGATTCTAATCCCTATCAAAATTCCATGGTATTTTTCACAGAAATAGAAAAAGAATAATCCTAAAGTTCATTTAGATCTACAAAAAACCCTGGTAAAAGGAAAGTAGCTGATAATCAGTTTGGTTGTTCACTTATTAAGTAAAGGCCAGAAGATATATTTAACTTCTGAATATCCAAGTTCCTATCTGTCAGATGGGAATGCTATCTAATCCCTTCATTCCTTCCAGGAAGAGTTTAGTTGCAAAAAGAACTTTTGACTACATCATTCCAATAGACAGCATCAAATGTTTTATTTTTACTCAACAGCCAAACAATAGGTGGGTTAGACCTTCATAAGTCCTATTAGAATCACTGCAATGAACTGTAGTTATCAGCATTTAATCTTTTTTTTTTTTTTTTCAGAACTCATGGTCAAATGATGAAAAAAAAAAAACTTTAAAAATAAGTTAAGAAAATGAAAAGACAAGCCAAGGACTAAGTGAAAATATTTGCAAAATACCTGATAAAGGATGGTTACCCAAAAATACAAGGAACCCTTAGAGCTAAACAATAAGAAAATAAACAACACCATTTAAAAATGGGCAAAAGAACTGAACAGACACCTCACCAATGATGATATGCAAATGGAAATAAATATATGAAAAAATGCCCAACATCTTGTTATTAGGGAATTGGAACTTAAAACAATGAGATTCTAGTATGCATTTATTAAAATGCTTAAAATCTAAAACACTAACAACACCAGATGCTGAAGAGGGTGTAGAACTACGGAAAGTCTCATTCATATTGGTGGGAATGCAAAAATACAACCAATCTGGAAGACAGTTTGACAGTTTCTTATCAAACTAAACATACCATACAATCCAGCAGTTGTGCTCCTTGATATTTATGCAAATGAGTTGAAAACATATCCACACAGAAACCTGTACTCAAATGTTTATAGCCACTTTATTCAAAATGGCTAAAACTTGGAAATAGCCAAGATGTCCTTCAACAGGTCAATAGCTAAACAATCTTTGGGTATAGCCATACAATGGAAAATTATTCAGTCCTAAAAAAGACATGGCTTTATCAAGCCATGAAAAGACATGGAGAAAACTTAAATGTATATTACTAAGTAAGAGAAATCAATATGAAAATGCTTCAAACTGTATGCGACCAACTGAATGACACTCTGGAAGAGGCTATAGAAATAGCAAAAAAGGTTAGTGGTGGCCGGGAGCTGGAGAAGAAGGGATGAATAGGCAGAAATTTTCAAGGCAGTGAAACTATTCTGTATGATACTATAATGGTAGATACATGTCATTACACATTTGTCAAAACCCATAGAATTCACAACACCAAGAGTGAACCCTAATGTAAATTATGGACTTTGGGTCATAATGATGTGTCAACGTAGGTTAATTGACTAACAAGTTTTTCACTCTGATAGGTGACATTTATAGTGGGGGTGGCTGTTCATGTCAGAGGGAAGTGGGTAAGTGAAAAATCTCTGTACTTTCCAATCAATTTTGCTGTAAACCTAAAACTGCCTTTAAAAACAATTTATTAATTTAAAAAGAGAAGGAGAAGCAACCTGACACCATTTCTAATTGCCTGGTTCATTCCTATGGCCAAGCTCTTAGAAGCAAGACATATGACTATCATTATTGGTGTCACATAAAACCAAAGGAAGTAAGCCTCATTTCTTGACACACAAGATGTTTTCATTTCTTTTCTTCAAAAGTGCATTTTAAATTTAAATATTGTCAACTTTTTCAAAAGGCAAACATCACCCTTTCTTAAATTAGATATTCAAAACACTCTCCCTGAAACAGTTCTTTAGCTGCTGTTATATTAGAGAGAACCGGTCATGGTGGAGTGAAGCAGGGAAGAGTAAAGATAGACCCATGAATTAGTGAGATTGTCAACAGATTGCTGATTTGATCCACACCATTCACTTCAGAATGAGCTGAGCATCACAAAGCCTTCAGTTATGATGGCACCATTCTGAGCCTGTTCTGTGAAGGACTGTTCCAGCTCGAACTTTGTCCTCAAACATATTTGTTTACTTGGGGTGGAGGTGGGAGGGAATTCCAGAAAAAAAATGAGCTTTTTAAATATGAAAGAAGAGTCTATAAAAATATATCCCTATTCATCATTAACATATAGTTGGAAATATTTGTATGACCAGATGTGCCTTTATTGCTTCATTGTCTTATGTGATTCCTTTCTGCCCCCCTTAGCCCCCCACAAAAAAATTTAAAGCACTTGAGAAAAATTACATAAAAAGGGAAAAGTCTACTTACTGTAGAGATTCATGTTATATATTGAAATCTGTGTACTGGAAGTGCTTACATGTTCTATTCTCGGAAATAATAAAATTATTGGTCTCTCATCTGGGCAGCACAGTTTTATAGGGAGGTTTGAAGGCAGAACTGTGTTTAGTCCCAGGCTTACTGACTTCTGTTCTGATCTATGCATATACATTCATCCATCAGTTTGGCCTGGGGTATATGATATCGGCTTTGGCTTTGCTGAATTCTTCAGGCATCCCCATGTGATCTTTGGGTATTCTCAAACATTTCAAAAGAATGGCTTCTTAGACTACAGTCTCCATTAGTTCTGAGAGAAAATACAAGGTGGGTTATCCTCAGATCTAAACTCTGTCTCTCATGGTTTGGTAACCACACTTGAATATGAATTAAATTTCATATAGTGTTATGGGTACATTAATTTAACATAAACTGGGCCTCTACTAGAAGCTCAAGCCTGAGCTTTTGCTCTATACAGACTTTCTCTCTCAGGTCTGCCCAGAAAGTTTACTGGGACAGAGATGCTGATCCATTGGTACTGGACTGTGTATGGCCAGTCTGGCCACCCCATCCTTCTCCAACCTTCCTTAACATTTGTGCTGAGATTAGCAGACCATTTTGCTTCAGAATTCAGGAAAACCCCAGGAACTGTATGATCAAGAGATGCGGAACTGGCTCAATTTCACTCGCTAGTCAGTAACCTCTAAAGTACAAAGCAAATAGCTAGTCAACAATCTGTCTCAAAAGTTGATACCACACAGCTTCTCGTGGTGGCTGCTGTGAGCATTTTTATTCTGAAGTCCTATTGCTGGCTTTCACAAAGCATGAATGAGAAAATAATGAGGAAGAAAAATAGTCTAATGTGGGATGGTTTGTATCAGAACAAGGGCAGCTAGAATAAGAAATGGCATCTGTTCACCTCAGAGGGCTTGTCTGTAGGGGGCAGGTCAGCATGTTCTCTTTCAAGGGCAAAGATAAGGGCCAGCTGTTGAGAAGACAGAATGGTGAATTGAAGAAAGGTTTTTAAATTTAAAAAGACTGAATCAAAGAAAGGCTGATAGACTATTGGAGAAATATATGGACTGTGTAGTGTCCATAGCCTCCTTGCTCCATTTCCAGCTTGCTTTTATCAGCAAGAAATCATTTCTTCCCCCAAAGACTTCTGCACTAAAATCAAGTTTTCTTTCTCATTGGCTATGGGGATAGCAACATCTTTGATCTTCAACTGCCTACTGTTCTACTTCAAAGTACGCTTTTATGACTTAAGGGCATTTTAATAAAGAGTTCTCCAAAACCCAGTTGTGTATCATCAGAATAGTAAGGAGCTGTGTAGTTCATTGGGTGATACTAGAATTATGAGGAAACTGCTATAAGAAAAAACAGCCATGGATGTTAGAGAATAGCTCTTCAAACATTTATATTGGCTTTGTAAAGGTACAAGCTCCTATATTTTGTCCTTTCTCCTTGTTCTCACTTTTGCTGTTTAGAAATCAAAGTTATACCCTCGAAAAAAGGATAAAGAGTTGGTTTGAAAGGATTATATTCTAAAGAATGTGTGAAAACGTGGCTTAGAAAATTTTCCTTTATGTTCATCTAACATATGTTAAATGTTCACAAATTGGTAGAAGCTTTTTAGGTCCAGAAAGGGTCTCTTCTGTTACGGCACATAGTTTACAAACAAGTCTGCACATTTGGAGTCATGAGAGAAATTACAGGTATTTTCTTTAGCTTGTAGAGGAGAGAAGATGTTTCATTAGGTATGAAAGCAAGAAAATGTTGTAATTCATCTTTACAATCTGCTTATAGGGAGAGTAAAGTTTCAATGAAGTCTTCAAAGAAGGAAAGAGAAAATGCTTTCTAACTAGAGAAGTTTATGGTAGGCAAATAATTAAGGTCTAAGTTGTGAAGCATGTAAGCCAACTTAAATTTGGCAATAAATATAAAATTCAAAAATACCTAAAAGGAAAAATTATAGGTTTTCACTATTTGGCCTATTTGGTCCAATATTCAAACAAATAAAATCGTAGCAGAAACCAATTACACATGTGGTGAGCACAATCAAGAAACTTCAACCATTGTAGTTAACTTTTCACTTAGTTTCACCAAATGTTAATATTTTTATATAAATTTATTTATTCAATTATACAGTACATTGGTTAGACATCTATAATGTTCATAAAACAATCCCCCCAATTGCTCCCTCCCTCCCTTAGCCCTTCACTTAGCCATCATATTAATACTAATGGTATTCCCTCTGCCATGCTCCCCATACCCAACTATCAACTATTAATTTGTACTTCTTTAACTCTTCACTCCATTCTCCCAACCCCTCTCCCCTCTGTCCGTCACCAAATTGTCTACTATATTTGTGAGTCTGTTTTTGATTAGTTTGTTCTTTTTGTTCCTTAGATTCCACATATAAGTGAAATCATATAATATTTATCTTTCTCTGTCTGACTTATTTTACTCAGCATAATAACCTCTAGGTCCATCCATGTCATTGCAAATGGTAGGATTTCATTTTTTTAATGGC
This sequence comes from Eidolon dupreanum, assembly GCA_028627145.1. Lineage (NCBI taxonomy): Eukaryota > Metazoa > Chordata > Mammalia > Chiroptera > Pteropodidae > Eidolon > Eidolon dupreanum. The sequence goes on from CM053501.1 coordinate 29,518,623, forward strand.
TGAGTAATATTCCATTGTATATATGAATCATAATTTCTTTATCCAGTCATCTGTTGATGGGTATTGCTTCCGTATCTTGGCTATTGTACATTGTGTTGCCATGAATATTGCAGTGCATAGATCTTTATGAATTATTGTTTTGGTTTTCAGAGAAATGCAAATTAAACCACAATGAGATATCACCTCACACCTGTCAGAATGGCTATCATCAATAAATCAAAAAACAGCAAGTGTTGGCAAGGATGTGAAGAAAAGGGAACCCTCATACATTGTTGGTGGGATTGCAAATTGGTACAGCCACTCTGGAAAACAGTATGGAGATTCTTCAAAACATTAAAAATGGATATACCTCTTGACCCAGCAATTGCACTTCTGGGTATTTATCCAAAAAATGTTCTGTATTCACTTTTATATATTCACTTTTTTCTCTGTTTTTATACATACCCTCCCACACACATCTTACCCCCCTTTTCTGCTGAACTATCTGAAAACAAGCTGAAGCCATGATATCTCACCCCTAAAGACTGAAAGCAACAGCATTCTCTCTCATTATTACATTATTACAATATCACAAACATATCTAAGTATTTCATATGGATAAATCAATGTTGCATATTAAACAGACCATATTTAAAATTCTCAAATTTTTTGAAAATATTCTTTTTGCTTATTTCACTTTTATTCCAGGATTCAGTCAAGGATAACTTATTACATTCATAGTTGTCTTTTTTGGTCTCTAATAGCAGTTCACCTGATATTTTTTTTTTCATGTCACTGAAATTTTTGAAGAATCCAGGCCCATTGTTTTTGGAATCTGTCACCATCTGGTTATGCTGATTTCTTTCTTGTGTTTAAGATTACATATTTTTGATAAAAACACTACATAGGAGAGTTAATGTTCTTCCTGTTGCTTTACATCCATTTCTCATAATAGTCCTTTGTCCCGTTATTGGTCAGGCTACCTTTGAACTCTTAATTAAGCTGGATCTCTCTCTTGTAAAGGTGCCTTTTGTGCCTTTCTATATAACCAATAAGTGATCATAGGTATAGAACTTTGATAGCATGCAAATTACCTCCCACTGTGGTAGAATAATATCACCCCCCACCTTATGCCCAGATACCCACGTCCTAATCCCTGCAACCTGTGATTTTGTTAGGTTAAGGGTTGGATAAGGGGAATGAAGGTAGCAGATAGAAATAAGTTTGCTAACCAGATGATCTGAATACAGGGAAATTATCCTGCATTATCCAGGTAGGCCCAATGTAATCACCGTCCTTAAAAGTGGAAGATGGATGTAAGAAAATTCAGAGGGAGTTGTAGCTGAGGAAGAATGGTCAGAGCAACCATTGCCTGCTTTGAAGATGAAAAAAAAGAGCCTGAAACCAGAGTGCAGGCATCTTCTGGAGAATGGAAAAGGTAAGGAAACAGCTTTATCCTTAGGGCTTCCAGAAAGGAATGCAGACCTCCTGGTATTCTGATTTGAGCCCAGTGAGTTCCATCTCTGACTTCTCCAAAACTGTAAGTTAACAAATTACCTAAGTTTTTGGTAATTTGTTGCAACAGCAATAGAAAAATAATATACCCCTTAGAATTGCATCCATTAATTTTCATGGGCATTAATCATCCTTACCTGAATTGGTTCTTACACTGGGAGTTGTATTTACTAACTCTATAAATCCATTCTTCTTTACTAGCTCATATTCTTCTAAAACAAGAACTCCCCTGTTCTCTTTTTATTTCTTTCTTGACTATTGTTACGCATTTATAAATCCCTTTTAAAAATTCAGTGATATATAACCCATTACTTTCATTATTTTTAATTCTCTGTACCAAATTTAATAGATAATGGTATATAGAAACCTGAGTGATAGGAGGACCAATTTTTATTGATACATTGGCATCTCAATTATGTTCAATTTTAGTAGGTAGTTGAGCATCTTTTCATAATTTGAGACATCTGTTCTAATTTTTTCTTTGAACTGTTCATGTATTTTGCCCATTTTCTCTGTTTTCTTTTTTTCTCATTTTGAGTTCTATGCGTAATAGGAAAGTTAGCCTTTTATTTGTTAAATAATTGCAATCGTTTTCTTCCAAATTTTCATTCTCTGACATAATTTTGCATTGCAAGTTTTTTTTTTTTTTTTTAGTGTAATAGAACTTATTCAACTTTTTAAACATTGCAACCGGATTTTGAGTTACACTAAGAAAATCTTTGCCCACATACAGGTTGTAAATAAATTCAATCGTGTTTTATTCCAGTACTAACATCAGGTTTTGCATTTCGATCTCATGTCTATTTGGTGTAAGGTATAAGTCCAAAATTAATCAGTTTTCAATTGTCCCCAGAGCATTTGCTATAAAGTCCATCTTTTCTCCTAGCCATTTGCTATACCTTCTTTAACATTCACTAAATTTCTGCATGTTTCGGGGAATCTATTTTCGGACTTCCTATTCTGTTCTGGTCAGTCTGCCTATCCATGCATTAATAACACACAATTTCAGAGTTTTCATATGTTTATAATGTTTTATATATTAGGTCTAGTAAGTCTTTATTGCCTTTTCCAGAGTTTCTGAGCAATACACATATTTGTCTTTTTTAAAATGAATGTTAGAATTATCTGGTCCAGCTCCAAGAACACTTATTAGTAGGTTTACTGGGACTGCATTAAATTTATACAGTCTCATAGGGACAATTGAAATATATTTGGTGGTTGTACATCATATTCAAGATGAAGAAATGTCGTTTTATTTGAGCAACTTACTTTTCTCATAAATTTTTATACATTTGTTAAGTTTATTAAGAATTTTATCCATTTTCTTGCTACTGTGATATTATTTTCTCATTGTAGATACAGTTTTACTTCTTTTCCAATCCTAGTGCATCTATTTAGGTGGTTTTCAGTCTTATAAGCACAGTAGAAACATCTGGGGAACTTAGAATCCAGCTATATCTCAAATTAAATCAGAATCTCTGGGTGTGAGGCCACAATATCAGTGTTTATAAAGGTCCCCATGTGATTTCAATGTACAAAAGCAATTGAGAACTACCGAATGACTTGGGAGGGAGAAAAGAGTCTTTGCAGGCCTGATCTGAATGGAAAGAAATGTTTTAAAGTCCCGGTTTTTACTGATATGTTTCTATTTGGTTCATATATATTTGTAGTTGTTATATAGTCATTGTGAATTGAACTTCTTAGTGTTATAAAGGTCTTTGTCACATATACAGCTTTTTATTATGAATTTTACCTTGTTTGCCCTCAGGATTGCCAGCCCTGCTTTCTTATTTGTATTCTCATGTTGTAGATTTGCCCATCTCTTTATTTTTAGCTTTTCTGAATTATTTTTAACTATATTTTTGCATTTGGCATATGATAGAGTTTTGCTTTGCAAATCAATCCGAATTTTATTAAATAGGTGAGGTAAGCCCATTTTGCATTATTTACATCACAGATATGTTTGATCTTGATCATTTTGTTTATATTAAATATATTTATATATTTTGTTTATTATATTTCTCTCTGTGCTCTATTTTATTTGTCCTTTTTTCTAGAGTGCTTCTGTTTATTAGGAAGATTTGTATTTTTTTTTTTGCCAGTGGTTACATTTATGTTAATAATTTTTATGATATCCTTTTCCCAGTTTCCTCTTATTTAGGTACCTTCTATTTGTTTTAACAGCTTTAAGTGATATCCTCAACTCCCACCTACTATGTGACAATGAGCTCATCCGATTTCTCTTTCTGTTCCTTTCTCCTCTATTATTTTTGTTGAATTATCCCTACTAAGTCAGAATACATAACATCTGTACACTGTTTTTTCTCCTTACTGTCCACATTTTCTTTAACCTTAAATCTGCAGTTAAATATATTTAACGCTCATGAGGTATAATTGACATATGTTATTTTCAGGTACAACATAATGATTCAATATTTGTATACATTGAGATGATCATTGCAATGAGTCTTGTTAATCTCTGTCATCATACTTTGTTATCAAAAAAATTATTTTCTTGGGGTGAAAACTTTTAAGATTTACTCTCTTAGCAACTTTCAAATATATAGTACACTATTAAACTTAGTCACCACACTGTTCATTACATTCCCATAATTTATTTATTTTATAACTGGAAGTCTGTAGCTTTTGACCACCTTCACCCCTGGCAACCACTGGTCTATCCTCTGTCTCTGTGTTTGATTTCTTATTTGTTTGCTTTTTAGATTCCACATATAAGTGACATCATACAGTCTTTGCCTATTTTTGTGATTTCTCTTTTTCCATAGGCTCTTTAATTTCCAAAACTTGCTTCCTTCTTTCCCTTCACCCACAATTTTAAATGGAGCCCTTCCCCTTCTAACTAGACTGCTATAACTATGAGTGTACCTTCAATGTTTTAATCTTTGCTTTGGCACATTCTCAAATCTCTTCCTGTGGATTCTTTAGCAGCCAGTGCTCTGAACCACCAGGTCTCAGAACTGTTCTAAGGTGGCATTTGGGGTGAGTCTCTCTTCTGGGGGAAGATTTTTATCTGTGTTCTGTCATATTAGTTCTCTAATCCCTTCTCTCCCCCTCCACCCTCTTTCTATATAAGTCTTGCCACCTGGACTCTCTGGGGTAGGCTCTGGAGCTGGCTACACTGCTTTCAGGTGTTGCTTTCCCTACTTAAACACAGCTGGAAGTCTGTAGTAGTCCCCAGTCCCCACTTAGGCTCTAAGTTTAAGTTCCGAATAGCTTTGTTTGCCACAGTTGTTCACTTGAATGTTTTTTCATAGGTAGAGAGATGTGAGTATAAGTTACCACCATTTTCTTCAGGGAACTCAGAAGTTTCTTATCTATTCTTAAAGTTTATATTCATGCAGCATATTTTTCTCATAACACTTTTACATGTAGTCCTTCATTTGTTCAATGATGCTTTGAAGTAAGCATGATTTCACATGAGAAAACTGATGCTCAGAAAGGTTAAGTGAATTCTTCAGTGTCGCACACCTACATATAGTGGAAGAATTCAAATTTAAATTCAGATTTTCTGACTTCAAATTCAGTTTTCTTTCCATACCACTATTATGGCATTTTCATGGTATAATAATTTATGGATGCTCTTCCTGGAAAGAATTAAAGTAAAAGGAATATTTTCCAAAACATTCCCCAAATATCTTCTGAAATAAGCCAATGACTTGCAATTAAGCTATTGGAAATAGTATACTTTTGTACTTTTTTTAATGCATGTGCTGTGGATAATACCATATCAAGGACTATAGCTACAATTAAATGAGATTGAACAATACAATGAGGTTAAACTGTGAAAGACAATATTAAGAGGTTAATGCAATCTCACTTTTAATCTCTCTTAAATTAATGACATAGAGTAGATAGCTATAGAAATGATGATATACACCATAGCTTATCACTAAGAATCACTGACTAATACTTTGCAGAAACAGTCACAGACTATGGCAAAGAGAGGGAAGATGAAAGATATTTTGACCTCAAAATTTTATGTTTAATGAAGAAATTGTGTTGACATTTATGAGATGTAATTGATAGTGTTTATATTTTTAGAACAGGAAGAATGGAAAAGTTATAGAATTAGAGTAACTAACTCCTATTCCCTCCCAGCTCTGATAGTAAGTACAGTCACTCAAGTAACTTGATTTCTTGTGCAATTCTAACAGATAATTGAGTTAAAGGCAAATATCTATAGTTTTTTTTTTTTTTACAAATATTCACAGAATGTCAGTTACTCAGTCTCACCAATGTCAACTCAATGAGAGGATCCTAAGAATAATTCTCAGGGGGTGCTCTCTCCCTTGAACTAACCTTTGTAAATAATAATGAAAACTATGGTTAAAAACTAGAAAGCATGCTCACCAAGTAAATAGATGACTCAAAGTTAGTAGTAGCTGCTTGTTCTTAGAAAAATAAATTAGAATAAAAAATACATGTACACAATGTACACTTATATTTTGAAAAAGTAAAAGCAAATATATAGTCATATGAAAAAGGCAAGTGTTACCTATAAACTCTACATGAGCCAGTTTAGTGACATAGTATCTCTAAAGCTGAGGTCATCGCAAGGAACAAGATGACTTCATAGTTTGAAACTGTGAAGGGAGTAGCTTTACTACAGCCTAACTAGATCAGAACATGCCTGAAGTATTAACTGTTCTGACGATTGTAGGGGCAGCTTGAAAAACTAGAGTACATTTGAAAAAGGTTAGCATGTGGAAACCCTGCCATTTAAGGAACGATTAAATGACCTGGATATGTTTGGTGTAGTTAAAAAAAATTGTAGTATAATACAAATGTTTCCAATATTTGAAGAACTGACCTGTAGAAGGCAGATTTGATATCTTATATACAACTCCAGAAACAATCTGCGGTCAACAACTTGAAATTTATGGTGTCCGATCCATTTAATAAAGTTCTCTAATGAGCACTCTACCAAAATGAAATCTACAGCCTTTTAAGTGGTGACTCCCCACTTCCCCCTCCTTCCCTTGCCCCCCCAACTTAAAATGCCTAGTCAGAATTCAGATAATAACCTCTGGGGTAGTTATTTGAAAGGTTCCTGCATTATGTAGGCTAGGATTTTCTAAGACAGTCGTGACACAATAAGAAATATGTATTTAGTTTCTGCCCCCACTTGCTGACACAGAACTCCTAAAATTCTTACAATTTCCTGAGATGGGGAGGTGATATAAGGATCTTATACAGAGTTCCAAAATCCCTTGGAATTTCTTGGGCAATAGGAGAATATTTTGTTCCAATGAGATGACTTTTGGTGAGCTTCTAGATAGCTTCAGCAACCTGAGGTGGGGGTTGTAGGAGCCTCCGACTTTGTAGCCAAGTCAGGCAGAAGTATGGGTATCCAGAGGACACATTACTTTTGACCAGTATGTAAAGTGAAGACAATCTTGTGGGACTGAAGCCTTAAACCTGTGGAATCTGATGCTAACTCCAAGTAGTGTCAGAACTGAATAAATTATAGGACACCCAGTTGTTGTCCTGAGAGATGGAAATTAGCTGGTGTGGGAAGGAAAAAACCCCACACATTGGTGATAAAGTGCTGTGAATAAAGAAATTGTTTTCTTTTAACAGTGGTTTCCAACTATGGCTAGATGAAATCCACATTGATATACTTCTTAAAAATAAAGAATGTAGAAACCTAATCCAGAGACTCCTGCAAATCTAAGCTAAAGTCCGCAAATGTGTGTTTTAAAATTGTTATTCATTCAGTCAGCCAATTGATTGCTAGTACCAGAGACACTGTTTGACACTGTGATAAAGTGGTAATTAAACATCACAGCTCCTGCTCTCATGAAGTTTAAAGTCTCATGGGAGAGACAAATAGTAATTTAGAAATCACACCATTAATACAAAGAATGTAATTACGAACTCAGATCAGTGATCTGAAGGAAAAAAATATCAGAGAGCCTGTGAAACTAATGTGACTTAGCCTGAGGGCTTAAAGAAGGCTTCACTGAGAATGGGACACTTAGCTAAGACATGAAGGCTAAGATTCTAGTTATTTAGAAAGGCTTGGGGTGGAGGAGACTTTCCAGGTAGAGCCACAGCATGTACAAAGGTGCTATGGCAGAAATGAAAATAGAGTGTTGAAAAGACTTTGAAGAGAAAAGAGGAGTGTTGCTGGACCACGAGTGAGAGAGATGGAGGAATTGGATGAGGATTGAGGTGGAGACAGGGCTGACCCATGTAGGAGTTAGTAATAATAAACTTCCACGTGTTAATAATATGCAGAGATTTGGACCTTGATCATAGAGCAAGGGATGTTATTACATGTGAGTGGAGTGCAGATGCTAAGTACCCTGATCAGAGTTGCATTTTTAAATGGTAATCCTGACTACTTTGTAGAAAACAGATTATCAATGCACCAGAATGAACATTAGAAATGTTGGCATCACAAACGAGGATGATGTGGAATTAAACAATATATTTGGGAGTTACCTAGGAGGTATAGTAAAGAGAACTTAGTGATGGATTTGACTGGGAGTGAGGGTTAAGATGTTCACAAACACAATCTGGGTTTGGAGCTTGTGCAGTTGAACAGCATGATATGTTGGGATAGGGCCAACAAGGACGAAATGTGATGAGAACATTATGATTCATTCTCAAGTATGTTGAGATTCAAGGTACATTTTTAACATTGAAATGGACCTATTGAGTAAACTGTAGTATACATGAGTCTGGAGCTATGAAGACAAGCAAGACAGCGTGATTCTATACCACTGCAAAGTGCCCTGTAAAGCAAAAAGGACCATACAAAATAATCCTTAGGTTACAGATTTAGTAATTTAGAAGTATAGTTAATATTAAATATCAGGATAATTGCCATCTACCCTGCTGGTGTCATCTATTAATTGAATCAAACACGATTTTAAAGAACAAAAGGTAAGGCCAAAAGCCCTTGGAGTTGTGGTTAAAGTGTTTGGCTATTTCTGCAGTTATACTATGGTGATTTTATGTATGTGTGTGTGTGCATGTGTGTGTATGTATATATATGTATATTTGTGTGTGTGTGTGTGTGTGTGTGTGTGTGTGTATAATTTATAACAAGATAGCATGTGCACTCTTGTGGGAGCTGAAACCACTTCAAGGAAATCTTTACCCATCTTCTTCCATTTCTGCAGGAGAGAAGGCAGGGGCATGTTGAGTGAGTAAAAAGAATGTATAAGGTGAGAAAACAGTCCAATTAAATGGCAGAGGAATCATGGAAGTAAATAAAATAAAATAAACCACAGTATCTCTGGTAAGCAAGTACGTTTAAAAACAATTGGAAAAATGCAGTAAGAAAACAGGCAGTTCACAGCTATGTTAGAATTTTCATCTCTGACCATTTCTCTATAAGTTAGCAATCTGTGCTAAAATGTGGTTTCATTCACACTATTTCCTAATCAAAATTTCACTGGCAAAATAAACATTGATAAATTGAGAGAAGCATCTGTAATTAGAAAGTTTGGACATTTCTGGAAAAAATCTGTTCCATAAGTTTCCTGGGCAGCTGGCTACAGAAAGGAATGGAGACTGTTGTATGGTGGTTCATTCATGGTGCAGGGTTGGACCAGATGCTGGACTCGTGTGGCTTCACCAGGGAAAGTGAGTTGTCTGACAGCAAACTGAAGGAAATGGGAAAGTTAATCACAACAACTTTTCCTAGGCTTCAGATTTGACATATTTGTTTTTCTTTTCACAATTTTGAGTATTTTTATTAATTCAATCATATAGATATGCCTTTATAGTTAATCACGTCAATTCCTATTTGAAAAGTGACATATACAAACATAATGTCTATAAAATGGGACTAGATTGGTTTTCATCTTAACTATACACATAGACAAAATCCATTATTGCAATGATTCTATTTGGCATCCCTTTTGCTCCCACTCACTTACACCCTCTGGCCTATTCCTCTGTGGAAAAGGATGTGAGTGAAATAGCCAAAGGCAGTGAATAAGCAAGGCCACCAAGCAGTGCAAGTTTAACGTACCTCTCCTCACTGTAGACCCCAGTGGACAATTAACCACTTCAGTGCTACCTTGGTGCTTGTAGCCTTGCTCGCTTAGGCTGGTGAGTCAGCACAAAAGCCCTGAGTTTCCTCCCTGCTCCATTTTTCCTCTTCACTAAGGGCCATCAAGATGCCCCTCACTGTGTTCTCAACTAATTTTCTCTGACATGCAGTTGGCAACCTTATTTGTGAGGCTCTGTCTATATTCTGTGCTAGGTTGGCCTCACCTCTTGGGAGAAAAGAAGATGTGTGTCTTTGAATCAAAAGATCTGAAAATGCAGTCAAGATGTACTCTTGTGATCCCTTAATATACTTTAAGCCAGGGCTCCTTTTATTGTCTCTCAAACACTATTTCCCAAATGCACTGCAGCCTGTTCTTCAAAGTGCCCTCACAGAGAGCACCTGATATCTCCAGCTGGAAGAAAAAGCAAAGGAAAGACTCATCCCTGCTGCTCTTCACTCAGGTCCTGGGAATATGTCAGGTGGAGGTACTGTTTTTCCTACTGAGATGGGGGTAAATGCATAATATCTCTCAATTTCAGACTCCTCCAGTGCTTCCTGAACACAATAGTCGGTATATTTGTTTATTGGCATGGTAGGGATTGCACAAACGACAGATAGAAAACTAAACAAAGTTAAACTCAAAAGTCAAGCTCTTTCATGTAGGAAATTTAAGGATTTGAATGGGAGGAAGCTCTCCTCTTTCAAAATGTAAAAACAATTCTTAAGTTAAGGGCCATACATTGAATAGGTTGTAGGCCAGATATGGCCCTCAGACTATTGTCAGAAGAACTCTGTTTTAGGTTTTCTGAGATTAGAACTGCAACAGTAGTTTAGCTTTAATTTCAGAATATGGAAACAAAGAAAATATTACTGGGTGTTTTATTCCCCACTCCTGATGTTTCCTTCTGTGTTCTCCATGCACTGAAACATCCACGGCCTCCCTTTGCTCCTTCGCTCTGCTTTAGGGAAGGACAGGTCTGATTAGATGGCAAATTTGGGAAAAATAACTAACCATGCTTGCTTCTGTTCAGCTCTACTTCCTTTCAGAAATGAGTCAACCATTCATTCATTTAACAGTTATCGAGCACTTATGGGTATCAGACACTGTTCTAGGCACTGGAATCGCAGCAGTGAATAAAATAGACAAAAATCTTTTACATTCTGATAGGAGATGCAGAAAATAAAAATAAGTGCTTTTAAAGTGACAAGTGTTAATGGGGGAAAATGTAAAGCAGAAAAGAAATATCAAGTTGTAGGGGGTGAGGGCTAAAATTTTAGATAGATGGTTAAGAGAAGGCCTCACTGAGAAGGTGATTGTAACGTTCACCAGAAGGAAGTGGAGGAGAGAAGCATGTAGATATCTGGGGAAAGAGAATTCCAAGCAGGTTCTTGAATTGTGCTGAGGGCCTGAGCTGAGAATGCCTGCAGAGTCAGAAGACGAGCAGGAAGGTAAACTAATTTGACTTGTGTTTTAACAAAATCACCTGACTCCTGTGATAAGACTCATTTGGGGGAGAGAGGAGTATGAAACAGGAAGAGGTTATTGCAATAATCCAGAGGAGCGATGATGGTGCTATCAGCGAAGGTGGTGAAGAAGAGTATAATCTGGGGCATATTTGAACTATCATTGACAAAATTTGTTGATTAGATGCAGTAAAAGGAAATGATACACATCAGAGGTTTTTAACTGAGTAATTGGAGAATGCATTTGCAATTAACTGAGGTGGGAAAAATTGGGAAAGGAACTGTTTGAGATGTGGCTGCGGGGTAAAGATGAAGAGTTCATTTATTAGACACATTGAGTTTAAGATGCCTATTCGACATTTAAATGGAGATTTTGAACAGGGAGTCGGATACATGATTCTGGAGCTCATAGGAAAAGCATATACTTGACATCAGCTCAGAGATCAGATTTACAGCCGTGGGACAGGATGAGATCACCTACAGAGAGTGTAAACAGAAGAATAGGTGTGCTCCCAGGATTAATTAAGCCTTTGGCACTCTGACATTGAAAATTGTAAGCAAGGGGATGGAACAACAACAAAGACCAGGAGAGAGGTAGGAGAAAACGAGCTGTGTTTGGCGAAGTATGTTCTAGTACAGTTGCTCATCCTTTTGCGGGGAGGGGATGCCTATCTGATACAGACCTCTCTCAGTCTGTGTGGATGATTCTGCCTGATTCTAGTGTTCAGTAATCACAGTGCTACTTGGCTACTAAACTTGGGTAAAACTGTGTCTTGCAATCTGATCCCAAGTATCACTTGTTTTTTGTTTTTTGTTTTTTGTTTTTCCTAAAACTGTGTGGGAAAGAATGATGCTATGTGTAGGGCTCCCTTTGGGGCCTCCGAAAAGAAAAACTGAACAAGTGTATTTGGTTCGGAGAATTGAATGAATGTGTGTGTGTGTGTGTGTGTGTGCGCGCATGTGTGCACGCATTAAAGCTAAGAACCAAGTTGATAAAATATTTAGAGTACAATATTTTATTCAACAAATAGTTACCTATACTTTCCCTTTAATATTTATCCTTTAAAAAACAGTGAAATCTCCTCGGCGTTCTTTGAAATCCTATAATTCAGCATTTGGTTTGGGTCATATGCCTTAGGACTTAGTAAGAAAGTGATCTTATTTGAATGTTCACTTTTTCCTTTTATTAGGCATATCTAAATAGCATATTTACAGTCAGTTTAAAGCCACAGCTGAAGTCACTTGGGATCAGTAGTCAACATTATTTGACAGGATCAATTAGTATGTGTGGGTTTGGAATACACCTAAGTGTGAAAAGGAGATAGAAATATCCATGCCAAAACCATTACATCCAAAGGCACCTTTGATTTAACAGAATCTCAAACCTTTGCTATTCTGGCCCTAACATTTCATGTTTTCCTGGAAGTGTGCTTCTTGTTCTAAGAAATTTTTTTTTATTTTAAAGATTATTATTTTTAATTATTTTATCATTTTATTCAATAGCTAAATTTATTCTTTTCGATAGTTTTATCTCTTCACCCCCAGAGTCTCCTTTTTAATTCTGTTGTAGGTTATATTTATGTCTTTAAAAAAAACTTACACAATCTTTGTACAGTTAACACTCTTTGTAGTGAAATAATGGCAATTGACTTTTTTAAGTTTAAATTTTGTTTTCCAATTACAGTTTACATTCAATATTATATTAGTTTCAGGTGTACCACATAGTGGTTAGACATTTATAAATATACAAAGTGATCCCTCTGATTAGTACCTGGCACTATACATAGTTAGTACCATACTGACTATATTCCCTATGCTGTAGTTTGTATCCCCATGATATATTTTGTAAACACTATGGGGACATAGTGATTATGTGGGAATATACATCCCCATGACTATTTTGTAACCACAAATTTGTACTTCTTAATTGCTTCATTGTTTCATGCAGACCTCAACCTCCTTCTATCTGGCAACCATCAGTTTGTATCCATGAGTCTGTTCTGTTTGTTCATTTATTTATTTTTTCTTATTCCACATATAAGCAAGATCCTATGGTATCTGTCTTTCTCTGACTTATTTCACTTAGCATAACACTCTGTAGGTCCATCCATATTGTTGCAAAGTGTAAGAGTTCATATTTTATGGCCAGGTAATATTCCATTGTATATATGTACCACTTCTTATTTCAATTATCTATCAGTGGGTACTTAGGTTGCTTCCATACCTTGGCTATCGTAAATACTACTTCAGTAAACTTCAGGGTACATACATCTTTTTGAATTAGTGTTTTGGATTTCTTAGGATAAATACCTAGAAGTTGAATTGCTAGGTCATAAAGTAATTCTATTTTTAATTTTTTGAAGAACTTCCCTACTATATTCCGTAGTGGCTGTACCAATTTGTAATCCCACAAACAGTGCAAGAGGGTTTCCCTTTCTCCACATCCTTGCCAACAGTCATTTGTTCTGACAGATATGAGGTGATAATCACAGTGGTTTTTAATTTGCATTTCTCTAATGATTAGTGATGTTGAGAATATTTTCATATCTACTGGTTATCTGTATGTCCTCTTTGGAGAAATGCCTGTCCAGGTCCTCTGCCCATTTTTTAATTAGATTGTTTGTTTTTTTTGGTGTTGAGTTGTATGAATTCTTTGTAAATTTTGCATATTAACCCTTATCAGATGTATCATGGGGAATATCTTCTCCCATTTGGTAGGTCATCTCTTCGTTTTGTTGATAGTTTCCTTTGCTGTGCAAAAACATTTTAGTTTGATATAGTCACATTTGTTTATTTTTTGTTTTGTTTCCCTTGCTCGAGGAGGTATACCAGAAAAAATATTATTAAGAGCAATGCCAGAGTTTATTGCTTATGTTTTCTTTTAGGAGTTTTATGGTTTAGGGTCTTACATTTCAGTCTTTAATCCCTTTTGTGTTTATTCTTGCCTATGATGTAAGAAGGTGGTCCAGTTTTGCCTCTATCTGTCCATTTTTGCCAACACCAGTCATCAAAGAGACTGTCTTGACTCCCTTGTATATTCTTGCCACTTTTGTCATATATAAATGACCATTCAGGCATGGGTTTATTTCTAGGCTCTCTATTCTGTTGCACTGATTAATGTGTCTGTTTTTCTTCCAGTACCATACTGTTTTGATTACTGTAGCCTTGTAGTATATTTTGATATCAGGTAGCATGATACATCCAACTTTGTTCTCTTTCAAGATTGCTGTGGCTATTTGGGGTCTTTCATTGTTCTATATAAATTTTCGGATCATTCCAGTTTTCTGAAAAATGCCATTGGCATTTTGATAGAGATTTCATTGAATCTAAAGATTGCTTTGGGTAATATGGACATTTTAATGATGTTAGTTCTTCCTATCCATGAGCAGCATATGCTTCCTTTTGTTTATATCTTTAATTTCTTTCTTCAATGTCATATAATTTTCCAGATACAGTTCTTTGACCTCCTCGATTAAATTTATTCCTAGCTATCTTTTTTTTGTGCAATTGGGATTTCGTGTAATTTGTGTAAATGGGATTGTTTTCTTAATTTCTGATAGTTCATTATTGGTGTATAAAAATGCAACCAATTTGTGAATATTAATTTTGTATTCTACTTTACTGAATTTATCAGTTCTAATAATTTTTTAGTGGAATCTTTGGGGTTCTCTCTATATAGTCTGTCATCTGGAAATAATAACAGTTTTACTTCCTCCTTTTCAATTTGGATGCCTTTTATTTCTTGTTGGATTGTGGTGGCTAGGACTTCTAATACTATGCTGAATAAAAGGGGTGAAAGTGGAACCCTTATCTTGTTCTTGATCTTAGAGAAAATGCTTTTAGTTTTTTCCTGTTGCATATGATGTTAGCCGTGGGTTTGTCATATATAGCTTCTATTACGTTGAAGTATGTTCCTTGTATTTCCATTTTGCTGAGCGTTTTTATCATAAATGGATGCTGGATCTTGTCAAAGGTCTTTTCTGGATCTATTGATATGATCAAAAGATTTTTATCTTTCAGTTCATTTGTTGTGTATCACATTATTTGATTTGTAGATATTGAACCAACTTTGTATTCCAGGAATAAATCCTACTTGATCATGGCGTATGATCCCTTTAATGTATTGCTGAATTTGGTTTGCTTACATTTTGTTTAAAAATTTTGCATCTGTGTTCATCAGGGATATTGGCCTATAATTTTTTTTTTTTTTTTGGTAATGTCTTTGGTTTTAGAATGGTGATTGACTTTTTTTAAATTAAATTGTTTTTAGAGCAGGTTTACATTCACAGCAAAATTGGATAGAAGTACAAGGAGTTCCCATATGCCTCCTCTCCTGACACACACAACCTTCCTGATTATCAGCATCCCCAACCAGAGTGGTACATTTGTTTTAATTGATGAACCTATATTGACACATCATTATCACCCAAATTCCATAGTATATACAGATATTTTTCTATGGGTTTGATAAATGCATCCACCATTGTAGTATTATACAGAATAGTTTTACTATTCTTCTGTGCTCTGCCTATTCATTTTCTTGGCAACTACTGAACTTCTTACTGTCGTCATAGTTCTGACTTTTCCACAGTGTCACATAGTAGCAATCATATAGCTTAAATCATTAAGTGGCTTCTTTCATATAGTAATAAGCAAATATGCATTTAAGTTTCTTTCATGTCTTCTTACAGCTTGATAGCCTCCCCCCCACCCCCGTTTTTTTTTTCTTTTTTCTTTTTAAGCACTGAATAATACATTGAATAATAATATTGCTTCACAGGCAAGACTAGTAACAGGTAGCTTATGCTTGCTTTCTGCTGAAAAATCAATGACTCAGTTCTCTAAAGTATGTATTTTTCTCTGTTACCTTTCTTTTGTATCATTCCCTGTTACATATTCTGGGAAGGGTGTGGTAGTAAGCAAAATTTTGCCTGTATAATCTCTGCCTTCTCTTGGTTATGTTACATTAAATGGAAAAAGAGACTTTGCAGATGCAATTAAGGTTATGATTCAGTTGATTTTAAGATTATCTTGGATTATCTGTGGGTCGACCTAACCACATAAGCCCTTAAAAACATAATAGAGAAGAAAAAAAGAAAAGCCATAGAGATTCAAGGTATGAGGAGGACTCTGTGTCATTAGGACTTTGATGATGGATGAGACTAGATGTGAAGGAATGCAGGTAGCATCAAGGAGCAGACAGCAGACATTGGCTAACAGCCAACAAGGAAATGGAAACTTCATTCTTACAGATTCTCCAGAAAAGAGCCTAACTCAGCTGACACTTTAAATGTGGTCTCATAAGACCCAGTAGAGGATCCAGTTGATCCCATCCAAACTTTTGGGGTAAGGAATCTTGTGTAGGAGATAAAGATAATCAATTGGTATTCTAAGCTAAGTTTTCAGTGATTTCTTATAGCAGCAATAGAAAACTAATACAGGTTCCATCCACATGGAAGAAACTTAGAATTTATGCTAGAGGAGAGACAAAGCAATTGGAGGGGTATGGAGAAGTGATGCCAATACTAACTCCTGTGAAAATCAGAAATGTGTTCTGAGTTATTATAAATGACCTTCCTGGGGTTGAGGCTGTGTGTTTGGCAAACTGAGGAAACTGAAAGCAAATCTTCCTTTCAGAGCAAGATAAGTTGTAAAAAGTTGAAGTACTTAGGATTCCTGTCAGAGTGAGAAAGATAAGGAGTGGGCATAGCAATCAGATAGCCGGTGAGGAGGGGCTTTCTACAAAATAGGAAAGATCCAGGGCCTTTTAAAATACAGACACAGATATTTAAAAAAAATTTAGTTTGATATTTTTTTCTAAAAAGAGTCTAGAAAATGGTACACACAGTTAGAAGTATAAATTATAAGAAGTCACCTGTGATCAGAAAAGATTCCATGGGTATAAAAATTTGATTGCAAATTTTAAAAAGTGATTGGTAGAGTAAATAGCTTGTAGGAGAGACTGAGAATGAATTAATGCCATATAAAGGCAAACCTGATACAGAAGACACAGAAGGAAAAGACAATGAAATAAAGGTAAGATGAAAGACATCAAAGAAAGATCAAGTAATATGATCTGACATGAAGTTCTAAATAAAAAATAGAAGAGAGTTTTATTGGTAAAAAAAAATGTTATTCCTTAATGTACATACTGAAAGATTCAACAGTAATTACAAAAATAAGGAAAAATGCCAAGAACTATTATACATGTTTGTAGATTAAAAATAATTCTGTGACTATCTGAGGAGAAGGAAGAGTTATACCCAAATAAAGAAAAAGGCTTTAGAATTCTCTTCTGCAACACAAAACACCAACAGACAACAGATTATTACACTATTCGAAATGGCATTTTTTTCTAATTAAAACATAATGCTTGGAGTGAGAGAAGAGTCAGTATGCAGAGTCAAAGAAACTATGAGAAAAGAGATGGAGGTAACAGCTGTTTCTAGAACCTCAAAGTCTATACTGTCCTTCTGAATATTTTTAATAAACTCCCTTTAAAAAGTAACCTTTGTTACTGGATTTCGTTAACCAATATCACCATAATAAAAATAAATAAATTTTTAGAAAGTAATATTGGTTTATATATTCAATAAATATTTAAGGTTACAAGGAATGAAATAAATCCAATCATAATCCCATCAGCCAGAGACAGTTGCCAGTAACACTGTTTTGGAAGATAGTTGCCTATTTCTTTACTATAACTGAGATCACAGAATACATACTTTATTATGCTTTGTTTTTTTCTCACTTAAAAGTATGTGCTGACAACTTTTCAAGTTAGCCTCAGCCCAAAGCTCCCCATTAGCTTTAAGTTCAACTTCCTGCTTAGCATCTTCCTTTGGATGTGAAGGTTAGAATAAGTAAAACAAAGGACTTGATTTAGAGCTTCCCTCTTCCCATAATTTTCCTTTTTCCATCTTTCCCACTTCAGAAATCTGCATCACTGTCCCCTTAGTTTTCCTCCTTAAGCTAGATATCAATCCTTACTACATCCATCTCTCTTTCATGCCCTCATCCAAATATCAGTAAGTCTAAGTCATTTTCATCTTAAATAAATCTCAGGACTGGCCATTGTTTACAGATTATGATCTATATAAGTATACCACTTTTCCTTCTCACCTGGACTACTAGTAGCCTCCTGTCTGTTTCCTTGCTTCTAATGCTTCTCTCCAAACAATTCTCTACTCAGAAGTATTTTTTGCAATAACATAAACCAGACCATGTTTAAAATAAATGTAAACACTTAGATAAGAAACACTTGCACTAAGAAACAAATCTAAATCCCTTGTTTTTAAAACCTTATTAAAAATTTAAAGCCCTAACTGAATATTTCCCTGGCTATTTAGCCTTTTACATCATGATTCATATTTGCTGACTCTGCTTCAGTTATGCAATACTCTGTTCGTTTGCAAACCATAGTAAATTCTAGCTCCTCTTAGGTACTTCATAACATGCTCTCCTCACTGCCTGAGCTGTTGTTCCTGCCACTCACGTCATTTCATCATTCTAATGCCTTGTCTTTGCTAAGAGAGGCTTTATAAAGAGAGGCTTTGGAGCTGATAATTATTCATAGTAGTCTTTTATGATCTTTTTTATTTCAGCAGCATTTGTTGTAATGTCCCTTTTTTCTTTGGTTTTATTTGAGTTTTTTTTTTCTTTTCTTTTTCTTAGTCTAGTTAAGGGTGTGGCATGTATTCAAATATTCTTAAATTTGACCATATTTAAATTTTTTTTTTTACAAAAATGGCTGAAAATAGGAACTGGGTAAAAGTATATAAACATTTAAATAGAGATATAAAGTACATTTCAGGATGGTAAGTTTGGATATTTTGAAGTATCAGTTTTTGCCAAAATGATTAATTAGCTGAGCTAAGTTTTCCAAGGAAAATTCCAGTGGGGACTCTCCATTGCCAATTAAGACATTGAAAGCTACAAAAGACTTGATTCTGTCCTTACATTGAGAACAAGCTGGATAAGTGACAAGATTTTAGTTTTGTTAAAAAGGAAAAGAAAAGAGCTGAAAGCACAAAGATATCTAGATGAACTAAATTTTAAATGTGATAGCCCCATCCTAGGAGAAAAATATCTAATATCTATGAATAGTTTCAGCTTTGCTGGAGCAGTGGGAAGAGAAGAAATATACTATAGACAAAAGGATAAACCTGCTAAAATTTTAATTAACTTTTAATGGTCTCATGGGCAGACAAGATGGATTATAAAGCAAGAGTCCCCAGCCATAGGACAAATCTATTCAATAACTCTTTCCTAACAGCCAAAACTAGTACATGGGAGTAGTATGTTGAAACTTGTCAGTCGAAAAGGAGAGTTGAGAGAAATAACTTTCAAATCATTCTGAGAATTCAATTATATAGGCCTGCTAAAGGAAGTAGGGCAGGAGGACCGAGAAGGGTTCTCACTGACCAGGCACCCCAGACATTCATCCTGGAGTGCCCAGCAGTGGCCTGCTAAAGATAAAGAGAAGGGCAGAAGAAAGAATAAAATCCTTCCAAGGTACACTAAAACTTTACTGATGGGAAGACAGCAGATTCTGAGTGTTGGGAGTAAAGGAGCAAGGTTGAGAGAAGTCTTTCAAAGCCTAGAAAGCCAGGAAGAACTGGAGAGGGAAAAGAAATTCCTTAGTGAGCCATAAAGCTGTCAGTCTTGTTGTAAAACAGAGAAAAATCTGGCATTTAGGATGTAAAACATAAATATCTAAAATCTAGCTAGTGCTTAGATGCCAAGCACTGCTAAAGTAAAAGTTCTTATTTCACTCTCAAAGCATTTGAAGTCAATGATATACTAAATTTATATAAAGCTGTAATATAACCCCAACCAAACTCAGCTACATATTAGATTTATCCCTCCACACTAGCAGCATGACAAAAGAAGGTGTATGCCCTTTTCTGGAGGTTGATAATATCTACCAACCAGCATAAGATCAAAATATACCATTAACTAGATAAAGAAAGCAAATATCAGCACAATTCTATTTACAAGTATTACAAATAATATACAGAAAGTTTAAGATACAGAAAGTTTGAAAGTAAAACAGAGAAAAGATATACCATTCAAACTCAAAGCATAATAAAGGTAGTATTGATAATTTAATGCCAGATATGTAGACTTTCAGACAAAAAAGACTCAGATTTAATGAGAAACATTTCATAATAATAAAAGATTAATTCATTAACAAACTATAACAATCTTACAGTATGTAACTAAGCCTGAGCTTCAAAGTACATAAAAAAGGAGAAATAGGTAAATATCCAGTCATAGCCATAGATATTCTCTCCCTTTGAGTAATTGATAGAACAAATAGATAAAAGTATAGATATAGAATATTTGAAATACTATCATCCAACTTGATCTAATTGCCATTTGTAGAAAACTGCAGCCACCAACTGCAGTACACATTCTTCTTGTGAACGTATGGAACACTTACCAAGACAGAACACAATTTTAAAAGAATAGAATCAAAGTGTGTTCTTAAGCTTCAATGTTACTAAATTTGACATTAATAATATATAGAAAATTATCAAATGGTTGAAAATTAATATACTTCTAAATAACCCATTAGTTGAAGAATCATAACATAAATTTAAAAATACTTCTGAGTGATAATGAAATATACATAAAATTTGTTGGATACAGGTAAAATGGTACTTAGAACAAAACTTGTGGTTTTAAATAACTATATTTGAAAAAAAAGATATGTAAAATCAATGATCTAAGCTTCCATGACAAAAAGCTAGAAAAATGAAAGTTAAACCTGAAATATAAGAAAGAAAAAATAAAAATAAGACTAAAAGGCAATATACTAGAAAACAGGTGAGAAAAATCAATAAAGTTGGAAGTGCTTTTTAAAAATAATAAAATGTGTAAAGTGCAGTAAGACTAAAGGAAAAGAAAATATGAATATCTGCAATGAAAATAAGCACATTACTAAAGATCCTGCAGGCATTAAATGTATAATGAAAACCCTTAACAAAATATAAATAAAATCCAGCAATACTTAAAAAGGATAATAGGTTATGACTAAGAGACATTTATCTCAGCCAAGAATTTGGTTTAACAGTTGAAATCAATCAATGCAATTTACCATATCAACATTATAAAAGAAAGTACATGATTAGATCATTTCAATTAATACAGAAAAAAAGATTTAAGAAGTTTGAATATCCAGTCATGATTTTAAGAAATACTCTCAGTAAACTAAGAATCAAACTTTCTCTATTTGATAAAAGATAACTGAAAACCCTACAACCAAAATTATTCTTAATACTGAAATATTAAGTGCTTATAAACTAAAATTGAAATAAAAAATTCTTATAATGTCAACAGCACACAGGAAGTCCTAACCATGCCGTAAGCCAAGAAAAAGGTGTAAAGAAATAGGTAAAATGTCTCCATCACAGATGTTATGATTGTGTAAGTAGACAACCCTATAAGATCAACACATGACAAAGAGCCAATAGAAATAACAGGTAAATTTATCAAGATCACAGTATATAAGTCAATATAGAAAATTCTATTTCTAAATATTAGCAGCAGTCTGGAAAATGAAATCAAGAAAATAATATTTTTATAATAGCATCGTAACATTAATCAAATAGGAATAAAATTATATGTGTAATTTCTGTACACTGAAAACTAATACAATGTTGCTGAGAGAAATTAAAGGCATAAGTTGAAAAATATACCATACCACTGAAATAGAAGACTCAACATTAAGATGCTCATTATCTCAAAAATTGATCTGTAAGTCCAACACCAATTAAAATGCAGCAGATTTTTTAAAGATATTGATTAGCTGATTCTAAAAATTATAAGGAAAAATAGAATAGTCAAAATCTTTAAGAGTGGAACAAAGTTGTAGGTTTTATATTAACTAAGTTTAAGATTTGCTATAAAATTATAAGTAATCGAGATAATGGAAGCATTAACATTGGATAGAGTTGTAGCTGAATGGAACAGAATCGAGTCAAGAAATAGATCTACACATGTATAATAAACTGATTTTTTAATCAAAGCACCAAGTCAAAAAAATGGGGAAAAATTCTTTTTAAAGAATTTATCAAAGATGTGGATAAAAATACTGATGTATTTTCTGCATATATAAAATGTAGATAACAGGATTATGGTTCATAGCAGATCTGTCGAAAATCCTAATTGTCTAAAACAGAAGAATTGTTAAAAATATGGGATATTAGCAAGGTAAAATATGTGCACTTTTAAAGTTACATTTTATGGACTGAATTGTGTGCCCAACAAAATCAGATATTGAAGCTCTAACCCCTAAGGTGACCGTATTTGGAGTTTGGCTCTTTAAAGAAGTAATTAAGACATGAGATCATAAGGGTAGGGCCATAATCAAATAGAACTGGTGGTCTTATGAGAAAAAGACACCATTAATATGCATATATAGAGAAAAAGCCTTGCGAGGACATGGCCAGAAGGTGGTCATCTGCAAGCCAAGGAGAGGCCTCAGGAGAAACCAAACATGCCAGTACCTAGATCTTGGACTTGCAGTTTGCAGAACTGTGAGAAAAAAATTTCTTTTGTTTAAGCAAGTCAGTCTGAGTAATCTGTTACAGCAGCCCTAGCAAACTAATACATTGTAAGTTCAAAATGTATGTAATGTTATAAGAAAATACATATGTTTGTGATATGGTCAATATGGAAAACCAAATCTGTGTGTCTCTCATACATACAGATATGTACATACATATACATACAAATACTGAAAAGATTTATATCCAAATTTTGCTTTGGTAGGGGTGACTTTTATTCCTTGTAATGTTTAAATTTTTCTAAAAGGAATATACTTTTAATAATTATAACCAAATTAAACATTTATAAAACTATTGTTCAAATTCTCAATTCCTGCAAATTTTAGAATACTCATGGAAAATGAAACATGATTCTGTTAATGAAAAATGAAGAGAACTTTTTACTACAAAGCTACTTTGCTGTTAATTGTTTTTGCTTCCTCAAATACAATTATTTCCATCAAATAAGTGTTGTATCTCTGCAATTTTTTTAAATAATAAAAGGTGAAATAATTATTGGAAAGAATTAGTAAAGATGAAAAAAGATGTGAAAGCAACACTATGATGCCAAAATAGCTTTTCTAAACACTTGTGCTTGCTATGGCTTGCAGTTAAAATTTAAAAATAGCACTTAAATATGCGTGTTAATAACATCCAGAAGGCATTTCTTTCAAGCCTGTTTGGGCTGTTGAAGGGTTTAATTTAACCACAGCATTCATTTATGTCTAGCAGTTAAAGTTTTTTCTTTTAAGCTCAAAGGAACTGTGAGTTGTAACTATGATCTAATTGGTAAGGAATGAAGAATGTTTTTCATGTTTTATAGACAACATGAATCCTGATCATTTTACAGCAGTAAATTATGAAGCACTCCACTTGCTGTGTCTCCTGGTGGAAGCCAGGGCCTAACTCATTAAACTATAAAAATAACTTGCTAGGTTCGGCAGCTCCTAGAAAGGCTCTCTGATAAGGTGGGTTATTTTTATTTCACTAATGCACATTCACTAGGCAGTCCAGAGCAAGTGAGATTCTTTACGGTCCCCAACTAAATCAATTTATAACTACATCTACATGTCAGAGGGGACGTGCAAAGTACCTAACTGCTATATAGGAAGATAATTTATTATTGATTTTTTTCAATTCTTTTTTAAAAGCAGCTACAATTCACTGGTTCCTTGGTTCCTTTCTGAAACACAAATGGATCTATACAACATTTGTGATGTGTCAAACCAGGTTTCTGTGGCGAAGGAAAAAGATATTGGAGTCAGGAGTGCTAGCTTTCTGATGACTTCAAGAGAAAAACAGTGACAGCACAGTCCCTTAAAAACAAGGGGTAAAAATCATCTGTTAGCTCTGCTCTATTTTGAAAGACCTTTAAAAATTAAGTGCTAATGATCTGTTGTTTAAATATGCATATTAAATTACCTCTTACCTAATAAGTCAGGTACTTAATTTCACTGGGAAAAAAATTACCATAATTTTTATAATTTTTCTTTTGGCCTTAAAGTGTCAAACACCTAGGTGCAAATAATTTGACCGATCATACACACAGTTCAGGACTGAAGTAAGTTAGAAAAAGACAATGACACAAAATTTGTATCCTGAGTTTTCCATCCAGTTTGTTAAGGATCAGTTTTGACCACCTCACTCTGGTTCTATGGTGAACACATTCTGTTATGAGGAATTCTCAATTTCAGTAGCAGTTTCAATAGAACACGTTTCCTTCCCCATGAATAGAATCAGGGCAATGTACTAAGACTCAATACCACCTACCACAGAGCTACTTTACATTTATTCTTTATAAAATCAAAAACAATCTGTCATCAGAAACTGTTCAAATTTATTGGTAAAATGTTAAATAGCACGATACTATTACCTTATAGAATAACATTTATTCTGTGATTGTGATACAGTGAAAATAAAAATCCTCACAAACATATTTTAACACATTTGAACAAAAAATATAACAGAATTTACCATAGTTCCCACTGCCATTCTCACATCCCATGCACCCCTCCCCCCCACTGTTAAGTGTTATTTTTATGTCACACATTTTTGGTAATCTTGTTAAAAGCTAAAACTTACTCTTACAAATAAATTGTACTTTTCCTTGAAATATAAACTTTATATTATGTATAATGCTCACATAAGTGAATGGGAATTATGGCATTAGGGCACTGGTGTAGTATATTTAGAACATCTGGGTTTGAATCCTGGATTTACCACTTACCAGTTTTTATTCTTTAAAATCTTAGACATGCCACTTTATTTCAGTTTTCTAATCTGTAAAAGAGCAATAATAAAATAACTATTTTTATATACCATTCAGATGTTTTTGGAAGATAAGGTAAAATATGTAAAAATGTGGGGACCCACAGCACTATACAAGTATTAGCAGTTATTAATATGTTGGCCATTGTAATATTCTACTTATCAGTCACATACTAGCTAATCAAACCATCTGAAAAATTGTACCAACATGTAAACATAGACTGGGTGTATCTACATTGCTCATAGAGAAAATATGGGTATATCGAGAGTCTGTTGATGAAAAAAGATGATATATGTAATAAGCTAATATGGTTCCTAAGGACAACATTGCTAGTATTGGTCAAGACAAAAAACGTAGGATTTTTATGATTAGTAAAAGTGATCATTATCCCACAGGATGGAGAAAAAAGAACTATAAAAGGCAAACACAAAACTATCCTACCAACATCTGGACTCACACCCTCCCACAAATGTGATCAAAATGTCTCTAGTCTTTGCTCGGACTGATCCAAAAGTTGTGGACCTCCTTGTCCCTCTCATCAATTAAAGGGGATGACTGCAGCAATCATCAGAGTTTTTCTTCTCTACTAAATTATAAACAATAGCAAAATGCACTATTTTCCCATTTTAAAAAATCTCTTTTTAAACCATACTCCTCTGCCATTGCCAGCTATCTCTCCATTTCTCTCCTTACCTTTACAACAGAACCTGAAATACTTCTTTGTACTGATTATCTCTAATTTATTTTCTCCTTTGCTTTTGAGATACAGTTAGCATATAACATCGTAGTTTCACATGTACAATATAATTTGATATTTACACACATTGTAAAATGATCACAGTAAGTCTCAAACATCCATCACCATACACAGATACAGTTTTTTCTTGCAATGATGAATTTTAAGATTTCCCTTAGCAACTTTTAAAAATGCAATACAATATTATTTACTATAGTCAACATTTTTTACATTGGGCTTATTCTATAACTGGAAATTTATACCTTTTGACCCCCCTGACATCCAGCCTCTGGCAACCAACAATCTATTCTCTTTATAAACTTTGTTTTTTATTTCTCAGATTTCACATGAGTAAGATGATATGTTTGACTTTCTCTATCTGGCTTAGTTCACTTAGTGTAATGCCATCAAAGTCCATCCATGTTGTCGCAAATGGTAATATTCCATTTTGGGGCAGCAAATAGTATTTTATTATGTATATATATCACATCTTATCCATTCTTCCTTTGATGGAAATTTAGGTTGTTTCCATATCTTGGCTATCATAAATATGCTGCAATAAACATGGGGTTTATATATCTTTTTAAATTAGTGTTTTTAAATAAATTCCTAGATGTGGAATTGCTAGATCATATGGTAGTTCTATATTTAATTTTTAACTTTTTGAGAAACCTCCATACTGTTTTCCATAGTGGATGTACCAATTTACATTCCTACCAACAGTGCACAAGGGTTCTCCTTTTTTACATATTGTAGTCAACACTTATTCCTTATCTTTTTGATGATAGCCATTCTAACAGGTGTGAAGTGATATACCTTACTTTGATTTTGACTTACATTTCCCTGTTGATTAGTGACTTGAGCATCTTTTAATGTACCTGTAGGCCTTCTGTATGTTTTCTTTGGAAAATGTTCAGATCCTCTGCCAATTTTTAAAATAATTTTTGGGTGACTATTGAGTTGTGAGTTCTTCATATGTTTTAGATATTAACCCATTATCAGAAATATAATTTGCAAATATTTTCTCCCATTTAGTGAATTGCCTTTTCATTTTGTTGATTATTATCTTTACTGTGCAGATGCCTTATAGTTTAATGTCCTATTTGTTTATTTTTGCTTTCGTTGCCTTTTCCTTTTGGAGTCAGATTCAAAAAGTCATTTCTGAGACCCATGTCAAGGAGCTTACCACATATATTTTCTTCTAGGAGTTTTATGGATTCACATCCATTTTGAGTTAGTTTTTGTGTATGGTATAAGATAGTGGTGTAGTTTATTCTTTTACATGTGGCTTTTCAGTTTTCCTAGCACCATTTATTTAAGAGACTATCCTTTTCCCATTGTATATTCTTGGCTCCTTTGTTATAAGTTAATTGTTCATACATGCATGGGTTTGTTTTTGTGCTCTTTATTCTGTTCCATTGATCTATGTTTATGTTTTTATGCCAATGCTACATGGCTTTGATTTCTATAGCTTTGTGATATCGTTTGAAATCAGAATGTTATGCTTCCAGCTTTGTTATATTTTCTCCACATTGCTTTGGCTATTCGGGGTACCCAGACAAGTTTTAAGATTAATTTCTGTGAAAATTATTATTGAAAAAATAATAGCGTTTGTATTAATTCTGTAGATTGCTATGAGTGGTATGAGTATTTTAATCATGTTAATTCTTCCACTACATGAACAAAGAATAGCTTTTAATTTATTTGTGCCCTCTTCAATTTCTTTCTTTAATGTGCTGTGGTTTTCAACATACAAGTTTTTTACCTCTTTAGTTAAATTTATTTCTAGGTATTTTATTGTTTTTAATGCAATTGTAAATGGGATTGTTAATTTCTCTTTGTGATATTTTTTATTAATATATAGAAATGCAACAGATTTTTGTATATTGATTTCATATCCTGCAACTTTTCTGAATTCATTTATCAAGTCTAAAAGTTTTTGATGGAGTCTTTAAGTTTTTCTTCATATAATATGTCATATAAAAATAGTGACAGTTTTCCTTCTTTATGATTTGAATGCTTTTTATTTCTTTCAGTTGCCTAATTGCTTTGGCTAGAATGTCCAATAACATGTTGAATAAAGTGACAAGAGCAGGTATCTTTGTCTTGTACCTAATCTTAGAGAAAAAAGCTTTCATCTTTTTGCTGTTGAATATAATGTTAGCTGTGGGATTGTAATATATGGTCTTTATTATGTTGAGGTACATTCCCTCTATGCCCACTTTGTTGAGAGTTTTCTTTTTTTATCATAAATAGCTGTTGAATTTTGTCTGCATCTTATTGAGATGATCACGATTTTTACTCTTCATTTTGTTAATGTGACATATCACATTGATTTACAGATGTTGAACCATTTTTGTATCCATGGAATAAAACCCACTTGATCATGGTGTATGATTTTTTTAATGTGTTGTTGAATTAGGCTTGCTAATATTTTGTTGAGGATTTTTGCATCTATGTTCATCAGGGCTAGTGGCCTGTAGTTTTCTTGTGGTGGTCTCATCTTGTTTTGGTTATCAAACTAATTCTGGTTTCATAAAATATGTTTGGAAGTGTTCCTCTTCTATATCTTGGAAGAGTTTAACTAGAATTGGTATTAATTTTTCTTTGTATGTTTGATAGAATTCACCAGTGAAGGCATCTAGTCCTGGACTTTCATTTGTTTGGTGGTTTTTGATTACTGATTCAATTGTCTTTCTAGTAATTGATCTATTTCTTCATGATTCAATATTGATAGGGTGTATGCTTCTCAGAATTTATTCATTTTTTCTAGGTCATCCAATTTGTTGGTATGCAATTGTTTATAGTAGTCTCTTATGATCCTTTGTATTTCTGTCATGTCAGTTGTAACATCTTTTTCATTTCTGGCTTTATTTGAGTTTCTCTTTTTCTTTCTCTCTGTCTCTGACCCTACCCCCACACACACACACCTAACTAAAAGTTTGTCAATTTCATTTATATTTTCAAAGAACATGCTCTTGGTTTCATTGATCTTTTCTATTATCTTTTTAAACTTTATTTTATTGATTTCTGTTATGATCTTTGTTATTTCCTTCCTTCTACTAATTCTGGGCTTTGCATTTTTTTTAGTTCTTTGAAGTGAAAAGTTAAGTTGTTTATTTGCTATTTTTCTTGTATTTTGTTTTTTAGTTTTATAAGTTTAAGGCATATAGCATGATGGTCTGATTTATATACATTGTGAAATGATTACCACAATAGGTTCATCTAACATCTAAGTTCTCACATACATGTTGTAAAAGAGAAAAGAAAGAAAATTTTCTCCTTTTGATGGGAACTCGTAGTATTTACTCTCTTAACAACTTTCCTGTGTATTACACGGCAGTGTCAGCAATAGTGAGATTGTCGTACGTTCCATGTCTACTACTTATTATCTTACAACTCGAAGTTTGTACCTTTTGACCACCTTCCTCTAATTACCCCTCCTTCATCTCTTATCTCTTTTTCTATGAGTTTGGTGGTTTTGATTTTTTTGAGGGGAGCTATATTCCACATATAAGTGATCATACCACATTTGTCTTTCTCTGACTTATTTCTCTTACTATAATGCCTTCAGAGTCTGTCTATGTTGTTGCAAATGGTAGAATTTGCCCATTTTTTATCACTGAATAATATTATACACACACACACACACACACACACACACACACCACAACTTATTTATTCAGTCATCCATTGATGGTCACTTAAGTTGTAACCAGGTCTTGACTATTGTAGATAATGCTGCAGTGAACATGTGTGTGTGTGTGGGGGGGGGTGCAGATATCTTTTTGAGTTAATGTTTTTATTATCTTTGGATATATTCCCAGAAGTGGAATTGCTGAACCATGCAGGTCTAGTTTTAATTTTTGAGGATCCTCCATACTGGTTTCCATAGTGGCAGTAGCAACTTACGATCATATCAACAGTGCATATGGAGTCCCTTTTCTTCACATGATTGCCATCTTTTGTCATCTCTTTTTGATGATGGCCATTTCATCCATGAGAGAACTTTTCTCTAAGATTTACTTTTGCTGCATTCCATAAGTTATGGTATGTAGTATTTCCATTTTCATTTTTCTTAGTTCTTTTTTAATTTCTTTTTTTGATTTCTTTACTGACTTATTGGTTGTTCAGTGGCATGTTACTTAATGTTCACATATTCATGACTTTTCCATTTTCTTGTCATTGATTTCTACTTTTATAATATTATGGTCAGAAAAGATGTTTGGTATGATTTCAATCTTTTTAAATTTATTGAGATTTGTTTTGTGACGTAATATATGCTCTATCTGAAGAATGTTCTGTGTACACTTGAGAAGAATATATATTCTACTGTTTTAGATGGAATGTTATGTATATATCTATTAAGTCTATCTGATCTATCATGTTATTTAAAGCTGATTTTTTAAACATTGATTTTCTGTCTGGATGATGTAACCATTGGTGTAAGTTGGGTATTAAAGTCCTCTACAGTTATTGCATTGCTGTCTATTTCTCTCTTTAGATATGTTAATATTTCTTTATATATTTAGTCGTTCTCATGTTGGGTGCATAAATATTTACAAATGATATAGTCACTTGTTGGATTGACCTCTTTATTGTTATGTAATGCCCTCCTTTGTTTCTTAATACAGTCTATTTTAAAGTCTATTTTGTCTGATATAATATAGCAACTACAGCTTTATTTCCATTTAATAAAAATACTTTTTCTATTCCTTCACTTTCAGTATGTGTGTGTCTTAAACCTGAAGTAAATCACTTTTAGGAAACACATGGATTGGTGTTGTTTTCTTTTTCAGCCATTTTTTGTGTTTTTTTTTTATTTTTTATTATTATTGGCGAATACAGTTTATTAAAATAATTATTGATAGTTGTGTATTTATTGACATTTTGTTAATTGTTTTTTAACTGTTTTTTCTCTCTTCTTTTTTTCTTCTCTTACTCTTTTCTTTCCAGTTTGATGACTTTCTTTACTGGTATGCTTAGATTCTTTTCTCATTATCTTTTGTGTATCTACTATAGGTTTTGCTTTATGATTATGATGAGGCCTAATGACTTATGACTGAATGCATTCTAAAGCTCTATAATTTTACTCCATTTTTTTCCTTACCTTTACAATAGAACTTGAAATATTTCTTTGTACTGGATGTGTTCAATTTATTCTCTTTTAGTCTTTCTTAAGCCCACACCATAAGTATTTTGCTCCCATTATGTGTCAAACAGCTCTTCTTTTGCCATAGATATTCCACATTGCTAAATCAAATAGCAAATTTTAGTTCATATACCATGTGACCTATCACACAACTAAGTATACTCTCCTTTTCAAATACTCTTTCCTTGGGTTCAAGGATACACACTTACCTGATTTTCTACATACTTCATTGGCTGCTCCTTTTTAGTTCTTCTTGCTAGCTCTTACTTATAGTTTTATTCTCTGTTGACTGGAGTGCTCCTTAGCTCAGTTCTTCAGGACTCTTCTCTGTGATGATCTCATCCAGTCTTATGGCTTGAAATACCATTCAGATACTGATGACCTCATGATTTATAACTCTAGCTTAGAGTTATTCTCTCCCAAAATATAGATGTGTTTATTTTATAGTCTACTTGACACTTGCACTTAAATATGTAATAATTATCTCAATTTTAATTTGTCCAAAGTTTAACTCTTGATATTCTTCCCATAGTGTTTCCTCACATCTTAGTCATTCTTTCTAAATACTCAAGAAAAAGCCCTCAGTCATGCTTGACCCACTTTTTCTCTCACAACCCACATCCAAAATACCAGCAAATCTTGTCTGGTTCTACATTCATATCATATCAAGAATCCAATCATTTTTTACAATTTTAAAATATTTTTATTGAATAAATTTGATATGTAACATGTAAGTTTAAGGTGTACATCATGTTACTTTGATAAATTTATATTCTGTGATATGATTGCTGACGTAGTGATATTTATTATATTATGTAATTATAGTACAATATTATTGTCTACGTTCATTATATTTTCTGTTAGGTCTTTATGGCTTCTCTACTACTCATTTACAAGTTTGTACCCTCAAACATTATCACTTTTATACCCCCACTCCACCCCCTGGTAACCACCATTTTACTCTGCTTTTTATAGGTTAACTTTTTTAGAAGGAATCCAATCATTTTTCATTTCTACTATTTCCACCATAAGGCATTAGTAAAACTTGCCTGAACTAAAGTAATATCTTTTAATTGGTCTTTGTTCTTTAACTGTGTTCTCCCTCAAATATTTATAATATAGTGTTCATAAATTCTGTTGAAACAAAAGTCAAACTCCCCCACCCCACCAACTCAAAACTTTCAAATATGTCTTTACATTGCTCAGAATAAAAGTTGTTTCTCTAATCAAGAATTCCCTACATAATTTGGCCACTCATTACCTCTCTGATTTCATCTCCTTCTATTCTTCCAGTCATTCACTCTGCTCCAAACATACCAGTCTTCTTACTGTTCCTGAAATAAACTAAGCACAATCTTTGGGACTTTGCATTTGCATTTCCTACTGCCTGTTCTGATCTGCCAGATGTACATGTGGCTTGCTTCCTTCAGGACTTCCCTCAGATATTACCTATTCTGACTCTGTGGGCAATTGATTCTCTGTCTTTCTTTAAATGAGATTGTGTTTTTATTTTGCTTTCATTTTTAAAAGATAATTTTGCTGGATAGAATTCTCGACTGAATTCTATCTTTATCTTTTACCACTTTGAAAATGCCATTCCACTGTCTTCTGGCTTCTACTCATTCATTTGAGTAGTCAACCATTAATTATACTGATGCTCCAATGTACATAACTATTTGTTTTCCTCTTGCTGCTTTTAAGATTTTTTTCTTTGTCTTTTACTTTCAACAGTATGATGTACCTAAGCGTATATTTCCTTGATTTATTCTACTTTGGATTTGTGAGATTTTTTTATATGTAGATGTTATTTTTCGTCATATTTGGGAAGTTAGCCATTCTTCCTTCAAATGTTTTTTTCTATCTCTTTCTCTCTGTCTCCTCTCCTTCTGATCTCTAATTACATATACATTAGTACACTTGATGTCATCCCACATGTCTATGATGCTCTGCTCATTTTTCTTCAAACTTTTCTCTCTTCAATTTTTTTTCATTTCTGTTTATCTTCTAGTTTATGTTTTTTTCTTTTCTTCCATCTCCCATCTGCTTTTGAGCCCCTCTATTTAATTTTTAATTGAATTAATTGCACTTATCAATGTCAACTTCTATTTATCATTCTAATAATTTCCATCTCTTTATTGAGATTCTCTGTTCATTGATATATTATTGCCATGCTTTCCTGTAGTTCTATAAGCACAATTTCTTTGAATTCTTTGTACATATTTATATTTGCAATGGCCACTGTGATGTTTTTTGTCTCCTAATCCAACAGCTTTGGACAATTAAAGAGATCTTCTATTGTTTGTTTGTTTGTTTGTTTTTTTCCCTGAGTCATATTTACTAATCCTTTAACTAGGTTATTTTTTTGTTGTTGAAAACCATACATTTTAAATGATACATAGTACCAACTATAAAATTCTGAATTCTCACCCAAAGTTATTATTGTTGCTGGTTGGTTGTGGTTTTTTGTAGTTGTTTGTTTGTTTAGTAATAATCTAAATCTGTGAAATTTATCTTATATGAACTGTGTGGCCAATGATATCTCTGCTCAAGTTTTAAAATTATTATTAAGTTTGGCTTCCTGAGGGTTGCCTGTGTGTTGACATAGCTTAGTTGTCTGTCATCCAGTGACTGTATAGAAGTTGTTCACAAGCACTTTAAAACTGTAAGGCTTCAATTTTCTGCCAGTGGATGTGGATATCAATAGGGGAGCACATTCTAAGTCCAGTCTTCAAAACTGACCTGATTTTACTCTTTTCTGGGGCCTGCTGCATTTCCTATGTGCACACATTGAAATATAGAAAGGAGATTGAAGACAGATTTATAAATATATATCACTTTGACAGGAAGTTTGCATTTGTGTGTCTGGTGACATTCTAGAAGGTGGTATGAGAAAAGAAGTATCTGGAGGCAAGAGTAGCATTTAAGAACATAGCTCCTGGCAATTAGAGGGGAACTCCTCAGGGTATGACCGTATACACGTAGGATCTTCCCATATATGTAGCATAGAGGACTAAAATCTGAAGATAGGTAGATTCTACATAAATGTTTATTTTCTTATTGATGACAATAATGATGAACATTATGTGAAAAATCACAGATGCATCATGCTAAGTTAACAGAAGAACTTTGTTTAGGAGAGAAAAGAAGAGTTAAAAACAAAAACAAATCTTTAGTGTTGAAAATAAACAGTTTGGGTTGGTTCACACTAAACAGTCTAATTTGAGCTGACAATTCCTTAGTTAGGGATTACGGAGAAATATAAAATGCCAAGAATGTTTTTCCACTGGAACAAGAAAGCTGTTTAGGAAAGCCTTATAAAAACCATTTTGTGTCTCAGACTGGGCCAGCAAAATAGAATTTCTATAATTGCAGTTTTCAAAGGTGTATTTTGAAATTTATGTTTCCCACCAGATAGCCTAAAGGGATATGTCCTTGCATTTCAATTTCCCCTCTATGAAGCCTCATTTTTATGTGACTGATAATGTGTATATGTTTACAGTGAACTTTTAATAAGTTCCTACTATATTGTCAAGTCACTTTCCTTTACATTAGTCAGAGACTTACACATGGCTTCCTTAGATTGCAAACAATCCATGATCATTAGTTAAAACCATTAAATGAGATATTTTTAAAATGTATCAGAAAGAGCTACTATGTCTAAGGTTTCTAAATATGTATGGTATTTGCAAAGGTATCTTTACGAGAATTTTAAAAAGATGTAGAAATCAACTGTAAACTATTTTACTATGTTACTCTAATTCTAATTCTAATTAAGATTATGACCATGAAATATTTCAGTGCACCTATGAATAGCATTTTCCATAATGATAACCTAATTCTTTAGCCTATATCCAAGGACCATTTCTTTACTCTCAAGTCTTAAATGTGAGAAAGACACGGAGACTACTTTATTTCAAATATTTAAGTTGCTTAGAAACTGATTTGCTTTTGCTTGGTACCACAAGCAATTTAAGTCTCACTACTCCAGTCCCCAGTGGTACATAAGCAATATAGCTGCCTTTCAAAGACATATCAATAACCATCTTCTTGACCAAGTTTTATTGAACACATCTTTCTTCTGCAGCAAAATGCAATCTGGTTTTGATGAGCAGGAAGAACGGTGGACAGAAAGGTGAAAGTATCACTCATTTAAAAAACAAGTCTTGGCCAAAAGGGGGAAAAAAAAAAGGAATTTTAAACCATAGTCTGAATACTGTAAGAGGAATGAAAGCTGTGGGACTAAGGGAGTGGTCTCCAACCACATAATAAAAGCAACAGAGGAGTATAATTATCCAAAGCACATAAGCAGTAACATGACATATAGGGAATGAGATATAAATTTAGGAAATCTTGATTAATATTGGCTCAGAATTACAAAGCATAACCATCAAACATGAGCCAATGTAATTATGGTTTACAAAACTATAATTTACTCAAATTTAAAAAGGCAATGACACAGTACATCATAAAAATATACAGATGTACCCACCAAAATAATCTCAGCGCCTTAAACACTTATAAAGTGTATTCTATTTAATTTTGTCTATGCTCATATATTTGTAATCTATCTGAGATTTCCATATGCGTGTATAAAATAAGTTCAGCTCCAGCTGAGTGATAAGCCTGCTGAATGTTAATGAGACAGATTGTCTATTTTAATATGTGTTTTTGTACAAATTGATTATATTAAAGTATGTTGTAATAGAATTATTTTCTGGACTATTTTATAGGAACACTTGTTACTTTTGAACTCTGGTTTTTAGCATACCATAGTAGTGATCTTAAAATATTTAAAATAACGTGGTTTGTAAGAGAAAGAAGATACTATTATCAGTAAAGTTTATTTGGAGAACAGGTAAAAATAATCTTCTTGGAGGATTTTATGTTTCTATTTGGAGGTTGTTTCCCCTGTGCTTTTCCATTGCAGCAAAATTGATTTAGACTCAGACAAAGCACTCTACTCCCTTCAATACACCAAAAGCCAAACATTTTAAATTAGTTAAATCTGTGGTCACATAAAAAGCAATTGTATCATTAAAGTTCTTATTTTATTCACCTCCTAAATTCTCCCACATGGGCAATATTCTGAATTATAAAACCATCTGCATACATATAATTGAAGCCAGTTTCCCACAGTTGGTTCTCTTAATTTGTGAAAATTCAGTTCTAAGCTAGTAAAATTGATTATGTTTGCTTCTAGAAAGGCAACAGAGTACTGGACACCTTTCTAATTTCCTTCTTAAAATGATGTTTCTAACTCATTCACTTCAAAACACATAAATATATCTAATATAAGAAAAGATAAACTAGGAATAATGATATTAGCTATCATGTAATGAAAACTTACCATATTATGAGCAAATATTAAGTGCATTATAAGTATTATTTTAATATTCCCAACAACTTTTTCAGATAGTTATTAATATCTCTGTTTTTACCATGAGGAAATAGGCTTTGCGAGGTTTGGTGATATATCCAGTTATACCAAGTAGATGTAGCCTATTAGTGATTAAAAAAAAAAAAGAGGCAAGCACATGTCTATTTTGAAAGGAACTTTGGTAAAATAATAAGGAAAGCCTCCAGCTTCAAGTTATATAGGAAATTTTCAAACTTTAGCCTACAGGTGCTTAAGATGTCCCACAAAACACTTGATTTAAACAACTTTATGTGACATATTTATACATTAATCCATATTATAAACTGTAAAAAGTGCAATTTATTACATAATACATATTAACATATGGGTTGACTTGCACTTTGATTTTTAACTCAGTGTTGGAATAAAAAGTTCATCTACTATACTGGAAACATATTTAGACTTCCTGTAAATGTGTCATTTATTGGGAGGACTAGCCTTTTTGAAAATTCAGTTCAGTGAATGTTTGTGCTTATAAAATTGGATATCAAATACCTTGCTCTAGTTTCTAATGTTACTCTAATAATGCCCAAAAAGATTCGGGTAGATCTGCTTGGGGAACAAGTTCATCCTAATGTAATAGTTCTCTAGCAATCACAAGAATGTGTCAATATTTAGTCATGATGATATTATAGATACTTTTGTTTATTACTTACAGTTTGAAGAGCTTGTATTATATATTACATTGTATTTATTGCTAAAAATAATAGCTAATATCTGTAGACCCCTATCAATGTGCTCATTTTACTGAAAAGGAAATGGAGAGTCAAAAAGTTTAATTTGCCCAAGGTCAACTTTTAGAGTTAATCTTTAAAGACCAGCAGTCTTATTGCAGAACACTGTCTAACCTCTCACATCTCTCAGGGATAAAGAATATGAATACTTTGTAGTCTTAATGACTCAACTTGGAAACAATAGTCCTACTATTACACTTTGAAGCTGCCAGATCAGTTTACCTAAAGAGAATCCTTAGATGAAAAAGTGAGCTATTAGAAATGTCTACAGGTGCATATGTAAACCACAAGAAAATTGATATACTGTATTATGACCGTGTATGGTATATATAACTACAAACTCAGAATTTGTATTCAGCATCAAACTCAGAAATTAATTTTGGAATTAATTTTGGAGTAAATATTATAAATTTAACTCAAACTAAAGATTGTTTACTGTTAAATGCCACCATCATCTGTTTTATACATTGAGTTCCATATATGACTTCATTCAAGAAAATGATTTAGAGACTTTAAAAAACACAACTAGTGGAATGAGAAGAAGGTTTGGAATCTGAAGAGCTGATTTTGAGTCTTAGGTTACATGGTTGGGCAATTACTTGATTGCTCTAAACTTTAGAATGGAAGGAAGGAAGGAGGGAGGGAGGGAGGGAGGGAGGGAAGGAAGGAAGGAAGGAAGGAAGGAAGGAAGGAAGGAAGGAAGGAAGGAAGGAAGGAAGGAAGGAAGGAAGAAAGGAAGGAAGGAAGAAAGGAAGAGGAAGTACATTTATTAAGGGTTTACTATAGATGAGGTTCTGTGCTAAACATATCATTTTCATTTTCTTATTTAATGGGAGCGGTATCATCTACTTCAGAGAATTATTACAAGAAATAAAGGAGAAAATGCATGTAGAAAGCACTCAGTAAAGTGATATCACTCAAGTTACAGGGCTGATAAAGGTCCAGCAGCCCAGGAATTGTCCAATCCACAAAGGTGATGAAATATGTACTGTGGACAAAGGACTGAGGCAGCAAACTAAGATCTAGGTGTACACTTCATCTGCCAGTAGTGTTCTAATTCATGAGAAGGAAGAGTAGATCCCATGAAATTGTCCAATGGTCTGAGATCAACTTGATGTAAAATCCCTGATAAAGATTCCTACAGTCATAAGAAAAACACAAGTTGATCTCAGAAAGGGGGAAGTTTGAAAAGTCTTTTCCTAATTTATGCCTTTCTGGGAGTGGGGTCGGGAGAATGAGATTTGTTCACTGGAGCCAGATAGGCAACAAAGGATTGGAGAGTATTTTTTATAGGAAAGAAAAAATAGCATAAAATGGAACTGTCTTAAATGTTTAAAGGTTTATCAAATGGAGAAAGAATTGGACTTTTTCTATTTCCAAAAGATGGTTAGAAGTTATAGAAATGGCTTGGAAGTTAATACATAAAACCATTGTATTACACTCAGAATTCTTCAAGAGTGGGGAATGAGTTAGAAATAAACCCATTTCTAGTGAAGTAAGGCTATTGAGTTATTATTCAAACCCACAGAACAGGCTAACTTGATGAAATCAATTTAGTGACAAATACATGAGACCCTTGCAGAAGAGTCAAAATTGTATTAATGATGACTGACAAATGGTAGATGCAGTCCCTTAAATTTTCTTTTTCAAAAAACAAAAAAAAAAAAGAAAGAAAGAAATTGATGACCTAGGATTAAAGGTCATGGAAACAGAATTTTGTTGTGATTTTGAGCCTAGGATTTAGAGTCAGACCAACTTTTAAATCATTTATTGATCCTGCTAACATTAGTTCTCATTAATTGACTTGGAAGTAAGTAAATATCTCACTACTGTGTCATTTTTCTAATGTATTAAATAGGAGTGACACCTACCTCTCAGGGTTGGAATAAGGATAAACTGAGAAAATTTACATAAAGTGTTTGTTTTATAACAATATTTTTTGAAAAATCTAGTACCCCCCCCACTTCTTTTAATGTAATATTAGGAAGAATGTTTTGATCTATTTTTAATTGAATATTCTGTACTAGAATGGCATAAAATTAAGAAGGCCCATGATTTTATGGCATTAAAACATTCAAGAAATCAGTGATTTATTTATTTATTGAATTTTATCCTTTAGAATCATTTCTCAGAGTAAGATAATATGCATGGAAGCAAAAGACAGGACTTGTGACATATTTTTATATTTGAACACAAAAAAATAGAAATAAGAATATTTAAATTGATACCCCTCAGTTAGCAGTATTTTCTTTCTATACTTTAGGATCTATAGAGAGAATATTTTCTCAATTGCAAATATTGTTATCTATCAAGTAGAATCAAGTAAAGGTGCCGTCATTTCAAATTTATTAGCCATTAAAATATATCTTTGAAAAAAAGCTTATGAAAAATTAAAAGCTAATGAGAATATATTAAAATACATACTATAGAAAGAGATTTTACCCTATTAGAGCCAAATATACCTAAGAAATCATTAAAATACATGAATAGGTACAAAGGATAACTATTCTGGTAATTCTGGGGAAGAAAAATACAGAACTTATTAAACATGCACTATGGGAATTTATAAATGTAATATCCTCAGGTGTACAAACTAAGGAGACAAATCTAAAATAAAATAAGTTGAGACCATTAGTAAAGAAAAAGATAGATTCCAGTGGGTACTCTTTAGAGCTAAACAAAATTTATAAGTGGGGAATGTGGTGACTGACATTTTTGGAAGGGTAGTTAATCCAGGGGTTTGCAACATGGAAAGTCAAGGAGGAAGCTTTGAAGGCAAGAGAAACATTTAGCAATGTTATCAAGAAGCCCTGCCTCACTTAGTTGGTTATAAAGACTGTTTCAAAGAGGCATCGTCTCTCCTCCAAGGACTTCTAAAATGTTAGCATATTCTCAGGGTAGACATTACAGCTGAATAGGTGCTGGAATACAAACTTATTCAAATAAAGGAGTTGATAACATTTCTTGAATTTCTTCTGTTATCAGATCAGAAAAATAAAAGCTCACTGAAATTCTCAGGTCTTCTTTACCCTTTATCCATCAAATGTTTATTGAGTGCCCACTATTACTAGGTCCTAAAGTTATTTGGTCATTTTTTGAATGTTCACGTAATTGACATAAGGAATTTATTTTTGCCATAATATATACAGATGTAAGTCATTTTATTCTTTTGGAAAGAGTAGTCTTGGAGATAGTTTCGAATAATGTTTTTAATGGGGTGCCATTACAATAAAACCAATTTGTGAATCAGTAAGCAATATTTCAAAAACTAGATATCTGAAATTATGTTAGCACCCAATTCGAATAATAAATTATTTGTTCATCCTAATATTAATACAATGTGACTCTGTCCCTTGAATAGAACTTACTCTTTCACAAGTAGCCAACTGGTCCAATTTGAACCAATCGGAGTTACTCTCTAGGAATATTGGAACAACAACAAAAAAGTTGATTTGATAGATGATAGACCTGGTAGATATTAGTGGCATGTTATCTGTCATGGATTTGAGAAGCAAAGGAATCAAATCTGCAGAGTGAGACAAAAACCTAGAGAACAGTTCTTACGTATTATATTAAGGCTCACAGAGGCCAGAAGAAGATGGATAAGAAGAGGCGAGGGAGAGAAAAGTCACACTTGAAGGAATTCTGCTCTATCAGCCATTGATAATTCTCAATACTCTTAGATTTGGCCTGCTATTTCTGCTGTCACTTCATATTTCAAACACCTTCTGTTGTCCCATCAACTTCCCTCTGGTTCCTGTGGCTTTAGATGAAAACTGTTAAAAACACTACCTGCCTATACATTCACACTTCTATTTCTAATATTTGTAGATACAATAAAAACGAGTATTTTTTCAAAAGAGCTCTTGAAGGGAAAATTAGCAGGTTCTTCATCCTCTCTCATTCAATAAATATTTATTGAGCTCCTACTGTATGTCAGGCCCCTTCAAAGTCTGAAGATTAAACAGTGAACAAAACACTTCTGACCTCTATTTGGGAGAGATAATAATTAAATAAAACATGTAATGGGCCCCTGATGATAAAGCAAACAAAGAGAAGTTGAGAGAGTAACATGAAGAGTATTCCAAATAAGAGGGGAGCAAGAGCAAAGGCCCTCCCTGGTTTCTCCTGTCAGGAGTTCCTCAAGCCTCCGTTACTCTTTTTATCTATACTCAATCTATAACTATTCAAGTTTCCCAACAGCTGCTTTTTGGGGAGGGTTTTTGGCTGCAAAAAAAATCTTGCAATTTATGTTTTTGCTAAACAGATACACATATATATATAAACTCAGCAGAAAATTGCTTTAAGCAAAGAATTGCTATCATTTAGACTGATGCTGATTGAAAAGTAAGATTCACTGTAGATTTTCCAGAACAGCATCTGAAATGCTTGAGCTTTCACAAGTATTGTTATATCTTGAGCTCTCGTGTATTTAACATGATCAATCCATTGTTAGTTGTCTGGTTTTCAGAGGCTTTTTGTTATTGTTAACAGTGGGTATCAAAAACATTATTGTAAACTATTTCTATATAGCAAGTGGGGATTAGCATGATTAAAACTGGAAACCTGAAAATTATTTCCGTTTTGTAAAAATCCCTGCTTAATGTTGATAGCCTCGATGTGGGAACTGTACTTTTGAAGGTGTAACTATTTACTGGTTTTTTCCACGCTAATACAAAAGAATTCCTAATTACTGTGATTGGCTGACTTTTCCAATGGGAAGTATCTGGAAAACAACTCCCTGGAGGTCAAGACAAACCACTCACAGTTGCAGCTGTTTAGCTGACAGTTAAATTCATAGTGCACTGTATTGAATTCCACCGTACTGAGTTCATTTTAATCATGGGCACCTGGGAGATCTGTATTGCTTCCTGGAATTCCAAATATTTTCTGCATTTTTTCTGTATTAAATTAGTCTGAATAAGTAATATTAGATAGAACTGAGTAAACGTTAAAAAAAAAAAACAGTCCAATTTCTATACCCTCTGTATAGCAAATGAATTTGGGCCCAATAAAATCTGAAATTCCAATGACTTTTTGTCCTAATTTTAAAATTGGGGAAACCAACCCAGTTAAGACTTTCCTTTTACTCAATATTGGGAGGAATCCAGGAAAGATATTGTAGTCAAATTTTGAAAAGTGAAAAATCTCTATCAATGTCTCCCCGCTACTGTCACACCTCCATAGCCCAACCTCTACCTGTTAAGGAATTTCCCATATTGTAGTTCCCACTCTGTTGAGGTTGATGCCTGATTGCTCTAATATTTCTTGACTTCTCCTTTCTTAAACCCATAGTTAGAATCTGCAGCACTAATTTGACATTTTAATTATTGTATCATAAGCTATTAGCTTCTCAGGTTTAGGTAGCTACCAGCATCCTACATTCTTTCATAATAGGCTCTGTCTTGTCCACTTTTCAGATTGATTACTTGACGGCATAATGCAATGGTCTTTCAAAAAATGAAAGAGATTTATGAGTAACAAGCAAACATGTTCTAAAAGAGGTTATTAGCCTCTCTGATAGTCACTGCATGCCCTGTGAGGAAACAGTACAAAAAAAAATTCAGAAGACAAAGTTCTTCCCACTTAGCAATAGTAACTAAAAGTACCCAGGGCAACAGTTATAAAAACTAAAGTGTTTTTTAAATAATAAAAAGTATATAGGGGATGAAATGGCCAGACTGGGGAAAATGGTACTTGAATCAGAAAATATAACATCAATACATAATATGAAGTAATCATTTTGGTGACAGCTTTCTTGTGATAATGTAAACCATGAGAAAAAGGACAAATAAATGACAAACTCTCTTTTATGTGCATTTCATTGCTAATAGCAGATAATTACCTCAGCATCATGTATGGTTTTGATATAGCAGAAGTGAAGTCTAGTGGTTAGATATTTTTCTGAAGCAGAGCTATTAAAATCAATTGTAAAAATGAATTACTTGATACTGAGTTGCAGTGCCATGAAAGGTAGCAGATTCTATTACCCCCAGTTGCTTTTCGTACATGTCCTGCAATGCAGATCAAAAGAGTTCCAAGGTGATATGTCCTCATAGGAGTATTACTACAGCTTTCCATGCCTTTCTCATTGTGAACATTTAAAACTACCTGTCATTGGTAAAGGTATTTCAAGGACAGCTTATACATTTCTTCAAGACGTTTCATTTATTAGCAGTGACACTAGCGTCAAGATAAGGTAAATTTATATTTGAGAATCAAGAGTCTTATTCACATATTTGAGTCATTCAACAAATAGTTATTGAATACCCACTATTTATTCCCATATAATTAAATGCAAGTTATTTATGTCAGTCATGGTTCTTATTTGCAAACAACAGAGACTAATTCAGACTGATTCAAGAGAAAAGGAGATTATTGCAACTTTAATAAGTAGGGCACAGACTTGCTAAGAGTACTGGACAATCAGGCTCAGAATATAGGGAAACAATAAAACCAGAGCTATGGCCCAAACAGTACATAAAAACACCATGGCCATCACTGTTGAACACAGTTCCCTAGAACTTGTGCCATCAACACCAGCAACTAGGTGCCGCACA
This sequence comes from Eidolon dupreanum, assembly GCA_028627145.1. Classification (NCBI taxonomy): domain Eukaryota; kingdom Metazoa; phylum Chordata; class Mammalia; order Chiroptera; family Pteropodidae; genus Eidolon; species Eidolon dupreanum. Next base: position 29,562,029 of record CM053501.1, read on the forward strand.
CCACAGCTTGCTCCATCATCCCAGGAAATGAGTGTTGATGCCTTCGCCAACTTCACCAAAAAAGGTTTCCCCTGTCCATAACTGTTTGTGATTAGCTCCAGAAATAAAATTAAGGGTGATGTATCTGATTAGCTGAATCCTGTCAAAATGAGTTTCTGGTATTTTGAAGCTTCTATTTTTGGAAATGAGCAGTGTGCTAAAACTATCCATTATTGGGATGATCTATCATTTTTATCATGTGATAATCTTATGCATGTTAATAGAAAAACAGCAATTTGAAGCATAATTTTGTTGGATCTGGAAAACATATTTGGACTTGCTTTTCATAGTAAGGCAAGAACAGGCATTTGGATGTTTGATTAAACATAGTTCCCCTACTTTTTTCTCTTTATTCAGGTAATACCACCTAAGTACACATATGAAATGACTCTGTAAACATAGTCAGATTAAGTAAATAGTTCAATAATTAAACACCCTAGTCAGTAAATATCTGAGGCTTTGTATTTTGGCCTGATGCTCATAAAAGAAAATCTGAAAAATAAATATCACAAAACTGACTAGTCATTAAAATGATTCTATTAAATCATGCCTGTTGAAAATATCTCATTTCCATTTTCCATTGAAGGAATTTTTTTATAAACTAGTTTTTTTCGGAAACATGATGATAACTAACATTTGAAAGGTATGGATTACAAAAATTTTTCTTTGGACTATTGAACGAGACTCTTGATTTTGTATTTCTTTGCTATGCAGTTCATGCTATTTCCTTACTTCACTAGTGAAAATCAAGTCATCTCTCTTGAAGGTGATGCTGTTCCTAGTAGTTTTTTCTCTGCTCACTGACTTTCTCTCATTTCTAGGCAGCCAGACATCTTTTCCCCCTTGCCTACTATTATCAAGTTCATTTAATATCAACTCTATTAATGGAAATTCCCCCTAGTGGGAAAGTTCTTTCTCATCTCCCAAACTATTTTTTATTAATTTAATGTAAATGTTAATATCATTTCACAAACTTTTCCTGTTTAATGTCAATTAAGAAGTCATTGGTTTGCTACTCAAAACAGCACTTAATGTCAATTATTGCAATCAGCCTTTCATTTGAAAACTGAAAATTTTAAGTGAAACTGATTTTAGTATGTCTTTAAATTTTCGAAGTAATGAGTTGAGCAGGTTATAAAAGACAATTCTTTAAACTTTATTGTTTTAAGGAACTGGAAATGGCTAATAGAGTTTTCTAACCAATCAAAACTACACCAAAAAATTAATGCAAAATTGCTAGCATTAACTCAGGGGGCTTTTTAATGGACAAATCATTTTATCATTTTGAGTATTCTTTTTGTCTTCTTTAAAAATCTTTATGCTTTGCAAGATTTTAGCTACCATACACAACCTGGTTTTATGAGGAAATTCAAGATACATATTCTACCTTTAATCATATAAGCTATTAATGAACATGTTAATTTACAATAAGTCTAGAAATAAACTGCAGTTCTGTCTCACAAGGAGATTAGAGAGTAGGGAGAAATACCACACCTACATCATGGCACCTATATGAAAACTAGAATGAAAATCTAATGTAGAATAATTCACTAAGAATAGAATATTTCCTCTCACCTAATTTGACCACTCACATAAAAATTAATATTAGCAATTAATTTAAAAGTTTAACAGTATAGTAAATTTAGATCTTTTATTCTTCAAAGTAAATATTTCACATAGAATATAAAGGTCACTTCTTTGCCATACATCAAATTCTTAGCTTTTAATCAATTGTTACACAACAAATCATATATTCTCTAATATTTTGTCTTTTTTATTTGGTTGTCAAGTATAGCTTCAAAATTAAATCATGATAAATGCTTTGAATTGGGTATCACATTTAGTCATTGCTCACAAATAGCTATTAGGTGACCAAGTAGCCTCAGAAATTACTTATACTGTTTTCTTGCATTCAAGATTCAGCCTACGATATTTTTAATCTTGATAAATTCTTTTTGTTTGAAAACACCATGGTTTCTCAAAACTGTACACAAACCTCATGTAACATAATACCTTTTAAAAACAATGAGAAAAGCCTGTAATTTTCATGAAAGTGTCTTGACAAATGTCCGAGTATTGTCAAAACTGTTGATGTCAAGGCATTCGTGAGGTGAGTGTTAACAAACAACCACAATATATCCTTCCTGGTAAAGAAGAGTTATCATAAGTCATAACAGCAAAGCACACTTTCACTTTAATAGTAAATGGGCCTTTTCAGAAATGATTTCTTAGTGAGACAACCAAAAATTTCAATGTTTGCTGAACCAATCTGAGGTCTCTCCCATGAGTGCTCCATTCCTCAATAATCAGAGAGAGGAAAATGAAGATACAGAAAAAATGAAGGAGAGCTGAAAAGAAATCTTGGCCTGTCAGAGTTTGTTTGTTTTCAATATTTTTGCTCCTTTATAACACTGATATAACTGATTATCAAGCTAGGGAAGAAAAGTGTGAAGATATGGATCCTAGTTCCAATTGCTTAATCTTTATGAATCTCAATTTCATTCTTTACAAAATAAAAAAAAAATACACTCAGATGGTTAATGTAAAATTTTAAAGCTGAGAAGTTCAAATGAAGTAATATAAGAGATTGTGATTTTAATTTTAAGAATTGTACGTATATGGACTAAAAGATGGTGCCAGTCTTAAACAAGATATGAAATTATAAATCTTTATAAATTTTCAACATAAATGTCTATAAAATGGTCTTTCATATATGAAAAATTGTACATTATATTGATATAGCATCAATTATTATACTCATTCATCATAACATATCTAATCTATAAATATCATACTTTCCCAAATTTAAAATGCCCACTCAATATCATCAAACTCTTTATTGGTAATTTATTATGCAATGTAGGAACAGAATTAGATAAGAAGGCAGATTACTAAATCAAGTTTCAGTTTGCTTCTAATTATTCATTTTGGCCTTGCACAAATTACTTCTTGGATGCTGCTTCCTCATCTGTAAAATAAGGACGTTGAAATGCATAATCTCTAAAATCCTTTTCAGTGCCATAATTTGAAGATTCTGTATGGCTTTCTGTTCAATTTGATGAATTCAAACTATTTCATAGATATTTATGTATTCAGTTCAGGAATGTGTTTTTTTAAAGTTTTGTCACTTATCTAAACGTGAGGATTGGGATGGAAACGGTAAAACTGGTGATCTCCTATGTGTCAGTGATTTTCCTTCAAAATGTAGTACAGTTTTTCACTCATTGAAAACATAAACAGTTCCAGTACTCGGAAGGTGAGAATGTTTTAACTGAATGCGTACTTAAAGATAGCATTTTACTGATCAACATGAAGTAGCCAGGGAATAATTTCGATTATTAAATTTGTCACTCTAAGTAACATGAAACAGTTTAGCCAAACATAGAGTCCCTTTTCTATGGCTTGGACTCAGGAGGCCATAAGCAAAGAGATCAGTTTCTTATGTCCAATATAGCAACTTTTGATTAGAGAACTGTAAGACATATACTTTCTGTAGTGGACAGAAGCTGGGGTCAATGGGAAGCTTTAAAGGATTGGGGTGCGGGGAGAAACATAATAAAAGATTTGCGTTCTAGTCACACTGAGGCAGGTATGGTTGACGTTCATTGCCCGGTTGCCTGAGGAAGCATTACTTCCAGATCTGTTCTAATACCTCCATCCTGAGGAGAAGAATTCCAGAACCTAGACAAAGTTACCCTTTACAGCAAGGGATGGGAGTTTAGAGATTTCATCTCCAAAAATTTGCCGCCGTTAATTTTTATTTTCTGTCCACATGCAGATTGGTCAATGTACTATGATAAGGAAAGAACACTAGTAAAGGCTCTATGTAAATTACTAGAAATAATTCCTCAATAGTCATAAGATAGATTAGGATGCTTCCATTTATGTTATCCATGTAGTTTAACATAATTAGTATTCTTGGTGTGATTTTATGAAGTTGTTTAGAGCAGATAACAAAAAAAGTTGTAAACTCTTATCACTCTGAAAATCCTAGCTCAATAGTAACATGAGTATGTAGAAGAAGAATTGTTTTGGTTAAATGTCCCAAGTTAATAAAGCAGCTAAAATTAGATAGAAAAACTTCATAAAATTGTCTTGGGATACTGCCTGGATTAGCTAATTTTTCTATTGGTAATTTAAAAATAACCTTTGTGATCATCTATAATTAAAATATCAAACCATCTTGGTTCATACATTCTAAGTTTAGTTCACATAAAGAGGTTTTAATTTCTGTTGGGTCTAAACAGTATGAGAAGAATAACACTTTGTGAAGAATGAATAATCGTAAAGTCAGAGAATATCTAGGTACAGGAATCGGGTAAAGAACAAGCAAGTATGGAAAATTCAAAAGAAGCAAAAAGTACAAAAGTTTACAGAAATACCAACAGGTAGGGAGTAGTATGAAGGTACTACAGAAATAAGGATAATTTGGAAATCCTAGCCTTGTTGCCACTTCATTTATCACTCATTCCCAAACATATAGTTTACTGTAGTTGTTACAAAATAAACACATGGGCTGAAGTTACAGCAATTGTCTCGTGAAGTACAACGATATGGGAGTTAGATCTTGGGACTTGATCTTGACTCTGCTGTTTGCCAAGTGTGATATTGGACTAAGTCACTAAAGATTATTAAATCTATTTCCTCAGCTCTAACATGGGGATTATACTATTTTATCTCAGAAATTGCTGTGAACATCACTAAATAGAATGCTTGACATAGGAACAGACAGCTATCTATTCAATAAGTGATGGTTTCCTTTTGCCTCTTTCATTCCAGTTCTCTCTCCAGCTCACCTATCAAAACAATAGTTAAGGGTTATCCATTAAATATTAATGTTTCTTTTTAGCTTTAATTTTATTTATTACATAATGACACATGAATACATTATCATTATAAAAATAACTATACAGAATAGAGTAGAATGTCTTTCTACCCAATTCCTCAGCCTCCAAATCATTACCACTCCAGAAACAACCATATTTAGCATTTTAAAATTTATTTTCCTACCTTTCTTGGGAACATATACAGATATATAATACATAAATTAGGTGTTTCACATACATGGAATTTTATTATATAATTTTTTTCTGCAACTTACTTTGAAAATTTAACAATATATCTTGAAGGTCCTTCAAAGTTAGTGAATACAGCAGTCCTTGAATACGTCATTTCATTATAACTTTGACGAGAAAAGAAATAGATTCCTGGTGGCCAGGGCCACTGACTATGTGGTGTTTACACATCCTCCCTATGTTTGCCTGGGTTTTCCCTAGGTATTCTGGCTTCATTCCGCTTCTCAAAGATGTGCTTCAGAGATGAGTAAGTGTGTCTAAATTGTCCCAGTCTGAGTGAGTGTGGGTGAGTGTGGGAGTGTGCTTGCGAAGGAAGGGGGTCTTGTCCAGAGTTAGTGCCAGCCTTGCACCCTGCGCCCTGAGCTGCTGGGAGAGGCTCCAGCCATCCACGACCCTGAACTGGAACAAGGGGGATGGAAAATAATGATCTGACTTGTTTTATTCATCTACAAATATGTCAAAATGTGTCCTTGCCCCAAAGATTATAGGAAGGACATAGTCATAATGAAAGGGAAGACTGGTCAAATGTAGCTTCTGAGAGAAAGTGACAATGGAGCTGATATTGAAAGGAAGAGAAGCAGTTAAACAGATGAAGCATATGTATACAGGTATTAGTCTAAGCCAAGAGCATGAATGAATGAAATCACCTGGGGGACAATATAGCAAAAAACGAGAAGGAGAACCATGACTTATATTCATGAAACCATACATTTAATGACTGGGAAAATTTGGGCTCTGAAAATGAGTCTACAAAGAAGCAGCCAATGATGTAGATGGAAATTCAGGAAAATGATTAAATCAATCATAGCCATTCTCTTGGGAGAATGAATAGTGGTTAGAAGAGTTAGAGGCCAAAATATATAGAAATAGAAGTAAACAATCTCCCTGACTGACAAAACATGCATAAGCACAAACTACAAAGTGGAGAGGAATACAGAGAAGATTTGGTAGAAATAACTGAAACAAAGACAGAGATAGTCACCCAAAAAATCAAGGCAACAAATGTTTGCTGCTTGGAGAACCATAGTATTATATATTCACTGGAGACATAATATATTTTAAACAAAGTCCTATTTCTTGAATAGCACTGCAGTCTTGTGATATTTGGATACATAACACTTGAAATCATTTCTTGTCTTCCTTACTTTCTTGTGTATCCTTATCATAAATACCTTTCAGTTGAGGTTACAACCTGAAAGGACTCAACCAGTATATCTAAAAAGTATAGCCTTAATCAAGTGGTAGCTCATCATGGTACAGAATTACAGAAAATTGTTTGCATCGTTATCATTTGTTTAGTTGAGTTAAAAAAAAATACAAAACTATGAAAGAACATTTTAAGAATGTATACTATTAGTGTGAAACAAACTCTAAGGATAATGAATGACATCAAATGGCCTCAATAGATGATCACAGAATTGGCCCATATCTTCAAGTATGGGTTAGATGTTCATAGGAGGAGAGGGGAGACACATAGAGAGGGACTTAGATTAGCTGTAGCATTCATTATATGATAGCACAGCATTGGTCTCTAAAATTCTGTTCAATAAAACACTTCATTTGCAACTTGGGATTGTGTCAGTCTCACAAAGATCACTTGAAATAAAATTTATGCTACAGTACTGCCAGGGGAAAACTATTCTCTTCATGTCTTCAGGGCTCTGAATTCAATCTGAACCAATACACAAAGGTATATAGCCTGAAATATTCACATATATTTTTAATATAATACCACCCCCACCATTTACCTTTTTACTTGAAAATAACTTTTTATCAGTAGAAAGGAGAACTGAACTGTGATACTTTTGATATATTCATGTTTCTCCTTTATAAAGTTACTATTACCCATATTTTAGGATATATATTTAGATTTGTGAACATAGACAATCATAGTGTCTATGTTCACAAATCTTCAATATCATCTAGTCCTACCCCCAATCCATTGTTCTCTGTGTAAACTTATATGAACTTGTAATACCACAGGAGATTTTTAGTTTATAGATTAGAATTTACTAATGTATTTCCATGCTTACTTAATACACATATGGGCCATTATCTCTTCTCCCTCAAGCATCATCAGTGTTTCCCTTTCTCCTGGATCATTTTTAGCAATATACAAATGTAATATTTCTCATTTTCAAAATAACCCTACCCAGACCCCTTTCCAGGTACTGCTCCATTTTTCTACTCATCTTGATGGTAAAAATCCTACAAGAAACTTGCTTAGGTTCCTTCCTCTTGTTCTATCTTGAATCCACTCCCATCAGTAGTTAATCCTTGTCATTCCACTGATATTAGTTTTGTCAGGATCACTACTGACCTTCATAGAGCCAAACCCAATGTTCATTTCTCTGTTATACTCTTACTTTCAAAATCAGCATTGTTGACATAATGCATTGCTCCTTGGAGCATCTTCATTTGGCTTCTGGAACAACTTTCTTTCTTGATTATTTCCCCTATGTCATTAGTCATCTTTCCACATTTTCTTTACTGTTTCTTCCCCACTTCTCAGCTCTCCAAACCACAGAGTATCCCAAGCTCAGCATTCATAATTCTCCCCTGTCTACATCCACTTCTTTGGTGAGTTCATCCAAACCATCTTGGGTTTAAGTGCAATCTATATTTAGATTACTTGAAATTTCTTTCTCCACCATGGGCCTCATCCCTGAATTCTAGGCTTATATACCCAGTTCTCTACTTTACATCTCCACTCAGATGTCTAATAGGCATCTCAGGCTTAAGTCCATTATCAAGTTCTTAACATCAACCACTTCCCACTCTCAAAATCTTGCTCCTCTGGAAGTCACTGCAATATCTATAAATGGCAGTTGTATTTTTCCAAGTTTGTCAACTAATTTATATTGGATGTGTTTTTTTTTTATATTTGTTAAGCAAGAAGTTTTAAAACAATTGTCTTTTCAGAAAAAGTATCACTGAACTGTCAATAAAAGATAGTACGAAGCAGTATAACTTGAAATATTTTGAGAAATTTGCAGACAGTGCATCTTATTAGACCTATTTTTTAAGCAAGACAATAGAACATCCGTATCTCATGTTGACTTGAGCATCACAGAATTAGACCGATGAAGTTCAACCTGTTTACAATTTATAATGAAATGTAGTTGTGGCTTTTCTTTTAATTTTCAGCTGGCAAGTAGTAATCTCACCATTGACATCAATGGAATAAAAAACAGTGTATCTGCCTGGCAGGAAGCATTTATGGCTGTATATAATGCAGATAAGTTTGTTTGAGAATGGAGACAGCTTTCTAGACAATCACTAGAGATAGGACCTTAATTTAACCCCAAGCCTGAAGCATTTCCTCTGGGATGTGGATGACTGATAACATGGCGGAGGACAGAGAAAGTATAGATTTATTGAGAAATGGATGTTGCAAGCATGAGGTGTTAAATTTCTTCCTCTAAATCATTGTTTAAAAGGACAAGCTGAGATTCCTGCTTCAAGATGAAACTCGAAGTGTTGCAAGAGAAAGAAATTTTTTAAATCACAGGTAGTTGGCATTTTTGACACTTCATTTCAAAAGATAAGCGATGTACTTACCTCTAGCTCATCTTGCAATAAGATGGCACAACTATACTTGCTTTTAATATCCTCTACCTCGGTGATTTCTAATTTAAAGAAAATGAGTCCTTTACCAACAGCTTGATAATCTTTCCCATGAGAACAACTGAAAAAAAGTCTCCTGTTTATGGCACTAATAGGCAGCATATAATAACTAGCTTTTTAAAATGGTGGAGTAAATAGATCTTTTTTAATAAAATACATATTATGTGTTTCTATATCACAATCTTCAAAAATAACCTTTTAACAAAGTGAATAAATAAACCATAATAGGTTCCTTGCCCTTTACTAAGCAAAATATCAGGAACTTCTACAAGGGCAGAGGTTAAGTAACTCCTTTATTTACTAATGATAAAGTTAATTGTGTGAAACCTAATTCTGCTGGGCTGGAAAAGGAATTTTTCTTTTAACCAACACTTGACCCTCACAGCGATTTTTTTTTCAATATTGTAATTCTTCAAATGAAGCTTATCTTCATCTTCTGCTATAGTTTTAACTAATTTATGATATCAAGCAAAGGACTGGATATATTCCATTTAAAATGGCTAGCTAAGAACAGTAAATAACTGATCTTTACTGGGGCTGCTCAGAGTAGTAGTTTCAATATCTATTAATAGTAAATATTCATTACTATCCCTTTCATTGGGTTGAACTAACCAAGTGGCACAATTCGGCTAATTATAAAATAGCCTACATTATAGAAAAATTAAAAACAGCAAATGAATCATCTGGAGAGCTGCCATGGTTTTTCTAAAATTCTGCATACACACGTGAATTTTCATATATTATTTTAATTACGCAATTCTTCCTAGTGAACTCTTCTCATTACTTAGGCAGTGTATGTGTGTGTTTCTTTTACCTTGATTACAAAGTCAAACCATTTTAGCTGAAATTAAAAATATCTGCATATTTATAGAGAAAACAGAGGGCTGTGTTTTGATAAGGACTCCAGAGGAGAAGGGCAAAATGTAACTATAAGAAAGGGAGGCTGCCGGTCTTCAGATCAGACACTAGCTAACGAAATCCTAAGAGGGTTTGTTATATGAGCCAGTGGGCTGAGGCAACCTTTAACATGCAGGAAACTCGAGTTAATTAAACCGTTACCAGGATCCTATCTGTCATCCTAGTCCTGTGCTCTGTCCCAAGTCCATTTACATTTTAGAATTGAAAAAATGTTCTTACAACTGTTGATAAACCGTGTTTACTGTCTCTATTGATTTGCTACTTTTGCATAACCTTTATGTTTTAATTATCTCATAGTCTTTCTTGAAGGCTCCTCTGTAGTAGTCACTATCTGATTAGACTCTACTGGCAATTACTAAACACTAGGAGTACACCTTTTAATGGATTAATCTTCAAAGATATTAGATGACTACAGGATTGAAACTGCTAAGAAAAAAAAAATGTATTACTGAAAGGCTATTTCCAAACCACAATTGTGCTCACTGTAGAGAAGACATGCTTGGATTATTGGCCAGCTTTATTGAATGGAATGCCTACAGGGGGATTATTTTACAGAGAGTATGTCAGAAAAAGCACAAACCAGAGGCTATTAATTGGATAATTAAAATACAGATTTAACACCTGGTAAGCTTGCATTCTGTGAAAGACCTGGAGCCAGACCTTTTTCTAATATAAATGTTTATTGAATGAAATTCTTATTTACTATAACATAAATAAATATTGCACCTCGTGTGCTTATTTATTACCTAACATTTATTGAGTGCTTAAAATGTATCAGGTACTGTACTAAGAAATATTTACCTGGACCAACTCTTGATAATGGGGTCATATTAGCCCAATTTATACATGAAAAGACAGAGGCATAGGGAGGTCCAGTAATTTGCCTCAGGTCACACAGCCTGCAAGTGGATTTCCAACTTAGAATGTCTATAATACCCTATGGGATATATTTCAATAATGGATCCTGAATGTCACTTAAAGAAGGATCAGGTCATATGATGCTTTTAATATTTTAACATCCAAGTACTGGCTCAGAGCTTTAATTTAAAGATCTAATTGTGACAACTGTTTCTAAAATATCAGATAGCTTCAACCAAATTATAATACTAAAGAAAGTTTATGTGCACATGTTCTCTTTCAAGGATCTTGCCAATTGTGAATGGATTTCTATAAGGAGGTAGAACAAAGGAAAACAGATGAAGAATCGAATTACTGTCTGTTCTTTGAAAACAAAAACCAAAAAAAAAAAAAATCACATGATCCTGATTTTACTTTTTTATCACCTAATACCTTAAAGAGGAATATTAATGTTAAGAAACATATTGTATTTTCCACAGAGTATTTGTTGTTGTTAAAAAGAACCTGGTAACATTTTCCGCAGTCACTCCAAAGGTAATTCTGAACTCAACCTTGCATTCATTTATTTCATTTGTGACTGTGGGGGGAAGGAAATTTGTAATCTTTCCAGCACAAGTAGAAGAGTCAGAGCCACTAAGATCTGGTTCCACATGGGATCAGACACATCAAGCTCAGTAAGTTGTATAAGCAGCTATTCCACCCTCTCTCCCATCCATCTATCCACCCCATATTTAGTAAACAAACCAGAATAGCATAGTGGTTCTGAACATAGACTCTGAAGTCAGGATGCTCAGAATCTGAAAGGCTCTGCCTTACACTAATTACATGGCATTGGGCAGATTAGCCACTCTGGGCTTAGTTTCTCCATCTGTAAAATGAAGATAATACATATTGAAGATAATTTATGGTGAAGATAAAGACCTGAGAAGAGTAGCCCTCTGTGCTTATACATCGTAAGCATTGTATATAAGTGTCACTATACTTATATAAATATTGGTAGAACTAGAACGGTGTCCTGGGGTGCTATCTAGGCCCTTAGATCTAGTCATATAATATTGATCAATTTATAGTGATTTGCTGAAAAACTAACAACAACAATAACAAGATATAGTCTTTGATCCCACACTGTTAAATCCTTTCTTTAATGATCCCAAGTAGTACTTATACTCCAAGAGGAGCGTGGCTGAAAACAGGATGACAAAACAAGCAGCCCAGTTCCTAAGGCCTTCCGGGATCAATCTGGATTTGATGTTCATGTGCTCCCCTGCCTAGCCAGCCCCCTGGCAGTATCCAGTCTTGCTGGCCACATTTGGGCCAGCTGCCCCAGGCCTTTCAAGGTAACATTAGGCTTTATCTGGAAACTTGCAAGATCTATACATTCTCCCAGGAAAACACATATCTCCATAGACTATGAGCACAAAAACAGGAATCATTTACCTGGCCCTTAATATTGGTTTGCTTAAAAAGAAAAAAGAGACATACTTTTTTGAAAATTAACAGATTTTATTCTATTGCAACTGTAGTGGCAAGTAGAAAATAATCTACAGTAATTTACAAATACAGAGGAAACTAACAGGCAGTGGTACGTGGGAGGAAAAAAATATTTCCTCTATTCATTTTAGATTCTCTGGCTGTTGCCCTTTAAATCAGATTAACAAGAGGTAAACAAACAAGTTTATTAGCATGTACATCACAAACATGGGAGTACCCAGTGATAAGTAACTCAGACCGGTGGTTAGGACTTGGATGTATGTACATAACATCCTAACAAATAATAATAATAGTAATAATACACGTTTAGAGAAGTGACAGTACAAAGGAAAAGGACTTTGAGGTTCTAGGGGCAGCAAATTGTGGAAAGGAAATTAATGTTAGATGAGGGCTGATTTTAGCAAGGTTTGTTATGTAGATTCCTCTGGTGCTGTCTCTGGGCTGATAAGAGTTTAGAGTTGTCTCCTGTGTCTAACTGCTGTCCCTCCTGGCAGAGAGGGATGGGGAGACAGCTTTACAAATTTATGCCACGCCTTTAAGGAGAGTGAAGAGAGGTTTTCTTAGATGAGCTTCTCAGTTGTCTTCAGCTTAAAATATTCTTTATTCAAAGTAGCATGTTCTGCCTTCCAGTAAGCACTTTCTGCTTTATCCTCCTAAAGCAGTTCATTCTTTCTCTCAGTCCCTGCAACAGCCATGATCCAGGATGAATAGGACAAAGGTGGGACCATAATGCTTCAGTGCCAGCTCTGCATACCTGTGGATTCATCAATGCACTTTCTTTAGCCACTAGCTTCCCTTAGGAATTCTGAGAGAAGGCCTGTTTCACTCTTCCTGGCCTGCCTGTGGCCTAGAATCCTCCTTGGAACTCAATGCCCAATTTCATTTCATTCCCAGGAGTTCCTACCACCTGCAGAATATAGGTCATCTTATCTACTTTCACTCTCTCTGTATCTAAACCCTTATTGGCCATCGTAGGACACGATGTTATCTGGTATTATCTGTTTTATGTGTGTTACTGGGTTTCATAGGATGACAGAAAAAAAAATTTATACTGTATTTTAATAGTTGTGTACTTACCTACTTTAATATATTTAGAAACACATCAGAATATAAAAATTATAATTTCATAGATACTTTTGCCTAGAGTAAGCCCAAGAAAGCAAAAATAAGTTAAATTTATACAATGAAAAATAAATATGTACAGGCATTATATGAAGATAGTATACAAATGAATGATATTCCAGGCTGTTGTCCTACCCTGACTATATGATGGTTACTCAAGGTAATGGTTAAGAATAAGATTATTATTCTTCCTATTCTATAATTTAAGGATACTCAGAAGTGACTTCTGATAACACCCAAGTGTACATTAAATCTTAGCTGTTTCATTAAAAACTTCATTGAGTACTAATGAAATGATACAGATAGATAGCTAATGTTTTCCCTGATTTGTTGTTCTGTTATGTCTTGTTTTCACTTTTAAAGGGGAAATGATATGTTGCAGTGTTGGAAAAGCTCCCTCAGCCTGCCAGTTGAGGGTCTGTCACACAAGCCTGATGTGACTGACTCTCTAGTCTCCATGCTAAGGGACCACATGGCAGAACCCAGAAAGGAAATAGCCTGTTGAACAAACAAGCAGTCACTGGAGGGTTTTCCTCAAGACTTTACTCATAAGGCTTGTCCAGTGCCTATGCTGACACTTAATTAAAATCTATTGTTTCCAGAGGGGTCAGAAGAGAAAGTTAACCTTGGTGTATGGGGTAACTTTACATTTGCAATCAATTTGTATTTATTTTTTTTAATATTTTTTAATTTTTATTTTTTAATTACAATTGACATTCAATATTATTTTATATTAGTTTCAGATGTATGGGATAGTGCTTAGACATTTATGTAATTTATGAAGTGATCCTCCTGATTAATCTGGCACTGTACATGGTTAATACAATATTATTGACTATATTCCCTATGCTGTACTTTACATCCCTGTGACTGTTTTATAACTGCCAGTTTGTACTTTTTAATCCCTTCACCTTTTCACCCAGTCCCCAACCCCCCTTTCATATGGCAACCATCAGTTCTCTGTATCTAAGAGTCTGTTTCTGTTTGTTCATTTATTTTGTTTAGATTCCACATATAAGTGACATCATGTGGTATTTATCTTTTTCTGACTTATTTCACTTAGCATAATACCCTCCAGGTCCATCCATGTTGTCACAAATTATAAGATTTTTTATGGCCAAGTAATATTCTCTTATATACATATGTATGTATCACATCTTCTTTATCGAATTGTCTATCAATGGGCACTTAGGTTGCTTCCATTTTTTGGTGTAAATAGCACTGCAGTGAACATAGGGGTGCATAGATCTTTTCAAATTAGTGTTTTGGTTTTCTTCAGATAAATATCTAGAAGTGGGATTGCTGGGTCATATGGTAGTTCTATTTTTAATTTTATGAGTAACCTCCATACTCTTTTCCATAGTGGCTGCACCAGTTTGCAATCCCACCAATCATGCACCAGGTGTTTCTTTTCTTTACATTCTCATCAACACTTATATGTTGATTTATTGGTGATAGTCATTCTGATAGGTGAGATTTAATTTGCATTTCTCTAATGGTTAGTAATCTTAAGCATCTTTTCATATGTCTATTGGTCATCTGTATGTCCTCTTTGGAGAAATGTCTATTCAGGTCCTCTGCCCATTTTTTAATTGGATTGTTTGTTTGTTTTGGTGTTGCGTTGTATGAGTTCTTTATAATGTTTGTATATTAACCCTAATCAAATGGATTAGTCAGTGGCAAATATCTTCTCCCACGCAGTAGGTTGTCTCTTCATTTTGTTGATGGTTTCCTTTGCTGTGCAAAACTTTTTAGTTTGATGTAGTACCATTTGTTTACTTTTTCTTTTGTTTCCCTTGCCTAAGGAGATATATCAGAAAAAAATATTACTAAGAACAATGTCAAAGAGTTTACTGCCAATGTTTTCCTCTAGGAGTTTTATGGTTTCAGGTCTTACATGTCAGTTGTTAGTCCATTTTGAGCTTATTCTTGAATATGATGTAAGAAAGTAGTCCAGTTTAATTTTTTTGCCTGTATCTGTCCAGTTTTCCCAGCATCATTTATTGAAGAGACCATCTTTACCCCATTGTATAGTCTTGCCTCCTTTGTCATAGGTTAAATAACCACATACATATAGATTTATTTCTGGACTCTCTATTCTGTTCCATTTATCTATGTGTCTGTTTTTATGCCAATACCACACTGTTTTGATTACTATAGCCTTGTAGTATAGTTTGATATCAGGTAGCATGGTACTTCCAACTTTGTTCTTCTTTCTTAAGATTGCTGTGACTATTCTAGGGTTTTTGTGGTTCCCTGTAATCGATTTGTATTTCTTATTAGCAATTTGTTTCTAAATATATTTTATAACTAGAATAGGATCATCCCAAAGGAGATGCTAAATCTCTAGTGGTTGAGGTAGGGACAAAGATTGAAGTCATCAAGTTTTCCTTTGTATTAATTCTTTAAAAGCACTATTGAAGGGCTGGAAGAAAAGGAACAATCTCAGATTACTTTACATGTTTCGACTAATTTCAAATTAGAACTAAATAAGAAAAAAATCAATCAGAGCTGGGCCTTTAGCAACTTACAGTGTAACAATTACATCAAGATCTGGCCCTGGGTCTATGTCCCTCAACTTGAATGCAGCCCATGGGCAGCGAGCCAGGTGTCAACACACAAAAAGCGTAGACCCTCTTGCTGAAGCATAAATTAGTTTGTCATTTTAAATAATTTTTATATCAAAAAAATATGAACATATACTTGAACTTAAAATAAAATATTCAAGAATTTTAAAGGTAAACCACCAAATCTGAAAGAAATGTTGAGCTTTTAACAGTTCTTTTTAAGTTAAATGACTCCCAGTTTCCCAGGGTGGCACACTCCCTTTCATTCTTCTCTTCCCTAACAAAAATTTAGTTGGAAAATTTTAAGGAGACCTTCACTGTTTCTGGTGCTTCCAACCACTCTCATCTACATACTGCTTTATCTTAGTACTTCTGGCTCCTTGCAGCCTTGTGAACGTGGCCTCAAACTGAGGTTTACAAAATTTTTAGGAGTCCACAAAGATGTCCTCAGCATCTGCAATGATCTATATTTAAGAAATCCCTCACTAGAGCTTTCCCTCCACCCTATAATAAAGCTCAGATATCATTTTACTTTCTGTTTCTTATAGAATTAAAGACTTTGCCCCACCTAAGGGGATGAGGACTCCCTGCTGTGCATACCCCCTTACCCCAATATTCCCTTTGCTGGCACCTCTTTCCCCTGGGCTCTGGAACATTATTCTGAAGGAAAGCTCACTGGCAGCAGGCTTAAATTTGGAATTCTGTACCGCTTTACCTAGATAAATGCATGCCGCTCGACTTTTAAACTCTCTTCTCTGCCCATCTCTCACTCCTTGCATTGAAATACTATCCTGAACGAATTTGACTAGTTCTAGTTGGTGCCTCAGCACAACTCATGAGGCACAGTATCCATGAAATATTCATATATTTCTCCTGGGGTGATCATTACTATTCCAGATCAGAACTGTTCTGAGGCATTTAAACGTCAGTATTTCTCAGCTTAATTCATCATATATCCATTCAGGTAAGTGATCATATAGCCAATTTGTATATGTGCCCACGCCTCCCATCCCCTACCAAGAAGGCTGTTTCCTTAGAAATGAGGAAGCTGAGACACAGTCCTTTTTATTTTTAACTGTAAACATGAATTAGATGCTTGGCACACATTAATGGTTTTCAAAACATCTCTTTGTAATGTAATCTGTCATAGTGTCTTCATCACCATGCCAACTGGAAGGACTTTACTGTTCCCTCTGATAGGAAAGTTGAAAAAAAAAAAAAAAAAAAGACGACTAAAAAAGAAACCGTATTTACTTACATCTTTTTCCATAGTGGTGGGAAGCAGAAAATGCTTTGGGTTTATAACCTAGCAAGTTGTGAATGCAGAGATGTCAGACCTCGTTATGTGTTTGTCTGCTCTGGTGGAAGAGTGATTATGCGGAATGCTGTCCCTTAGCTGTCTTGGGCCCAAGCTCAGACAGAGGTAGTGCCCCACACAATCAAGTCTATACTCAGCATGGCTAGGAAGTGCTGCTGAGGCTTAGCTAGATGTCAGCCCTCCTCTGGCAAACCTGCCCAGGATGCGATTTAACTCACTCCTCTCCCAGGGTTTTTGTCTTCTTGATTATGCTGTTATTACTCTTGCTTTTCTTTTGACTTTTTTTTTTCATTTTCTCTAGTTCTCTCCTTCCTGAAGGATGTCTGCCATCAGGCTCTCTCCAGCTCAGCCTTGTTACTTGGACCTGATGCAAGTAAACTTCACTCCCCTTTCCCTAATAGCAGTTCTCCCTCTGCACACACTGAAAGTCTCACTGCTGCTGCTTTTTTGTCAGACACTCAGCTGGCTGAGTAGCCTGCTTCTGTGTTCAGGATAGAGAGAGAGATTCTGAGCACCATGACTGGGAATGTGGGAGAGCCTGTCCCATGGATTGCGCTGATCTTCCTCTGCCTCTTCTTTCCAAGGGCTGCTCTTTCCCTCCACATCTCTCCCTTGTTCCCTAAAAGAATGCAATTCTGTTTGTTGGACTTAACCTGCCCATGACTAAGACAGGGTTTCAAAATTCAAATGTATTTACCATCGTCAGGGAAGGTACAGGACATGGAGAAAGATGACACCCTCCTGACATTTATTCATCACCTTTGGTTTCCCCAACTTTAAAAGGCACAGCATTTCCAAGTAAATATGATTTCTCAATACTGGGCTGGATGGTTTTTTACATACCAGTCATAGAACACAACAGATAAAATTTACATGGAGCATTTGTGTCTATAGGTCCTGAAAATTTAGGGAAATTAAGGTTTCCCCCCTTCATTTCTTTCAGAAAGCATGTGAAAGCATTCTTTTCCTACTAAATGGATTTAGTCTAACTGCCTAATTCATTATGCTAAAACCATGAAGCAATTTCCTGTTCAAAGCCCAGCTCACAGGCTCTCTGTTGTCAAGTATTTGAATTTCAGATTAGAAATGTGTTCATTTGGATAGCTTGAAAGGAAAGCTTTGTTGTCAGCTTGGCTTTAGGTTCTGCCAGAAGCCAAATCCCTCCTCTTCAGCAGTCACTAGCAACACACCAGACTGCAACTCTGGACTCAGTGTCTTGAAACAAACACCAGCACCTCTGGCCTATGTGGTCAAAGCAATAACTAGAGGTTTATTCTCTCCAATAATACAGGTCTCTCAGATGACCATTTCTGACAGATAAAACAAATATTTTGGGTCTCCTCTCTGCCCATCCCCTTTCATATCATCATCATACATCACAAATTAAAAAATAAAAAAATAAAGAGGATTATTTCTGCCAGCATATCCTCTGGGGTAGCTTAGCTCTATTAATAACTGAGCCACTTGTTACCGAGCAGTGAACTGAACTGGAGATTACATTTTTGTCAACCATTGACATGTCACTTTCTTCATTTACACTATGCCATAGTCCCATCCACTTGCTATTACTCGTGACATTTTCCCCTTATTGAGCTCAGAAAAATATATATCGCTACTCAGTAAGTTAGAGGTCATGCTTTTGAGTTGAAGAAATAAAGTACAGGGAAAATACAACCCTGATACACCTAGAAAAAAAAAGAAAACATACACCTGATTAGCTAATAATCATGGAGGTTTTGATAATGGGTAGACATTCAAGCAACCATCACTTGTACAAATTTTTGCATTTCCAAAGCTGCAAGCCTACAACATTGTCACATTTTGGTACTGTGATTCCACTGTGACCATTCATTATTAATCAAAATTTACTGAGGTTTCTTATATTCAGTTATCAATATAGTCCTTATCTCTTATATTACCATACAGTATTTTGGGGGGGGGTCACTCATATTAATAACTAATATTGTTTTGTACTTTACAGTTTACAAAGTGCTTTCATCAACCTTACCTCACTGTTTGTATTCTGTCAGATGAATCTTTTTTTGATGATTTTTTAAATTGACATATGACATTATATCAGTTTCAGCAATGATTCAATATTTGTATATATTGTGAAATAATTACCACAATGTCTGGTTAACAGCCATAACCAACTATAGTTACAAATGTTGTTTTTGCGATGAGAACTTGTAAGATTTACTCTCAGCAACTTTCAAACATGCAGTATAGTATTACTAACTATAGATAATGTGTTGTGTCTTATGTCCCCATGACATTCCCACTGACAGTACATAAGGGGTCCCATTTGTCCATATCCTTGTTATTTCTTACATTTTTGATGATAGCCATGCTAACAGATGTGAGGTGATATCTCATTGTGATTTTGATTTGCGTTTCCCTGATGATTAGTGATGTTGAGCACCTTTTCATGCACCTGTTGGCCATCTGTATGTCTTCTTTGGAAAAATGACTATTGAGATCCTCTGCCCATTTTTAAATTCAGTTGTTTTTGCTATGGAGTTTTATGAGTTCTTTATATATTTTGAATATTAACCCTTTCAGATATATGATTTGCAAATATTTTCTTTTGTTCAGTAGGATACTTTTCTATTTGTTGATTGTTACCTTTATGATGCAGAAGCCTTTTAGTTGGATGTCATCCCACTTTAATTTTCCTTGTGTTGCCTTTGCTTTTAGTGTCAAAATAAAAAAAAAATCATATCCAAGACAGATATCAAGGAGCTTTCTCTCTATTCTAGGATTATTATGGTTTCAGGTTGTACATTTCGGTCTTTAATGAATTTCAAATTAATTTTTGTGAGTGGTATCAGGTAGGGATCCAATTTCCCTAGCACCATTTATTAAAGAGACTATCCTCACCACATTGAGTATCCAGATTCCTTTGTTAAATATTAGTTGATCATGTATGTGAGGGTTTATTTGGGGTCACTTAATTATGTTTCTTTGGTGTATATGTCTGTTTTTGTGCCAGAACCATACTGTTTTTGCTTATTATAGCTTGGTAGTATAGTTTGAAATGAGGAAATGTGATGTCTTCAGCCTTACTCTTTTACAAGATAGCTTTGCCTATGTGGAGTATGTATGGTTTCATAAAAATTTTAGATTTTTTTTCTAGTTCTGTAAAAAAAATGCCATGGAATATTGTAGGAATTGTATTGACTCTATAGATGGATTTGGGTAGCAAGAACATCTTAACAATGTTAATTTTTTCAAATCCATGATCATGGGACACACTTTTAGTTGTGTCCTATTCAATTTCTTTTATCAATGTTTTATAGTTTTAATGTACAGATTTTTCACCTCCTTGGTTAAATTTACTACTAAGTATTTTAATGTTTTTGATACAACTACAAATGGGATTACTTTCTTTGTTTTTCTTATAGTCAATTCTTAGTGTATGGAAACAGAGCTCATTTTTGTATGTTGGATTTGTATCCTGCAACTTTACTGAATTTATTAATTCAAAAGTTTTTTCATTGAGTTTTTAAAGTTTTCTATATACAAAATTGTGCCATCTGCAAACAGAGACAATTTTATTTTTCCTGATTTGAATGCCTTTTTTTCTTATTTTGGCCCTATTGCTCTGGCTAAGACTTCCAATACTATGTTCTATGTTGAGAAGGAGTGATGAGTGGATATACTTGTTTTATTACTGACCTTTGAGAAAAAGATTTCAGCCTTTCACCATTGAGTATATTAGCTGTGGGCTTGTCATATATGACCTTTATTATGTTGAGCTATGTTCTCCTCTATGACCAATTGGTTGAGTTTTTTTTTTTTTTAATCAGGATGGATGTTGAATTTTGTCAAGTTTTTTTTTTTTTTGCATCTATTGAGATAATTATACGATTTTTACTCTTCAATTTGTTAATGTGGTATATCATATTTATTGATTTGCAAATATTTAATTGTCCTTGCATCTTGGAATAAATCCCACTTAACCATGGTGTATGATCTTTTTAACGTATCATTGAATTTGGTTTAGTTCTCTACTCTTTTGTTTTTGAAAGAGTTTGAGGATTGATATTCTTCTCTGAATGTTTGGTAAAATTTACTGGGGGAGCCACCTAACCTGGGACTTTTGTTAGGAAGTTTTGATTACTGATTTAATCTCCTTACTAGCATTGGTCTTTTTATATTTTCTGTTTATGATTCTGTCTTGGTAGGTTGTGTTTCTAGGAATTTATTTCGTCTAGGATGTCAAATTTATTGGCATGTGATTGTTCATAGTAGTCTCTTATGATTCTATTTCTGTGGTGTCAGTTGTAATATCTCCTCTTTCATTTTTTATTTTATATATTGAGATCTCTTGCTTTTTCCCTTGGTGAGTGCATGTAAAAGTTTGTCATTTTTGTTTGGTCAAAAAAAAAAAAAGCTTTTAGTTTCATTGATGGTTTCCATTGTCTTTTTAGTGTCTATTTCCAAGAAATAACAAGATCTTTGCTATTTCTTTCCTTCTACTACTTTTGCTTCATTTGTTTTTTTTTCTTAGTTCTTTGAGATGTTAAGATTTATCTTATTTTTTGATATAGGCATTTAACACTGTGAGCTCTCTTAGATTTGCTTTTGCTATATTTCATAAGTTGTGGTATATTGTATTCTCATTTTCATTTGTGTCAAGGCATTTTTTTATTTTTCTTTTGAATTATTCTTTCACCCATTAGTTATACAGTTGCATGTTGTTTGTCTCCATGTTTTTGTGAATTTTCAAGTTTCCTTTTTGTCATTGATTGTAGTTTGATACCATATTGATTGGAAAAGATATGACATGATTTTAATATTATTAAGTTTATTAAGACTTGTTTTGTGGCCTAGCATATGATCTGTTCTAGAGAGAGAGACTGTTCCATGTGTTCTTGAGAAGAATGAGTATTGTGTTGCTTTTAGATGGAATGTTCTAAGTCCTGTCTAGCATGTCATTTAAGGCCAATGTTCCTTTATTTTCTGTCTGGATGATCTATTCATTGGTGAAGGTGGGGTATTAAAGCTCCCTATCATTATTGTATTGCTGTTTATTTATCCATTTAGGTCTATTAACATTTGCTTCATATATTTAGATGTTGCTATGTTGAGGGCATAAATATTAACAAATGTTATATATACCCTCTTTTTTTGATTAATCGCATTATAATTATGTAATGTCTTTGTCTATTATTATAGTCTTTGTCTTAATGTCTATTTTGTCTGATAAAAGCACTCCAGCTTTCTTTTGCTTTCTATTTGCATAGAACATCTTTTCCATCCTTTCATTTGGTCTGTATGTGTCCTTATAATATGAAGTGTCTCTCATAGGCAGCATATAAATGGATCTTGGTTCATTTGTTTTGTTTGTTTGATTATCCATTAGCCACTCTATCATTTGATTGGAGAAATAGTCCTTTTACATTTAAAGTAAATATTGATAGGTATGTACTTATTGCCATTTTATTGTTTTATGGCTCTTTTGTAGTTCCTTTGTTTTTTCTTGCATTCTCCTTTGTGATTTAAAATACTTTAAAAGTATTAACCTACCACTTTTACAGTATTAGATTATTTCCAACTTGTGATTTATACTTGCATATGTTTCCTACTTACTAATTATTACCCTTTCACTTGAGCTTAAAGAACGCCCTTTAACATTTCTTATTTGGCCAATCTAGTGGTAACGAACTCCTGTAGCTTTTGCTTGTCTGGAAAATTCTCTCATCTTCAATTCTAAATAACTTTGCTGGGTAGAATATTCTTGGTGGAAGGTTTTTTTTTTTTTTTTCTCTTCTTTCAGCCTTTTGAATATTTCATGCCACTCTCTTCTGTACTGCAAAGCTTCTACTAAAAAATCTGCTGATGATCTTGTGGAGGTTCCCTTGTACATAACAAGTTGCTTTTCTCTTGCTGTTTTTAAGATTCTTTACTTGTATTTAAATTTTTACACTTTCTTAAATAACATATTTGGTTTATCTTCAGGTTTATCTTATTTAAAACTCTCTCAACTTCCTAGGTCTGGATGTGTTTTCTTTCCCAGGGTAGGAAAGTATTCAAAAATTATTTTTTCAAATATGTTTTCTGTCCCTTTCTCTCTCTTCTTTCCTGAGACCCCTAAAATGTGAATGTTGGTCCACTTGATGTTTTTCCATAAGTCCCTTAGGTGACTTTTTTTTTTCATTCTTTTTTCTTTTTGATGATTTGATTGAATAAGTTCCACTGCCCTGCCTTCGAATTCTCTCATCTTTTCTTCTGCTTCATCTAATCTGCTGTGGAAATTTTCTAGTATATTTTTCAGTGCAGCTGTATTCCTCAGCTCAAAAGCTTCTATTTGGTACTTTCTTATATTTTCCATTTTTTTTTGTTTGTTTTTTTGTAGACGTTCTGTGTTCATCTATTCTTCACTTGAGTTCATTGGGCTACTTTAAGACCATTACTTGGGACTGTTTATCAGGTAAATCATTTCCATTTCATTAAGGATTTTTTTCTGAGCTTTTATTCTTTTGTCTGGAACATATTCCCTTGTTCATTTTGCTTGACTCTTTGTGTTCATTTTAATGCATAAATAAAAACAGCTACTTTTCCCAGTATTGAAGGAGTGTGCTTGTGTAGGAGGTGAACCTTACTATTCAGCCTTGCCCAAGCTCATGGTTGTCTCAAACCTTTGCAATCATCCAAGCAGCCAATTTTGTTTTTAGTGGCTCCCAGTAGCTGAGGGTGTGGCAAGACCTGTTAGTGTCCAAACAGGGAGGATTTCAGTCAGCATATAGATTCAGGCTGATTGGAAACCAGACCCTCAGGGAGAAGCTTTTAAAGTATCCAAATATATACCATCCTGTGGGACTGTAAGTGATAGCTCTATGGGCCACCAGAGCCAGTGTTCTCTAGGTAGCAGCCACAAAAATTAGAGTGCCAGACATGTGTATAAGCTCCTTTCCAGGAGACATTAGTGATCTGGAGTGAGGCAGAAGGCAGCACAGTGATAGTGTCTACCAGCCTTCCTCCTAGAGAGCACCTCAGTAGGCCTTGTGTGACAAACCATGAACCTACTCCTCAGGATAAAAAGGTCCAGGACAAGCAAATAGGCCTCTTTCACAGAAATACTGGGGTTGTGTTTCAGTCCACTATCTTTTCTATGTCCTGGGCATGGTATCCAATGAAGAACTTCGTTGTCACAGTACCATGGGACCCATGTACACAAGCCCAGCTGCCAACCAGAGCCAGGCAATCATGGAGTGTTTCCCTGGGAGACAGCCACAAAAACGGGAGAATCATACATAAAAAATAGGGCGTTAAACTTGTGTAAGACTCCCACTGGGAGATACCGGTGCTCTGGAGAGTAGCTGAGAGAAGGCATGGAGAGAGTGCCCACTCTCAGAGGTCATTGGAGAGGATTACAGTCTGCCTTTAGATATGTGTTTATTTAGAAGCCTACCTCTCAGTCTGCAGCTGTGAAGACAAGCTAATAGTCCTTTTTTATGGAAAGATTGGGCATTTCTGTTTGCTGCCTCTTGCTGTGCCCTGTGAGTGGTAGCTGGTTAAGAACTTTCTCCATTTCTTATAGTCCCATGGCACCTGCAAACATAAGCTCCACTGACCATCCTGTAGGTGCCCCCTGGACAGAAGCCACAAAAATCAGTGTACCAGATAAAAGTAGAAGTTCCCACCCAGGAAATAACAGTGAGCTGGAGCAAGGCAGAAGGAAAGCACAAATATAGTGGCCACTGGCCTCTATCCCCAGAGAGTATTTCTGTAGGCCCCTTGATGTGTGTTAAGTAAATGCTTGCCCCTCGGGCTTACACTTTAAGCAAATATTCTGCTTTCACAGAAAATCTGGGTGCTTTTCAGTTGCCTGCCTCTGCACTGGGCTATGGAGTGGCTGAGTCCATACACCAGTCCTTTAAGAACCACTTTTCAGTTCACTGTAGCCTTGTAGATTTCATGCATGCAAGCCCCATTAGTTTTCAAAGCTAGATGTTTTAGGGGCTTGCCTCTCAGGTGCAGGTCTTAAAAGTTGGGTGACAGATATGGGGTTCACAACCTTCAGTCATCATCAGAGAGAAGCCTGAAGTTTTTAATTCTCTCCTAATTAAGGGATGTCATGCTATGGGTGGGGTTTATTGCAAGATTGTATCTCAGCTTCTCCTACCTGCTTCGATGTGGGTTTCATTGTTCTCCCATGTGGAGGAGTTGCTCAGCTAGTTTGTGGGGTTTTTTACAAAGGAAACTATTCCATATGTAGCTATAGATTCAGTATGTCCATGGGAGGAGGTGAGTTCAGGATCTTCCTTGAACAGAAACCTTATCAGATGATTCTTATCCATGTTTGACAAGTGAGGAAACTGGTCATGATAGTTATATCACACCAGTAGAATTAAGTTGCAGAGGGAAGAGTTTCAAATGAAACTTTGGCCTTATATTTTCTGAATGTATTATTAAACTACTCTAATTCTGATAATGATCTTGGCCCCTGAATAGAGGTAAGCTATCATCATAGCTCCTTTGTGGTCTTCTTATTTTGAGGCCAGATATGATTCTTGCATCCATTTGGCTCATCTCAGAAGATAGAATGACAGTACTTCTAAGTAATTTTAGCATATTCATAGCTTTCAGTTAAAAAAAAATAGAAGTTGTTTTAGTTTGCTAAGGCTGCCTTAACAAGTGGCTTAAAACACAGAAATTTATTTTCTTATATTCCTGGAGGCTAGAAGTCCCAGATTAAGGTGTCAGAAAGATTGGTTTCTTCTGAGCCTTCTCTTCTTGCCTCATAAATGGCTGTCATCTCCCTGTAATGTTCACATGGTCTTCCTACTGTATGTCTGTGCCCTAACATATTCTTGTAAGGATACCAGTCATACTGGATTAGAGCCCACTATAATTCCCTCATTTAAATTGTTGTTTTAAAGGCCCTATTTCTAGATACTGCCAATCATGTTCGGAGGTACTGGGGGTTAGTTTGCAACATGTGAACTTGGGACACAATTCAGCCCATAACAGCAGTCTCTATGTAGATTTAAACTACAAACCAAATTGAATTATGCCAGAGAAAAGTACAGCATTTATCATGTCTGCTTTTTTACAAAGAGTTAATAGTAGTCGATTTGCTGATCTATTGTAGAAATGATCCAGGCCTTATTACAAAGAGAGGAAAAGTAAAATTAGTAAAATTAGGGAAAAATTAAAGACAACTTGAGTCAGGATGGTTCTGAAGGAAATGCTATTAAAGGAAAAGAACTTTTATTCTCAAAGGATGACCCATTTCATGGCTTTTGATCTCATTATAACCCTTGGCTTACTTTGCTCTGCTGGGTCATTTCTGGAGCTTATTGGTATTCCTGATTTGGCAATTAAGCTACAGGATTTTTTAGACTATGATTTTGATCCAAATTATATTCTGATTTAAAACAAAATGGTATTGCTGACCCAATATTACAATTTTATTCCGAGAATGAACCCACAACTTGACACATTAATCATTTAAAGACAAAATGTCTCAAACACAGAAAAAAAAAGTTTCTACCACAGTATCCAGCTATTTTCAGCCATCTGTGTTGTCATTTAATTGAACTTTTTATAAAGATTCAAAATACATATTTTTGCCATCTCTATTTCTCATTGTCCAACCTTTATCCTATTTTTCTTTCCTGAGTTATTCTGATCTTAGTCCTTATGGTTTTTTCCCCTCCTTGTTCAGTAGAATAATTTGACTAGTTTAATCTCTGCTAGCCCTAACATCTGAGGTCACATATGCTTCTCTGGTTCCCAAGGCTGACTGACAGCAGTGGCAGGTGCTTATTGTGTTCCTCCCAGTCTTCAAGGCTTTCTCATCATATGCCACTTCCTCCGAGGACCTTTCACCCACAGTGGGTTTCCCTGCTGTAAATGTGGCATTTGTGAAAAATCTCATTTTTATTTTCTATTACTATTAATATTTAATTGTCCATGATTTTGTCACCCTTCTTTCACTAGATTGCTGTTTTCTTAAAACCCTTAAAATTAAGCAACTTTTGTCTATCTCTGTATTCCTCATGGCTAGCACAGTGGAACGTGTGAGTGTAACTTTCGAGTGGACATGAAAAAGCTAACTGATCTGAAGGAGGCAGTACTACAGCCAATGGGAGAGAAAGAGCAGACAACATGTGCTGGAGGATCCACTTTCAAAGCTGATCACTAATCAGTCATATTCTATGGCATGAACAAAGGAGGTATTGTAAAATTGTAGCTATAGCCAGCCCTGAGTACTTTCTCTTCCTCTGTTCTCCTGTCCTCTTACTGTAGGTACTGAAGTGAGAATAGTGATAAAAAGATGAATGAGACACAGAACGACTGTCCTCAGGGAGCTCACTGACTCCTACATGATGGGTCTGCCAAGGAGGGGGTAATGAGAGCATTCCTCACAGCCAGCTCTACATAGTCTTGTACTGTAACTGTGGTGGACTCAGCTATGCCAACCTGTTTAATATGGAACATTGTGTGGAATTCTCTTCCCTGTATGGTCTCAGGCTAAGAATTGGCATGAGTTTGGGAAGACAGAAGTGAAATAGCAGGCATTATTTTCTGCAGGTGGTAGTAGCTAAATGTGAACAACTTAGAGGGGTCAGTGGGTACCAGCTTGTCCTTACTCTCCCCAGCTTTGTGTCCAGCTCTTCCTCATGACTGGCAGTGCTGCTGACCAATAGCAGCCCCAGGCTCATTACAAGACATTTGTCTGAACACCTACACAAACAGTTGCTACCACAGGTGATAGCTTTCCACAGGCTCTTCCCCAGCCCCCTGACATGGCCCTACCCTGGCAACTAGACACAGCTGCTTCCCAGATTCCCTCGCAGATTCTAACTTGCCTACCAGCCCCAGTGCTTTAGGAATGCTAGTTGGTGACTTTTGTCTGATCTTTCCTTTATCCCTTCTGTATACTTCTCTAGCTTCCCTGACAATTGCATAAGGTCTCACTGCTGTAATGAATCTTTATTTCATAATACCCTGCTTCAGCTTCTTCAGCTGAATGCTGATGGATTCAGAAACACACCTTATAAATGTGCCCTTTCTTAAGGAGTTGTGCCAGATAATGTTGTACTGTCTTAGCAAGTGACGGGGTGGGGGAGATAATCTTTATTCAGCTCTGTTCCCTCACTTCTTTGCTCCTTATGATCAGATGTACTGGTTTGGGAAAAAATTAACTGATATAAGTCATGAGTGGTTTGATGGCCAGTAAAAAAGTTTACCATTCATATGATTATAACTAAGATCAAAGCAATGACTACTTTTCAACTTCCTCAGCCAACTGAGATAATGCTCTATGGAAGATTAATGACAAAATGTTCCCATTTGGAACAGCTCGGAATGAAAAAGGTGATCCTTTACATCATTAGCAATATAAATTCTTAGCCTATGCATTGAAAATAATGTATTTCATCTTGAGACATTGTCCACACTTAGAACTTTGAGGTATTACCCAATCCCTAAGGAGAGTTTCCTAATCAGTTAAAATATGCCATCTATTAGCCAATTATCCCTCACAGCTTTTCTGTGTGAACCTGATTTAAATGGAGGGGAGATCAATGAGGGCATGAAGGTTAAGTTATATTAGAGTCAAAAACAGTATAGACTCCAAAAGTGAAATCTGAGGCATGGAAAAGAGAAATGGAGATTTAGGGACCACAAGACCTAATAACTGATTTTATAACATACTGTGAGAGTGGGTGGAGGAGGAGAGCTCAGACTGAAACTACAAGTAGTGGGCTGGGCATTGGACATAATACACAGCTTACTTTTTTTTTTAATGCTAGAGCTTTTTTTTTTAATTTCAGTTTTTAAAAAATATACACATTTTAAACACATCAAAAATAATAGACCTTAATATAAGAGATCCTAGCTTTAACATTATTTATTTTGCTATATTTCTTCAGATCTTTGTAACATTTCTTGGGGAAAAAATTATTTTCTCTATGTAACTGACAAAATGAGGAAATTATAAGTATATATAACATAGGTATATATAACATAGTTTTGTGTGTTTTAAAATTTCACAGAAATGTATTGAGTGTAGTCTCCTTACGTGA
Source organism: Eidolon dupreanum (assembly GCA_028627145.1). Lineage (NCBI taxonomy): Eukaryota > Metazoa > Chordata > Mammalia > Chiroptera > Pteropodidae > Eidolon > Eidolon dupreanum. The sequence continues at coordinate 29,591,085 of CM053501.1, forward strand.
TATCTGTTGTATCATTTAACTTATGTTAGTATTTCATTGAATGACTATCACAATTTATTTTTGCATTTCCTAATTGATGGGTACTTAGGATTGCTATTTTAATAGTGATATAATAAATATTCTTCATACTCTCTCCTTGCGTATTACCTAAATGACACAGCTTACTTTGATCTCTGCGAGAGTTTAAAAAGAATAGCTGATACTGATGGGCATGTGCCCCGGGTGTGGCGAATGAAACTGTTCCTCTCCAGGTTCAGCAGCACTAGATGACAAAGTGTCCATTCATAACAGAAAGATCAGGGGCTCTTTCTCACATTTATACCCTAGCCAATATCTTGTGCAGAAGCTAACACATTAATGATTGTCAATAAATGTTCTTTAAATGTAGAGCTATGTCCTTGGAAGAGATAAAAGGGTTGTGAGACACCAAGGTTAGGTTCAGACCTATTTAAGAGATATTTAAATACATTCAAGACCTGTTCATAGTATTGAGTACCACTTACTCCTCAAGACTTTGTTGACAGCGAAAAATCTCATACACTTCCAAAAGATTATCAAATGAGCAAACCTTTTGCTTTTAAGTATTTTCCGAGCTTAATATATTAAATACCTATATACTTTGACAAGAAGAGGAGATTGATACAGATAAAAGTCTAATATTTAATTTCTCTAGGTAGAGTTGCCAGGCAACCATCATATTACAACACACAGGACTGTCATTATGGATCAATCTCCTTCTCCTTTAACTCCTTTACTGCCAAAATGAAAAGCAATGCAGGCAACAATGTCACCTAAAAGGATTCATCCCCCAGGCACTATTACTGGCTAAAATCTTCTCTTATAGCAATTGCAGAATACTCTGGCAAAAATGATTCTGTTATTAGAACATTTTATTTCAATATAGGAAATACATTAAGAAAAGACTGTGACTAAAAAGATAATGCAGGTTATGAAACTTCATAATTAGCAATATAAATTATTTATCATAAATTATATAAGACACCAGGGGTTCCATGTATAGCAGAATAGGTGCTGTCTTATTCATACTCTGGTTACTGCTGAGTTTTCCTCCATGGTAATTTCATCCATACCACTCACAGGATGACAATTTTATATTGTAAGAGGTCCCCTGGTAGTGGATATTAATTTATAAGAGATAGGAACATCAGGGAAATTTTTTTGTGTGCTCCTTGCCAGTAAAATACACAAACTACTCCCTTGAGGCACATACAGTTATATATTAAAACATTAGTGATGGCACTAGAGTTAATAAGAGATATAATATACAATACAACTATAGATAGTATATATTAACAATCCACAAAAAGATATTGTAGATAGATCCTAAAGGAAAGTTCCCAGAGTAAATTGTGCTCTATATTTTCTTGTGGCTTAAAAACACATAGTGCATCCTCAGTGAAATTCATAATTACCTGAAGTCAAATATCTGAAGATTTTTTTCTAATGAGGCATAAAACATAAAATCTCCTATTGTTGTCTCTAAACTATAATAGAACTGCCAGTAAGTGAGAGATGAAATGTTTCCAAAGTTATAGAAAGCATTAAGCTAGATTAGTAATTTCCGTAGTTCCTTAAATGATTCTTACTCCGCATAAAAAAAAAATATTTTCTTGATTCCTCAAAATGAAAAATACATAATACATCTACTTTAGGCTGTTAAGAAACACTAATTTAGGATCTATTTAATGTAAGGGACCAATGCATTTTAATCAAGATCTAGCCATAATCCTGTATTCAAACTAATGTTTTTTTTTAAAAAAATTATCAATTATAATTCTAGGACTTTGAAATATTTTTATACAATAATTTTCCAATGTGAAATTATCATTTTATTTAGGAACTCAAAAAGCACTAATTCACAGGTAGAATTTAAATGACACCTGAATGGTCACATAATAAAATAGTGCTAGAGTCTAGAACAAACGAGGTATACTTCATTCAGGGCAAGCTTCAGTAATGAGCTAGTTATTGTCATGTCCTAGAGAAAATACCTTGTTTGTCACAGTAGCTATTTTCTTTTTTTTAAATTGAGGTATAATTGACATTATACTATCTATCTATCAATCATCTATCTATAACATATATATATATATATATATATATATATATATATATAAAACAGCTTCAGGTATACAATATAATTATTTAATATTTGTATATATTGAAAAATGATCCTCACAATAATTCTTGTTAACATCTGTCATCATACTAGCTCCAAATTTTTTTTCTTATGACAAGAATTTTTAAGATCTAATCTATTAACAACTTTCAAATATACAGTACAATATTATTAACTACAGTCACCATGCTGAACATTTCCAAGACTTATTTTTACAACTGGAAGTTTGAAGCTTTGACTCCTCCACCCATTTTGCTCACCCCCAACACACTCACACCCACCTCTGACAACCACTAATCATTCTTCGTATCTATGAGCTCAGTTTTTGTTGTTCGTGCTGTTTAGATTCCACATATAGGTAAGATAAACAGTATTTCTTTGACTTATTTCATTTAGCATAATGCCTTCATGGTCCATTTATGTTGTCATATATGGTAAAAAAAAATTCCTTTTTATAATTGAATAACATTCTGGTGTGTGTGTATACCACATCTTCTTCATTCATTCATCCATCAGTGGACATTGAGGTTGTTTCCACATCTTGGCTATTATAAATGCTGTAAACACATCTTTTTGAAATAGTGTTTTCATTTTCATTGGATAAATACCTAGAAGAGGAATTGCTGGGTCATATGGTCATTCTATTTTTAATATTTTGAAGAACCTCCATGCTGTTTTCCATAGTGACTACATTAATTCACACTCCCATTAACTTTATGAGGGTTCTGTTTTCTCTACATCCTCACCAACACTTGTTTCTTATCTTCTTGATGATAACTGTTTTAACAGATGTGGAGCAATATATCATTGTAGTTTAGATTTGCATTTTCTTGAAGATTAATGATGTTGAGCATCTTTTCATGTACCTGTTGGTCCTCTGTATGTCTTTCATAAACTGTCCATTGAGATCCTCTGTCCATTTTTAATCAGTTTTTTTTTTTTTTGCCATTGAGTCATATGAGTTCTTTATTTATTTTGAAAATTAACTGCTTATCAGATATTTGATTTGCAGATATTTTCTCCCACTTTTCATTTTTTTATTGTTTCCTTTGCTGTGCAGAAGTCTTTTAGTTTTATGGAGTCCCACTGTTTATTTTTCCTTGTGTTGCCTTTGCTTTTGGTGTCAAATCTAGAAAGTCATTGCCAAAATCAATGTCAAGGAGTTTACTACCTGTATTTGCTTCTAGCATTTTATGGTTTTAGGTCTGACCTAAAAAAAAAAAGTCTTTAATCCATTTTGAGTTAATTTTTGGGAGTGATCCAGTATTATTCTTTCACATGTGGCTATCCAGTTTTTCCAACACTGTTTACTGAAGAGACTGTCCTTTACACATTGTACATCTTTGCTTCTTTGTCGTAAATTAATTGACCATATATCCATGCATTTATTTCTGGTCTCTCTGTTCCATTAATCTGTGTGGCTGTTCAGATTACTATTGCTTTATATTTTGAAATCAGGGAGCATGATACCTTTGGCTTTATCCTTCTCAAGTCTTCTGTGGTTTCATACGCATTTTAAGTTTATTCTGTTTCTGTGAAAAATGCCATTGGGGTTTTGATAGGAGTTACAATGAATCTGTAGATTGTTTTACGTAGTATGGGCATTTTAACAATATTAATATTTCCAGTCCAAAAGCACAGAATATCTTTTTATTTTTGTCTTCAACTTCATCAATGTGTTACAGTTTTCAGTGTACAGGTCTTTCACCTCCTTGGTTAAATTTATCCTGTCTATTTTATTTCTAATGCAATTCTAAGTGATACTTTTCTTAACTTCTCTTTCTGATATTTGTTATTAGTATATAGAAACACAACATATTTTGGTATATTGATTTTGTATTCTGAAACTTACTGAATTCATTTATTATTTCTAACAGTTTTTCATGGCATCCTTAGCGTTTTCTATAGATAAAATTATGCCTTCTGCAAACAGAGATAATTTTACTTTTTCCATTCTGAATTGAATGCCTTTTTATTCATATCTGATAGGTCTGGCTAGGACTCCCAGTATTATTTTGAGTAAGACTGTAAGAGTGGACATCCTTGTCTTTTTCATGATCTTGGAGGAAAAGCTATCAACATTTCACCATTAAGTATCATGTCACCTGTGGGCTGGTCATATATGATCTTTATTATGTTAAGATATGTTCCTTCTATACTCATTTTGAGAGTTTTTATCATAAATTGATGTTGAATTTTGTCAAATGCTTTTTCAGCATCTATTGAGATCATATGATTTTTACCCTTCATTTTGTTAATGTGGTGTATCATATTTATTGATTTGCATTTGTTGAAATATCTTTGCATCTCCAGAATAAATCCCACTTGATCATGTTGAATAATCCTTTAAATATATTGTTGAATTCTCTTTGCTAATGTTTTCTTGAGGTTTCTTGCATCTATTTTCATCTAGGATATTGGCCTATAAATTTTTTTGTTTGTGTGGCATCCTTGTCTGGTTTAGGTACCAGGGAAATGCTAGCCCCATGAAATTCATTTGGAAATATTCCTGCCTCCTCCTTTTTTTGGAAAAGTTTGAGAAGGATTAGTATTAATAATTCTATGACTGTTTGATAGAATTTAGCAATGAAGCTGTCTTGCTCAAGACTTTTGTTCTGGGGAGGTTTTTGCTTTCTAATTAAATCTTACTTTTAATTGGTGTTTTGATTTTTATTTCTTCATGATTCAGTCTTAGTAGATTGTATGTATCTTAGAATTGATACATTTCTTCTAGGTTGTCAAATTTATTGATGTATAATTTTTCATAGTAGTAGTGTCTTATATCTTTCATATTTCTATTGTCAGTGATAACATTTCTTCTCTCATTTCTCATTTATTTGAGCCCTCTTTTTTTCCTGGTGAGTCTAGCTAAAGGTTTATCAATTTTATTCATCTTTCAAAAAATCAGATCTTGGTTTCAATGATGGTTTCTATTGTCTTTTTTTCTATTTCATTTATGTCTACCCTAATCTTTGTTATTTCCTTCCTTCTACTACCTTTAGGCTAGTTTCTTCTTTTTCTAATTCCTTGAGGTGTAAAGTTAGGTTGTTGTGATTTTTCTTTTTTCTTTATGTTATCATTTTTCACTATTAATGTCCATCTTAGAACTGCTTTAGCTTTTTCCCTAAGCTTTGGTATATTTTATTTTCATTCTCATTTGTGTCAATTTTTTTTTAATTTCTCGTTTGATTTATTCTTTGACCTAGTGGTTTTCAGTAGCATGTTCTTTTTCTCTACATATTTGAGAAATTTCCAGTTTTCTTCTTGTTATCAATTTTTAGTTTAATATTATTCTGGTCAGAAAAGATACTCAGCATTTTCATCTTCTTAATTTTAAGAGTTGTTTTGTGGCCTATCATGAAATCTATCTTGGAAACCATTTATGTGAATTTGATAACATGTATTGTGCTACTTTTGGATGGAATATTCTGTATATGTACAAGTCCATTTGGTCCAACGTGTCATTTAAGTCCAGTGTTTTATTGATTTTCTGTCGGGATAATCTATATTGGTGAAAGATGTTAAAGTCTTCTACTATTATTGCATTGCTGTCTATCCAGTTAGGTCTGTTAATATTTGCTTTACACATTTGCTCCTTCACTGGGTACATAAATATTAACAAATGTTATATCCTATCTTGGACTGATCCCTTTATCATTCTATAATAAACTTCCTTGTCTCTTTGTTTTAAAGTCTGATTTTATCAGTTTGAGGTATAGCAACCTTTCTTTTAGTTTACATTTACATGGAATAACTTTTTTCATCCTTTCACTGTTAGTCTCTGTGTGTTCTTATGTCTGAAATGAGTCTCTTGCTGATAGTGTATAGATGGGCTGAAACAATGCAGCTACTCTAGGTCTTTTGATTGAAGAATTAAGTCCATTACCTTTAAAGTAATTATTGATAGTTACATACTTATTGCTGATTTAATTATTTTCTGGATGTTTTATAGTTTTCCTGGTACTTCTTATTCTCATCCTTTGTGGTTTGGTGATTTTCTGTAATGGTTGCTTAGATTCCTTTCTCATTTTTGCTCTGTGGTTACCATGAAGCTTACATAAAACAAGTTATCAACTTAAAATAGACTGTTATAAATATAAGTTTGAATATTCTGAAGCTCTACATCTTTATCTTTTTCATTTATTTTATGTCATATTTAACATCTTTTTATCTTATGTATCTCTTAACTATAGTAATTTTTACTACTTTTATATGTTAACATTTAGACAAGCTTTATAAGTGATTAACCCACCTTTAATATATTTTTACCTTTACCAGTTAGATTTATACTTTACTCTGTTTCATGTTATAAATTATTGTACTTTTTAAAGTTTAAAGAAGTCCCTTTAACATTTCTCATAGGCTTGTTTAGTGGTGATGAACATTGTTAGCTTTTGCTTATATGAAAAACTATGTTCTTTTATCCTGAATGACAACTTGGCTGGGTAGAGTTATTTTGGTAGTAAACTTTTTTCTTTTAGAGTTTAAATATGTCATGCCATGCCCTTCTGTCCTGCAGTTTCTGCTTAAAAATATGCTAATAATCTTGCAGGGGTACCCTTAGACACGATAAGTTGTTTTTCTTTTGCTGCTTTTAGGATTCTCTTCTTGTCTTTAATTTTTGACATTTTAATTATAATGTGTCTTGGTTTGTCTTTGGGTTTACCCTATTTGAAACTCAATATATTTCTCAGATGGATGTCTGTTACCTTAACCAGGTTAGAGAAGATTTCAGGAATTATTTCTTCAAATATCTTGTCTGCCCTTTTCTTGGGACCTCTATAATGCAAATATTTGTTCATTTAATGTTTTTCCATAAGTCACTTAAGTCATCTTTTCTCTTTTTCCTGCTCTGAATGGTGAGTTCCACTGCTGTTTTCAAGTTCCCAGATCTTGTCTTCTGCTTAATATAGTCTGCTATTGAACCCGTGTATATGTTTTTCAGTTTAGTTATATTCTTTAGTTCTGTGATTTCTGTTTGGTACCTTCTAATACTTTCTATCTCTTTGTTGAAGTTCTCATATGTTCATCCACTTTTCCCTTGAGTTCAGTGAGCTAGTTTATCACCAATATTTAGGAACTATTATCAAGTAAATCAGTCATCTCCATTAAGAATTTTTTCCTGAGATTTTATCTTAATTTTTCATTGAAACACAATAAGTGAGAAAAGACCTGTCAATTTCTTAATAGGGTAGATCTTAGTACCTGAATTCAGGCTGATTGGAAGACAGACCCACAGGTAGCAGCTTTAAAGTATAGTAGTACCCCCTTATCTGCAGTTTCACAATCTATGGTTTCAATTACCTATAGTCAACAGTGGTCTAAAAATATAAATGAAAATTTTCAGAAATAATTCATAAGTTTTATCTTGAGCACCATTGAGTAGTGTGATGCTCTGTCCTGCCCGGGATGTGAATCATTCCTTTGTCCAGCAGTATGTCCACGCTCTATATGCTGTCCATCCATTAGTCACTTAGTAGCCATCTCGGTTATCTGATTGAATGTTATAGTTTCACAGTACTTATGTTAACTAACCCTTATTTCTTTTATTGTCCCTAATTTATAAATTAACCTTTATCATTGGTATGTGTGTTTAGGAAAAAACTTTGTGTATATGGGGTTTGCTACTCTCCATGGTTTCAGGCATCCACTTGGGGTCATGGTACACATGCCCTATAGATATGTGGTGACAACTATATGCAAATATATATAGTCCTATGGGACCACAAGCCCCACTGAATACCACAGCCAGGCTATCTGGTTGTGTCCCTTCTGTGGCAGTTGCAAAAATTGGGGTACCAGAAAAGTGTATAGCTCCTTTCTGAGAGACACTGATGAGCTGGGGCAAGGTAGATAGAGTACCCAAAGTTGATGTCTACCAGCTTATGTTACATGAGAGCACCTCTGTAGGCCTCTAGATTTGTACCAAAGCTGAAGGACAAATATAGACCTCTTTCACAGAAAGAATGAGGGTGTGTTTTAGTCTGCTGTCTGTACAGTGCTCTGGGGGTGGTAGCCAGCCAAAACCTGTTCCTCTGATTGTTACAGTCCTGTGGGACTCAGGAGTGCAAGTCGCCCTGGCCAGCAGAGCCAGGAAGCAGCCACAAAAACCAGGGCACCAGACATGTGTATAATCTCCCTATGGGAGATACTGGTGCTCTGGAGTGTGGCAGAGGGAGAGCACAAATACAGCACCAGCTTGAGTTTGAGCGAGGTATAGAGAGTGAAGACGCTGTCCGATAGCCTCCATCTCAGGAGACTAATCCAGCAAGGCCACTAAATGTATATTAAATTAGATGCCTACCCTTCAGGTCAATGTTTTAAGATAAGCAAGTGAGTCTCTTACACATAAAGCCTGTGAACCTCTCCATAGGCTGCTTCTGTGCTGGGCCCTGGGGTGGGTGACTCTAAGCATATGAGCCCTTTAAGAGCTGTTTCTCAGTTCACTATGGCCTTGTACGCCTCATGGATGCAAGCCTCATTGGTTTTCAAAGCTTGATGTTTTAAAGGCTTGTCTCTCAGGTGCAGGTCTTAAAAGATGTGGAGTTCAAACACTTTATCAGGGAGAAGCTCAAGGTTTTGCACTGATTGTGAGTAGCATGGGAAGATTTATTCTCAGCCTCTGCTACCTGCTTCAGTATGGGCTTTTTTCTCTTTTGCCCAATGTGGAGGAGTTACTCAGGTAGTTTATTTTTTTTTCCCCAAAGGAAATTGTTCTGTATGTGGCTGTAGATTAGGTGTGTTAATGGGAGGAGGTAGGTTAGGACCTTTCTACATCACTATGTTGAACCAGAAGCTCTGTTCTCAAAGTAGTAAACTGTGTGTGTCCTTTACAAGTCTAGGCCAGCTGGAATGATAGAGCCCACAGCTGTATAGGCCGATTATATCAACAATTAAAATCACTATTCTTCTTTCCCTCTAAACATCTCTGACATTTTGTAGCTCTTTTCTGAATACTTATTATTTAGTCATGTTTCTTCTTGTTCTGGTCAGTCTCATGTATTCAATGATTGCAAATCTCATATCAACAGTGGGATAGCTCTGTATCCTATTTTCCAACAGTTTACTGGCTAACATTCACTGTATGTCCCACTGGCAACTTCAAACATTGTACCTCAATTCATGGTATTATCCACCCATTTTAATTTCCTCTATAGTCATGCATCACTTAATGACAGGGATATGTTCTGAGAAATGCATTGTTAGGTTATTTCATCATTGTGTGAAGATGATAGAGTATATTTACACAAACCTAGATGGTATAACCTACCACACATTTAGCCTATTGCTTCAAGTCTACAAACTGTATAGCTTATTACTGTACTGAATACTGTGAGCAGTTGTGCCACCACAGTAAGTATATCTAAACATATCTAATTATAGAAAAGGTACAGGAAAATTTTAGTATAAAAGGTAAAAAAAAATTATACCTGTATAGGGCACTTACCATGAATGGAGCTTGCAGGACTGGAAGTTGTTCTGAATGAGTTGTTGAATGAATGTGGAGACCTGGGACATTGTGGACACTACAGTAGACTTTATAAACACTGCATATCAGCATCATCACAAACACACGAATGCATTGTGCTACAATGTTATGATGGCAGCAATGTCACTAGGCGATAGGAATTTTTCATCTTCATTATAATCTTATGGAACTACTGTTAAATATGTGGTCCATCATTGACCAAAACGTTATGTAGTACATGACTATAATTAAAACTATTGTAACACCTGTCTCAGTTTCTCTGAAGATTAATGAAATCTCTAGTGTCAAATTGTAGGTACCCACTATCAGTTAGCTGCCATTATCAATAATACTAATTATTATTAAACTTCAAGCATCTTTCAGCTTTTCTTCTTTTTAATTTTTAAATGTCCCAAATGCCTCTTATGTCTTTTTTTTCCTCTGCCTTCTTTCTTCATCTCTGCCCTGAATCGTTGCAATAACTCCGTGACTTTCATTTCTTTTGTGGTTCTGCTATATTACCACCATAGCTATTTTTTTTTTTCTAAAACACTAGGATCAACTCCAAAGTCTTTAGCTTGATATGTCATAATTTTACAAAATGGGTCCAGAATGTTCCTCAATACTTTTTAGGCTTTCGTACCTCATTGCCTTTGCACATACTGCTCCCTCTACTTAGAGTGCTCTCCTAGTTTCCTTGCTATGGTGGTGATTTTTTGTTTTTCCTAATCCCACTAAGATCTATTCCCTGTGCTATTGTGCCATTCTCTCTGTTCTAGGAGGCTGACTGCTGAAGACTATATTATTTGGATTGCCTTGTTTATCCACTTCTTGTTGAATTCAGCCAGTGAGAGCAACTGTAAGAGATTCAAGCACAGAAAGAGAGTAATGTCAAGATATTTACTCCTCCACCATCTTTGCCATGGCCTGGAGCATCGTGGTAACCTTGAATAAATTACAGCGTGTCTCAGGTGCCCCATCATCTGTAGCCACAGCTTTAAACCAGTACCTAAATCACATCATTCCTGTCCTCTTTCCTTCATGCCTAGAAACAGTATTGCTTTCCTATTACTAGTTTCTTCATAAAATATCTTCAAAAAGTCTAGCTGACCTCCCAAAATATCTGACCTAAATCTAATCATGAAGAAACACCAGATTGAGGGATATTCTGCAAAATAACTACCCTGTTCATTCTAAAAATGTCAAGGTCCTTCATATATACACCTCCTGCCCTGCCAAAGAAAAGTCTAAGGGACTGTTTGAGCTTCCAGGAAACTATAGAGATATGACAACTGAATGTAATGTATGATACTTCCTGAATCCTGGACTAGGAAGGAAAAAATAAAACAATTATTACACAGTTGGCAAAATCTGAATATGGACTGTGGGTTAGAAAAGAGTATTGTGTTTTAAGGTTTCTGAATTTGATAAATATATCCTAACTATGTAAGAAAATTTTCTTGTTCTCAGGAAATACTGACATATTTAGGGAGAAATTGGCTTGATTTCTACAAATGACTTTGAAATGATTTAGGAAATTTTCACATATGTATGTAAAGGGAAGGGGGAGAGAGAAAAAATAGAGAAGACAAATGTTCCTAACTGGTAAACCCTAACTGATACAACTGTGCAAATCATCAATAAACATTGAAGTTCCCCATTATCTTTTAATGATAACTGTAAATAAAGCATATTATATTTTAGCTACTTTATATTCAATTATCATGTTATCCTTATAATAACTCTATGGGAAGCTTTTGTCATTTGTTCCTTTTGAGAGCCCTAAGGGATAAGGTGAGTCCTGGAGCATGGGCTGTTTGTCTCTAGCATGGAGATATTTAAGCCTGATGCTGTCTTCCTGCCCTGGGTAAGGTTCGATGCTCTCTCTACCATGCTTCCGAAGCACTTTACATAGACTTCCTCTGTTGCATTTATCGTGTGATACTGTAATTTTTAAAACTATGTTTGTCTTCCCTATTGTTTCTTCCCTCCAACCTAGCACAAAGTCTGACACATAGTAGGCATCTAATAATCAGGGAGAGAGTGTATACATAGTTTCCTCAACCTTCCACCATTACAGGAAAGGCAAGTCAATGTACCCTGGAATTGGTCATTTACAATTGCCCTGTCAATATGACAGCCACATGTGGCTACTGAGCACTTGAAATGTGGCTAGTATAAACTGAGAAGTGCTGTAAGTATAATTTACACATAAGGATTTATGAAATTTTATGAAAATAGAATATCACTATTTTTTCATTACCTGCTTAAATGATATTTCGGATGTTTGGTTTAAATAACTAAAATTGTTTCTTTTGCAATGTGGCAACTATAAATTTAACACTACATGCAGCTCACACATTTCTGTAGGCTAGTGCTGGTCTACACAGATGAGCAAGTTACTAATTAAGCTGCTTTGCTGATTATTCTGTGACAAGAGCAGCAAATAATTCTTGCCTTCACCATTCCCTTTTAAAACTAATAGAAAAGTCTACTATGGCAGCGTTCTTGAACTTTACATAAAAACTGCCAGCAGACATCTTGTTAAATGTGGATTCTCATCAGTAGGTCCAGGGCAGGCCTGTGATTCTGCATTTCAAACAAGCTCTCCCAGGTGGTGGTGCTGCTGCTGTGGTTCTGGACCACACTGAGAGGAACTAAGGCATGCCAAGCTATAATTTGATGCAGGTGTTGGCATATAAATGTTTCATTAACCTGAGGAAAGTATGTTAGGAAGTCTAATTAGTGCTAGCCACCTTTGGTTATATCAGATAGTCATAAGGATGTGAGGTCCTCAAACCAACAATATGAGTTATCACGCTATTAATAAAATGTTGCAAAAGTAAACAAAGCTTTCTATGAAGATAATCTAAGAAACAGAATTATGCTAGTGCTTTTCTAAAAACACAGTATTTTAACAACCTCAGCTGTGCCTAGGGAACATTATAGGAAGTCAGCTGGACCTAGAATGACCCCTGCATTCTGGTATAATGGATGTACTTAAATTATAGCTGGATTTTAAAAGAGACTATGCTCCTCCTATATGCTTAAAACTTCATCTAAATGTGTCTATCTCAATATAGTTTTTTCTTGTCTCATTCATTTCTGGATAATAACACATACAAGTTAATGTGGGCCAGGAATTATGTTATAAAACATGACAGGCAGCAACCACAGCTGGAGCAATAACAAGCAAGTGCTCTAAGCTGTCAGACACTAAACCAGATATGTCAAAACACTAATAACAGGGTATGGGGGAAGCTTGTGATACACCCTGAGAAACATGGACTTGTCCATAATGCTGTGCCAAAAATATAACCATTTACAAGAGAATATTTTTGTGAATTTACTAATAACACTAGTATTACCTATACACATTGAGGTAAAAATTGTTCTCATTTTTTAGAAGAGGAAACATCAGATGAGAACTAAGACTTAAATCCAGGATTTGAAAACTCTAAGCCCTATTTCATTTCCAACCATTCATAAACCTTTGATAAGAAGCAGCAAAATAAATTGGAGTACAAGGCCATATTAGGGAAGGTATAGTGCCAGCTCCAGGCAGAAATTTGTCTGGCACCTTTTCATTCTAAGATGGACCCAATACTCTGTACTCCCTCATTCCCCTGTTCATTCTTGAAAACACTCCCCTTAAATAAGTATCTAATAAAAATGTATACCAAAAGAGGAATGTGATTGTTAAATCTCATGTAGCAGCTAACAGGGTGGAAGCAAGAAAATCAGCAGGGGAAGAAGCCTGACCATCACCCTGGAATGTCTCTTTAGGCAATGTAAGGCAAGCACTGCCTAATTCAGACACCCAAGAAATCCTACCATGAATTACTAACAGAAATATGTTATTATAGTAGTCATGAAAATAAACTCTCAGAAAATGATCTAAAAATGAATTTGAGATGAGCCTCAAATTCTCTATCTTTTTTGGTTCTCTTGGGTGTTTTCTTGTTTTCCAAAAGTGTTTATTAATGAGAACTTTGAGAAAACAGATACTTGCTGAAGTTTGATGCCTGTTTTCACCCAGTTTTTGATAGGACATGATAAATTGTTGGTGAGGACAGCTGGGAGGCAGATGAAACAAGTGAATCTAACTGCAGAAAATTAGCAGGTCATGCAGATTTTCATTTAAGTGCTATATTCTTCAAACTAGTTATAAAGAAATATTAATTTAAATTATCCTAAGACTGTCAAAGCAATATGCTAAACCTAGTACGATGTCATCTATAATTCTTATCTGTCTAAGAGAACTCTTTTTCTATTTCTAAATTTTGCTGGCCCCTTTGGTGTTATCACACTAGTCAAAAGGGTAAATCTGTTTATTAGTGGACCACTTCATTTAGCAATAAGAAAGTAGCAGATCACCTGTCTTACAAGTCAGTGTCTCAAACTTACCTAGCACAGACAAGATTCCAAATTGTGATACATGAATCCCTTTAACCAGTGTTGGTGTAGTTCTCTGGGGAATACTGTTCTATTTCTGTTGTAAAGTGAAGCTCTACTCTCTGTAGTCTCTGGAATGCACAGAAGAGAGGTAAAATAGATGTTTGCATCAATTGCAAAAAGATAGTTAGTTGTAAGTAGTAAGAAATGGAGACAATATATTTCAAGTTAATTAACCTTGTATCAAGGTCCACTAGCTCTATCAACATCCAGAAAACAAATTTTATTCTAGCAGTACAATTTCATATTTTCATAAAAGAATTCTTCTACAAACTTCTGATTATCCCTACATGGGATTCTTGCCTTGCAGGATACTCAGATTTCAAAATCATGCCCACTCATAAGTTGATAAATACCTAGAAGAATTTTGAAAATCCCCTTTCTCTACCCACCCTCAGTACTCATCTGCATATTGGGACTGGAAAGTCATCTGGCTAAGCAGTAGTGTAAAATACAGATGGCACCATAAATAAATAAATAAATAAATAAATAAATAAATAAATAAATAAATAAATAAATAAAAACCCACTCATATTTATTATTCAAATTAAAGGCCCATGTCCATTAAAAAAAAAAAAAACTCAACTTGACCGTAAATTAACATGAATATGCAATTTGACTGTATCATCATGTTCTCTAGTTCAAAAACTAACAGAGCTAAAAGGGGAAATAAACAGTAATACAATAATAGCTGGGAACTTGAATACCCTACTCTCAACAAAGGATAGATCATCCAGACAGAAAAGCAAGGAAGAAGTAGAGTTGAACAACACTATATATCAAATTAACCTAACAAACATATATAGAACATTCTAACAACAGGGGAATATACATTCCTCTCAAGTGCATGTGGAACATCTAGAATAGACCATATATTAGATCACAAAATAAGTTTTAGCAAATGCAAGAAGATTGCAATCATACCAAGTATCTTCTCTGACCATAATAGAATAAAACTAGAAATCAAAAAACAAGAAGGAAACTGGAAAATTCTGGAATATATGAAATTAAACAACATTCTCAACAACCAATGAATTAAAGAATAATTTAAAGGGGAAATTAAAAGTTTCTTGAAACAAACAAAAATGGAAACTTAACGTACCAGTATTTATGGAATGTAGCACAGCAGTTCTAAGAGGAAAGTTCATAGCAATGAATGCCTATAAGAAGAAAGATCTCAAATAAACAGCCCAGCTCTACACATTAAAGAACTAGAAAAAGAACCACAAACTCAGCCCAAAGTTAGAAGGAAGGAAATAATAAAGATTAGACTAGAAATAAATTAAATAAAGAATAAACTATAGGAGAGATTAACCAAAGAGTTATTTCTTTGAAATATATAAACAAAATTGGCAAACTCTTAGCTAGGAGAAAAAAAAAGACCCAAATCAACAAAGTTATAAATGAAAAATGAGACATTACAACTGATATTACAGAAATACAAAGGATCATAAGATGCTGCTCTGAACATATAACCTAGAAATATACATTGTACAAAGACTTAATCAGGAAGAAATAGAAAATTTGAATAGACCAGTTACTAGTAAGGAGATTGGATAAGTAATCAAAATTTTCCCAAGGAGAAAGCCCAGAACCAGATGGCTTCTAAACTCTTCCAAAAATTGAAGAGGAAGGAACATGCCTAAAGTCAATTTCCAAGACCAAACCTATCCTGATACCAAAGTTAGAGAAGGAAACTACATGAAAAGAAACTACAGGCCAATATTCCTGAGGAATACAGATACAAAAATTCTCTAGAAAATACTAGAAAACCAATCAGCATCACATTAAAATGGTCATTCATCATGATCAAGTGGGATTTATTTCTAGAATGCAAGGATGGTTCAACATATGCAAATCGATCAATAAGATATGGCACATTAATAGAATAAAATAATAAAATGACCATCTGATCAACTTAATAGATGCAGAAAAAGCATTTGAGAAAATTCAACATCCATTTATGATAAAAACACTTAACAAATTAGGCATAGAAGGAACATATCTCAATATAATAAAGGCCACATTTGACAAGCCTGCAGCTAATATCATACTCAATAGTGAAAGTCTTTGATCTTGGACTTTGTGCCTCTAGAACTATAAGAAATAAATCCCTGTGTTTAAGCCATCTAGGCTGTGGTATTTTGTTATAGCTGTCCAAGCTGACTGAGACATGTGCTTGAAGATGCTTCTTATCCAACCTGTAGGTCAGATAGATGTATATACTCATAATTAAGGCCAGTAAGAAGTCTCTGCTAATAAAGAAAATGCTGAAAAGAGAAAGCATTGTGACAGTGCAACTGATTTAGCTTTTTATTTACTGTGAATAATAGCTACCGTCATCTGGAATGTCTTATTTATGGGTAAATCATGGCAAATAGCAGCCTAATACCTTCCAGTTTATTCTGTAATTTAGAAATAAAACATGAAAATTATCAAAATTAATTTATTTTTAAATGTAAAATTCAAAACTTCTGAACATTAAGGCATATTTCTGTCCATTGTTTGTCATAATCCATAAACTAAATCTATATTTTATTATGGCTTCAATTTCTATATCAAACATGATCTAATCCTTATTTATTTATAACTGGATAAAAGTTTATTATACATTATAAATATAATCTAAAATTATAAAAAATTGCATTAAATGTAAACACTATAACATGTCCATTAATTATACATTCACCTAATACTTTAGAATTTTAAAAATAATTTATTATACAAAAAGTGAAAGAATGATTAAAATAATCCTTACTAGGTTCACAAGCTTCTAATCTTGTGAAAGGGATAGTCAGACCAAAGACAGAAAAAAACATTGTAAAGTGGTATAGTAGAAAGAGTATGAATTTGAGAGAGTACTTACTCTCACAGAGTTGAAGTGTTATACGACCTATGAAATAACAATGGTTTCATTACAGGACTTTCAAAAGAATTGAATGAATTGGTTAACTCTCCTATCCTCAAGATTTTGCTTGGATACCCTGACATCCTCCTCCCTCGCCACCCAGCTCTCATAGGTGTTACCTTAGCTCTCAATATAGCTTATCTACTTTTATCTATTTATACTTTTAGTATCTCTTACTTGTCCCTCTCTAATATATTTATATAACATTCATGTCTAGGAAGGCTTTTTGAAAGAGATGTCTGTAAGCTGGAACTAGAACAACGTTCAACATAGTTGTAGTGGTTTTAAGCAGAGCCTAGAAAATTTCATTGCTATGTCATTTTCTTTCCTTCTGAGGACAAATGCAGAAAAAGGACATTCAAAAGATTTGTTTGCTACTTGATATCCTTGAAAGGCCACATGTAAATTGTCATTTAAGGTGCTTTTTGATTTAGACAGTGGTCTCTAGATACAGTATATTAATTAGAAAGGATCACAGTGTGTGGGAAGAAGTTCTCTGCGCAGTGTCCCCCTCCCTATTTCTGTCCTTAAATACTACTGGCAATTTTAACCCACCATCAGGATCTCTTAGGTTAATTAGGGGCAAATTTTGTTTACTTAGAAAAGCATTTGCCTGACACAGATTACTTTAGAATAAACATAATGGAAAACTGGTTTTGTATCTTTCGAAATACACAACCAACAGGCATCAATTTAATATAAGACACATTTGTTCAGCACAGACTCTGTGCCAGGCACTGGGACACAGCAGTGAGCAAGAGGGATCTGGTCTCTGTCCTCATGGGACTCTCAGACTAGTGGGAAAATGCACAAGTGAATGAGATCGAACGACAGACTTTACATGTGTTATCCATTTAATCTCACAAATGATCAAGTGAGAAAGGTGTTTTTATGAGGATCCAAAATGTAAATGTAACAGAAGTTCATCTTTGTTGTTCCCACCTTCACCCCCCTACTCCCAGTCCCCTAGCTCAAGGTGCACTGAGGTCCCTCCAGTCTTCCCCTTATGTAACCAATTCCTAGTTTAAACACAGGACTGACCAAGGAAAGGGTAATGACTTAAGGGAGTGGTTCCCCTACGGGACTCTGCATAGCACCTACCAGGAAATGAAGATGTGAAAAAAACATCTGCCTTTTTCATGAGTATTTTTTAATCTATAATAAATATTTAATTTCTCATTGCACTATTAAAAAGACATTATATGGTCATCCTTTTCAATTTGCCTGTGAATACATTTCCTTCCTCCAAAGAACCACCAGAATTTTAATAGTGAGCCTGTTCTATTCCTTGCAGGGCCAGGGTGGTAAACTTACTTGGTACCTCTACAAATAGCACATTTCTCTGCACATACTCATTCAAACTCTATATAGGTCTTCCTGAAACCTTTAAGGACCTTTTATCGCCATTTACCCTCGGTTAGATTTTTATATTTGCTTCTTCATAAGCTCTTGATTTCCAACCCTATCATCTTCCCCTGCAGCCTGAGATTATTTGTTCTGTTACACATTTGTGACAACCAGGGATGCTGCATTTTCCTGGCTAGCAGCCATTGAATTCACAACACTTTTGAGAAAAGACTCTTGCAATTTTTACTCTTGTCATTTTCTTCACATCTGTGGCTGATGTGGGAAGGACAAGTTCAGGCAATTTACTCCTACTATCCAGCATATAACAATGCCTTCCAAATTTCTGCTTACCCGATCCACCTCCCAAAACATTGCTAAGTTGCTTGTAGAGCCTGGGCAGCACCATTGCACTAATTTGAGAGCTGATTTCCCATGCTGTCAAGGCTTTTTAACCCAGCCAATTTACTTTCATTTAAAACAAGTATTTAGAATATTTTCCAGGCAGGAAGTCCCACACTTTTTATATAGTTTACTGGCTATGAGCTAAGCATTTGGTGTGAGACATGATTTGGTGTCCTCACTCTACCACTTACTAGTTGTGCAACTATGGACAAGATTTTTAACTCTTTAAGCTTTAATATGCTGGGTTTTATTCCACCTATATAAAAGGAAGAAGAATAGTACTATCTTCTCATGTTATTGTGAGAATTGAGATGGTACTTATCCCTGGTATCTAATAATTATTCCATAAATGTTATCTAGTATTATTTAGAAATACAGATTAATACACATATAATTGAATAATTATGAACAAGACCCATGCTAGGTGCTATGTGAAAGAAAGAGGAAATAATATCTACTGAGTATGTATTATATGCCTGCACTTTCTTACATGCATTCTTATGTAATCAGATAAAGTGAATGGTTCTGGTCTTAACAAAGCTTATAATGATTTGCATACAGCCAGTCACACTGCAGAATGTCTGTGGGAAGTGCTGTAACTAAATGGCATCATAAGCAACTCTGCCGAAGGGATGGAAGGAAGAAGTTAAGTCTTGTAGACCCTGTCTTACCAAATGTTCATGCCTCAACTCCAAATACAGAATTTCATTTGAGATAGGCACTCAGGTATTGCCACATTGACTAGGAAGATGTGATCCGTACTATCCAGGACTCTATAGTTACCAAGTGGTAGCAATCTAACTCAATCTAGTTTTCAACCAAAAGGGAATTGTTTGGCTCACAAAAATAAAAACTTGTGAGTGGAGGGAGGATTGATATTCAGGCATGGCTAAAACCAGATGCTCCAAAATGCTTTGAGAAATCTGACACTTGGCTGTGGTTTATTCTGGGTTGGCTTCATCCTCAGATAGGCTTTCACTCTGTCTTGGCCACTGGCAACCCTGGGCTGACAGCCTCATGGTTCAGCAGGCACTATTAAAAGATTATTCTGGGGAAAGTCCAGGATACAGTCTCACTGGACCAACTCAGGGCATGTACTCACTCTTTAATCATCACACTGGCAAGGAAGATGGAATATGCCAACTGGCTTAGTCTGTCCCCCTAGCCCACTGTAGACTGGAAGCTAAAGTCCATCCTACCTGAAGCCTCTAAATAGAATGTTAAGAAAAGATGGTATCCCCAAAGGAAAATTAGGCTGCTGGCACCAGACCAGTTGTCTTGGATATGGCAAAAAAGAAGACAACTGATGTACATTGCATGAACTAAATTATAGACTTTGAAGAATAGATAGGATTTTGATGAGCAAAGATGGAACAAAACAACATTACTAGGTTCCGTATCTAGTGAGGTGCAAGGAACAATTGCTCAACTTGGTTGTAGCAGCATATGAGTAACATGGCATCATAGATCAGACTGAGAAAGTAGGTTGAAGCCAGGTGTAAGTGCTGCAGGGTAAAGGGATATATATTTGGTTTAGTAGAAATGCAGAGGTTATTGTAGTTTTCTCTTGCTATGTGTATGTGATAAACCATTCCAAAACATAATAGGTTGCTTAAAACAATGACATTTGTTTTGCTCACCAGTCTGCAATTTTGTCAGGACTTTTTGGACAGGTTATTTCAGATTTAGTTGGTATCAATAGGGACACATCAAAGCCTGGGGATTAGGATTATCTTAAGGTTTACTCACTCCTATGTCTAGTAGCTGATGCTAACCATTGGCTGGCCTTAGCTGGGACTAGGGCTGGAACAGGTGGACTCTCTTTATGGTTGTATGGCTTCCCTATGTCTTGATATCAGGGTTGCAAGGGTGTGTATCTCAAGGTACCAGGTAGAGCTTATATCACCTTCTGTGATTTAGCTTAAGGGTATTTGTTCTTGCTACTGTACTACAGTGCTGATTAATACTGTTTGGTCCAACTTTTTAGTTGGCTTAAACTCTCTGCAGGTCCAATGACAAGATATAGTTCTACATGAGAGAGAGAGAATAAGTCTTGAACTTAGAAACCAATGAAGAGAGGATTTACAATGCTTTAGGAAAGAATAGTAAAGGATATTTGTGAATAAGATGTTATGAGTTGATAATGGAGAAAAAGAGAAAAAATTTAAATAACACCTGATCTCTGGTTTTAAATGAAATATGTAGGAGGTTAAAATAAGATTGTAAATGTTGAAGTCTTCCTTATTTGTGTGCATTAGTGACTGTCTCTTTTCTGCCTCTCTCTCATTTTTAAGGACACTTATGATCACATTGCGACCACTCAGATAATCTCACATATCAAGATTCATAACTCAATCATATCTGCAAAGTCCCTTTTGCCATGAAAGATAATATTCTCACAGCACCTGAGGATTAGGATGTTATATCTTTGGAGGAAACATCATTCTGCCCTACCACACCTGGTTCTATACTTATAGAGAAATGCAAAATTCTTGATAATTGCCATGGACTAAATTGTGCCCCCTACAGTCCAAATTCATATGCTGACGCCCTAACCCCCAATGTGGGGTATTTGAAGATGAAAGATAATTAGGTTTAGATTAGGTCATGAGCATGGGGCTCTCACTATGGGGTCAGTGCCCTTATAAGAAGAAACACATTCTACCTCTCCCTCTTTCTCTTCCTCCTCTCTCTCCTCTAGCCCCTCCTCATCTCCCTGACATACAAGGAACCAGAAAGAAGATGGCCATCTGCAAGGCAGAAAGAAAGCTCCCACCAGAAACCAACCATGCATTCCCATGTTCACTGAAGCATCATTTATAACATCCAAGGCATGGAAACAACCTAAATGTCTATCAATGAATGGATAATAATGAAATATTATTCAGTCACAAAAAAGGAAATTCTGCCATTTTGGCAACATAGATAGACCATGAGGACATTATGCTAAGTGAAATAAGTCAGAGAAAAACAAATACTATATGATCTCATTTATATGCAGAATCTGGGAAAAAAAAAAAAAAAAAAAAGCAGGAGCTCATAGATCAGAGAACAAATTGGTGGTTGCCAGAAGTGGTGATGTATGGAGAGGGTAAAATTGATGAAGGTAATAAAAAGGTACAAGCTTCTAGTTATTAAAAAAATAAATCCTGAGAATATAATGTGCAACATGGTGACTACAGATAATACTATACTGTATGTCTGAAAGTTGCTAAGAGAATAAATCTTAAATTTTCTCATCAAAAGAAAAAAATTGTAACTATGTGTGGTATGAATGTTAACTACTTATTGTTATCATTGTGCAATAATATACAGGTATTGAGTCATTATGTTGTATAACTAAAACTAATATATTGATTATATCAACATAAAATTAAATAAAATATAAATTCCCTAGCAAATTGTTCTAAATTTGATTCCAAATTTGATTGATTACATATCGATATTATCTAAGGAGCTTCTAAAAATACCAATGCCTGTGTCATGCCCAAAGCATTTAAATCACGACTATCTCCTTAGTATTTCTCAACTGGGGGTAATTTTTTCCCCCAAAGGGGACATTTGGCAATATCTGAAAATATTTTTGATTGTCACAGTTGAGGAAGGATACACTACGTCAGCTAGTAGCTAGAGGCCAAAGATACTGCTTAATATCTTACAATGCATACAATCACTGCCAATAAGAAAGATTATCCAATCCAAAGTCTTCGTGGTACATGACTGAGAGACTGTCCTTGGTGATTCTAATGTGCAACCAGAATTGAGAACTACTCTTCTGGCTTTCTTTCCTATAATATTTTTCATTGCTTTAATGAAATACATCTTTAAACAAAGCTCTGTAACCAAATCCAAGACTAAAGACCAAGAAAGGAAAACTGGGATAATTTCATAGTTGATGTTAACATTTAGAATTTTCATTCCTTTCAAGTTTTATAATTAGGCCTAATCAACCTAATCATAAAAGGTTAGCAATAATAGCAATCATTTGTGAAACTATATACCAAGTGATTTGTATATACAATCTTATTTAATCCTTACCGCAATCCTGTGAAATATATATTAACCCCAGTTTGCAGCTGAGAGTAATAGAACCTAATTAACTTCTCAAAATCACACTACTGGTAAGTGGGAAATGGGCCTAATACCTACTTTGGTCTGAAGCATCATAGTGCACTGAAACACATTCTTTCTGTCTTTGCGTGGTTTGTAGGGTTTAATAGATCTATTTCCTCAACATAAAGAAATTTGGCATACCATGTGGCTGTTGAATGGGAGATGGAACAGAAATTAGCTGGCGAAAGAGAGAAGTTCTGATTTTCCTACCACTGGGCCTCTTAATGAATCACAAGCACTCAGGAAGTCTTTTAATCTCATTCCTTTAACCTACCCTTGAAGAAATAAAGTCACACTGCTTGTCGTGTGGGCATTCAAAAACTTCCATTGAAGTGTATGTTGGAAATGTGTACATTTTCCTGATTATCTCTTTAAATTTAGACAAAATACATTTAATAGGAATAACATGATTGACAGCTGTGTTAAAATTCAATATTAAGTTTGGTTTATGCTATGTAGTTTTTTCTTGTTTTGTTGCAAGTGGTCTTTTTTACTTCTTTAATCTTCAGCCTATTGACTGGTTTTTCCATCTCTGGGGAAAGAGTTCCATTTAATCTTTTTTTTATTTTTTATCTTTTTATCCAATACATGTAATATTCCAGTCTATCAAGACTTAAATTAGACTTTCATATTTCATACTAATCATCCAATCACCAATTTCTTTGCTCTTTATTTTTTGCAGCCATGCTGAAATGTGGCATTGTACTATTTGCCCTAAGAAATAATATATACTGATTTTATTTTGTTGATCACTTATTTCTTCTTTACACTATTTCTTTGGCATCTTAGTATATGTGGACTAAGGTATCTATGTTAATGATAATAAAATAGCATGTTCTATGGGCAAAGATATAATTCCTCAATGAAATCCCAAGATTCTCCCCAGAATAGCAATAAATATGAATTCCTGGCAATTAATCAGATTCTCTAACAAAAAATAACAGAGCTCCCATGACCATAAGCAAACCCCAGGACTCAGTTTTATCATAGGTGGAAAGTGGGAAACAAGGGAAGAAAACCAACTGAAAGGGTTTGAGAGTAAATCTGGGGTCATTCTTCAGAGAATATCAAATTTGCAGAACATAGCTGCTGGGGCACATCTGAGTCTTCTTCCCTCTCTGTTCAGTCTGTATAATCACCTTGGTTTTGACGTGTAATTGTTAAGCTTCTTTCACATAGTCTGTGACTTTTATTAAAGTCAATAAATAATAATAAAATAAGGTACTTTAGAAACTCCATGAATTCATCCACAGGATTTCAGCTCCCACATCTCATGATGAGTTCTCACCATCTCATTCAACATCTATGAGACAGTCCAGTGCATGGTGGGGTTATTGTCCCCAAAAGCCCACTCCTTGTTTCTGGTCCCAGAAGAGCCTTTCACATACTAGGTGACTGATGCCCATCATACACAGCCTTTTTAATCTTTGCCCTAAACTAGCATTCTTTTGATTGGTCACATTGTCCCCATACCCCATACTGCCTGCAAGCTCCCTGACCAATGTACCTCTGCTCTGGAACCCTGCTCTCTTCTGGACTTACTCAGAGAATTAGAAAAGACTGAATCAGGCTCAAGGAGGAGACACCATGGAAGCTTGTTTGCACCTACATCTGAATAGCTTAAACAACAAAAGTTCACTGTATCACTATTCTGGAGGCCAGAAGTCCAAGAGCAAGATGTCAACAGGGCCATGCTTCCTCTGAAGACTCTAGGCTTCCCTCCTAGCTTCTGGTAGTCCCTCAGCTTGTGGCAGCACAACTCTAGTCTTCTTGTACCAGTCTCCCTGTGTGCCTGTCTCTGTGTTCAAATTTCCCCTTTTTATAAAGATATCAGTCATACAGGATGGGGGCCTATCCTATTCCAGTATGACTTTATGTTAGCTAACTATACCTTGAAAGAAAAAAAAACCATATTTTCAAATAAGGTCATTTTCTGAGGCACTGGAAGTTAGGGCTTCAACATATGAATTTTAAAGGACATTTTACCCTATAACAGAACCCCAGAAGAGAAAACTCTCAGTGCTATTGAACTCATTCAACATAGATAGGAAAGCCAGTCCCTATACTTTCACACATAACATTCCAGAACCCTCTTTAGGCCTGATCCCCCATACCACTTCCTACCCCTTGTACTCCTCTCCCTATTGACCAGCCAACTGGAGTGGCCAAGAGAAAATGGTTAGTGTCACTTTAACTTAGCCTTAATGTGGTATTTTTATACAGTCCATTTCTCCACATCAGCCTTTTTACTGATTCTTTTCAAAATAACTTTGGACAATTTGGGCTTTTGTCAGTTAAGTCCAGTTTGCTTTCAATTGACTACTGGACAACTGGCTATCTCTTAATTGGCCTTTACAGTTCAACTTCTTTTTCAAAGCTTGTGATGGAAAGAAGTTTCTCAGCCAGATCACGATTCACATTTACCCTTCACAGGTCCCTCACACTGGGATTCTATTCTGAGCACAGGTTACTCATTGCCCCTTTCCTGTTGCGTTCCTTCTGCTTTCTTATTATTTCTCTCTATTGTTCTGACTCTAGGGTTCTTTGAAACATTATAAGTTAGAATCACTCCAACCTCTATGGTTTACATGATTACACACCCCAAGAACTCAATTTATATCTTGTGAGACTCTTGTAACAAACTAAATCTAACAAACACCATGATTCACTCGATTTTCCCTCTCTTTGCTCACACATTTAAGAAAGTCTCAATTTTCATCTTCCTGTATTTTTGGATTCATGTGTGAACTCAGATCTCAGACAGTACACATGATGATTTGTCCTGTTAGGCTCTCTATATCCCCAAATACTCCCCAAATGCAGTTCACATGCTTTTGTTTCTTTAGGTGGCATCTTGGCCTGGTGCTGGTTTCATAAGCTATTGTTGCAGTGAATGCCTCAGAGCTTGAAATTCAGAATGTACTTCATAATATGTGGAGAAGGGATTCACAGTCTTCATAATCTTTTTTCTTTTCTCCCATAGCGTTCAGATTCAAATTAGGGCCTGTACTGAAATTATTCTTCCAGACCAGTGCATGTGCTTTTGGAATAACATAGTGTTTTAAAAACCCATGTTTTCCACTGTATCTTGCCTTTATGTTCCAGGCTTTGATTAAAGATAACTATTAGCAGCATTTAAAACAAAAATATCTCCTAAGAATATATTTTATTGCTCACTTAATTTGATGGGGGTCTTGGTGAAAAGCAATGGCCCAGAAGTAGGTTGGTTACCAGAGAGTAGTAAAAGAAACTGTCAAACATGTTTGGTCAAAAGTAAAATACTGGAACCTGAATCAATGATAGATATATATGTGCATCTGCAAACATCTAAAGAAGTTTATGAAATTTTATTACATTAATGTCCAAATCAAGGGCAAGCAATGAAGGAAGTTAAAAGGAAGGACTTTGGTATGTACAGTTCCAATGAAAGTTAAAATGATGCAATATAAATCTCAGGCATATAACATTCCAGGATTATAACTTTTGGGGCTTGCCCTGGACAAGGTGGTTATTAGTTGTTAATCTAATCAAGAGTGAATAGGAAAGTAATGGACAAAAGCCAGAGTCTTCTTGACCTAGGAGTGAATAGGAGTGGTACAAGACAGGTTGTATAAGCTAAGCTTAGGAGGCATGAGCTGGAAGGGAAAGCAAGAGGCAGTGGAAGCCAAAAAGAAACAAAGTTAAGTAGGATTTGAGAATTATGTTGATAAAAACACTGACATCAGCTTTATAACTGGTCACTCTTATTAGAGGGAAAATTTTTTTAAGATTCAGGCCTAAATAGGTCTCCAGGGTACTGAAATAGTCCCCCTACACCAGCAGTCCCCAACCTTTTTGACACCAGGGACCAGTGCTCCTATGAGAATCTAATGCCTGATGATCTGAGGTGGAGCTAAGGCAGCGATGCTAGCACTGGGGAGCAGCTGAAAATACAGATGGAACTTCACTCATGGCCCAGGAGTTGGGGACCCCTGCCCTAGACTGTTTGTTCTCAATCCTGGTTATATATTAGAATGACTTGGAGAGTTTCTAAAAAATAGCTATCTAACAGAAACGTGTAAGACATACTGTATCTCGGCAGAGGTGGTGTTGGGGGGTGGTTGGGAGTCAGAAAGCCCAAATTTTGCCAGATGTGCCCTTTTAGAGACATAGTCAGTCCAGTACTGGGATTGGAGAGGACGAGAGCGAGCAGGCTCTCATGGCCCCAACCATGCTCTTTTGGAGGGTATTTCCATCAATCATTGAATACTTGGGAAGCAGAAGGTTCATAAGTCAAGAAGTGGCCACTGGAGTAAAAAGACCTAAACTCAATGTCAACTTCTCTTTTTATTATCTGAGTGACCTCAAGCAAGTTGTGAAACTTATTTGCATCTCAGTTTATTCTTCTATAAAATGAGAATAATAAAATATAACTCCAAGCTCTATTGTAAGATAAAATGAAATGCAACACTGCATTTCAAATCTGTACAATCTGGGTATCTGTTAGGGAGGCTAATGTTGAATTTACTATGTCCTTATATTTATCAAAATTTCATCTGAGAAATACATTGTTTATGGAGAATCATGTAAAGGACATTCAGTCTATCAGTTCTGTCTGTCCATTCTGCTAAAAACTCTGAAATGTGCTCCCACATTAAACTAGATCATCAGAAAGTCACGTGCCTCCAAGCATCACAGTGGCTTTCCCTGTGTATATTTGTTTCCTGATTTACATTTTGTTGCAATGTCATCAGCTCACATCAAGAACCATTATGAGAGAGAGCACTGCAAAAACCTCAAAGCAACTTTTCTCTGAGGATGCTGTTGAGGCCTCTGCTTGATATTCTACAAAGAGGCCTCTTTAAAGAGACCCAGAGGAGAAATCTTTCTTAGTGGCAGGAAGCTTTGTGTTCGCTGAGC
This sequence comes from Eidolon dupreanum, assembly GCA_028627145.1. Taxonomy (NCBI): domain Eukaryota; kingdom Metazoa; phylum Chordata; class Mammalia; order Chiroptera; family Pteropodidae; genus Eidolon; species Eidolon dupreanum. The sequence goes on from CM053501.1 coordinate 29,618,817, forward strand.
AATTGGTTTGTTTTACTTTTATAGCCTTTCTAAGACATGGAGCCAATTATGCTTTGTCTTTAATACTTGTTCCTAGAGATCTTAGAATTCATGTGTGCTCCATCTCTGGTAAACATGTACATGCACTATACCTCACTGATATTCTTTGCCCTTATTGTTCTCATTGCCTCATTTAATCTTTACTGTCTTAAATGTATTATATCCTGTATTTTTTTAACTTCCTTAAAAGATTTTTTAAAGTAAGGTAATAAAGATAAATGACTGGATATAAATGTACTGAGATACTTAAAACAGTGCTTGGTTTCTGTTTGCTTCTGTCACATAGTTCCCCCCATCACCTTCTGAGTACAGAAGAATTGCATATGGTTTAATGGCAGGCAAAAGTAACTGATACCTTGAAATCCCAGCCACTCCAAGCCACAGATGATGGTGAAATCAAAGATAAACATAAGTACTCCCATTCCCAAAACTCCAGGAGCCTCTAACAACAATTATTGTGTGTTCCAATGACTAAATTTAAAAGCAAATTACATCAGATTACTCCTTAACAATCTGCTAGTTATTAAATTATTTGCTCCATAAGTAAACTAGCCACCTTGTTTTTCCTTCCGAAATACGGCACACATTTCACAAGCCTATACTCAGCTAGATGCTGCCACATACCACAGGCTAATTGCCTCCTGCAAGTGTCAATGTAGATACACATATTATTCAACAACTGATTTTACTTCTTACAAACAGAGGATGCTATTTCTTATTTACATCAAACACATGTGGTTTCTCATTGTATGAAAATTAGACTAGAGTTATTCTGGGTCCTGCAGACTTTATCTAAGAAAGTTAAACACTTCTTTTTTTTGTTCATGTGAGTCATTTATAAGTAGCAATGATTTTTTAAAAATATTTAAATGACATTATAAAATCATGTTTAATAGCTGTGTGCATAATCAGTACATACTTAGATTTGAGGTCCTAGAAAAATCTGATCAGCATCAAATTGCATTTCATCAAATTTATATGGAATTGAAGGACTTTGAGATTTTTCAAATACTTCTGAAATTCAGAAATAATCCCTGAGAGGCTGGTCTAAGGCTGACTACCTGGCATGCAGTGAAATTCAGGAAGGAGAACACTATCATTTTTCTCCAACCTTCTCACCCCTAGATAAACAATCTGGCATTTCAGAAGCAACAAAATGCCTAGGGCACTTAGTTCATGACAGGGTTATTCTGGAGTTTGAGCACTTCTCCAGGGTAGAAGTGCCTGATTCACACTCAGAATCAAATACTGGGCCAAGGTAGCCTCATGAGACAGACTTCCTTCAGGAACTCTGGAGTAAGGTCATACCAGTCTCTCTGTCAAAAAGCAAGTTGACAGATTCAAGAGCTCACTAGAAAACAAGACACAATTCAACATATGAATTTCTGACTTCTGTTACCAAATGGTCTAGGACCCAATGTCATGCTCTTAAATATCTAACATTCAGTTCTCTGGAAGAGTTTTTAAAAAGCAAGCTCTGACTTACATTATTTGCCTATTTCTGATGTATAAATACTGAATAATTCTACCATAACTTGAAGCTACCTGATATTACAGAATGTGGAGTTTGGAAGAGATGTGCACTGCCAGCTCTCAGCCGCCACAGCCAGCTCTAGCCACCACTGCTGGCATCACCCCCCTCAGCAGGAAGGCTTTTACCAGGGAGAACACAGAACTTTTGCTCACCCATTCTGCTTAGTAAAACCTCTCTTTTTAGCTTTCCTCATATCCAGAGTATATGCTGTCTGTCTCCACCTGCTTCTTCTTGCTTCAGTTAATCAACCAAATTCTTTACCCTCCACAAGGGCACTTCTGTTGGTTTCATGTAATTTTGAGATCTCCCACATGGGAAGGTTCTTCTCTATCTTTGTGATATGATTGTGTGCTTCTTTATCCTGGACACATTTCCTGGATCCCATAGGCACTAATCCTAAGGTCTCTGAAGGAAAGGTTTGCGGGGAGGATGGTCCTTTTCACTCTGAATTTTGATAGAGGCACATAACCCCCATGAGAAATTGGGAAGCCACTGAGTCCCATTCCCCAGGTATTGTCAGCCCTTCCTTTATTCAATCATTATCACTCATCTGTCCCCTCCTTAATGGCTGGGAGTTCAGGGAGGGGCAAGGATAAGGTCTTCCTGAACTACCACCATTTTTTTTTATTCCACAAGTTTTTCAATAAAGCTCTGTTTCCTGACCTCAATCACTAAATTCTAATATCTTGTCCTCCTAATAGCCAGTCAGTGTTATTACATTTGGCATCTATTCATAAATGTAAAGGTATTTCAGAAGAGGTTTTATCAAACACATTTAAGAGGACACTATATCAATATATATACAATATACATACATTTGTATGTTATACGTATACCGCATTTGTGTATTTGTATTTTGTATTCTCCATTGTATTTGTACATATTGTATGTGTTTGTATACTATGTATGCTATATTTTTTATTTGCATATTTTATATATGTGTATATAATATACATACTCCTAAAACCACACAGCACTAAAAACTCTCATTTCCAAATGGGTTATATGGTCCCACTCTCAGAATTTTCTTAATTAACAAAGCCACAGGTTTCTTTCCCTCAAACTCCTGGGATCATCATATCTTCCCTCTAAGCTGATATTTGTGTGTGTAGTTTGAGGGGCTTGCCAGAGGCCACAAAGTTTAGTACAGGTCCACTGGCAACAGAATTCTCATTCATTGTCTTTGCCCTTTCATTTCTCATCAAATGGATTCTTAACCTGAAGACCAGACTCCCTTCCAGTGCCTGGATCTCCTGCAGGCTGCCCTCCCTCAGATTCAGTTTTCCATAAAATGATTGAATTTTTCAGATTTGGAAACATTCCCATTATGTAAACGTCCCTAATTGATTCTACAGATCATTTTTTAAATTTCCTAGCAGCATATATAACCCAATGAAATAACTTTAAAGTTTTAGTATCTAGAAGTTTACAATACAACCTTGGTCCCTTGCTTCCTCCAAGCTACCAACCTAAAGATCTAATGTGAGCAGGAATATGGTTTAGATCCTCCCTACAAATTTTCCATATGGAGTTTCTATCTCCAGGAGCTATTCAACTTTCTAATGTTCTCTACATTATACTTAAGTAACCAAATAATGCATCACTCAAATCGGGGCACTGTTAAAAATAACATAAAGCATTAAAATCTACAATAGGTATAAATTGAGACTGTCCTAGAAGACATATGGTCTCCCTAATTATGATTTTCTTGCCATGGGCTACCTTCACTGGTGAGCTCATGCAGAAAATTCCTGCTGTAATCAGCTTGATGGAATCACGTAGTAAAGCAGAATGGTGGCTCTCTGGTTAGAGCTTCTAATTTTGAACTTTGTGTTACCTCAAGGACTCTTATACCATAACTCTTTTGTCTCTACACAGTTCCTCCTTTGTTGCTCGTTCACAGCATGGTAGAATAGGCCTGGAGTCCAGATGTTCTATCTGTCTCTGCCCTCCCAATTTTATCCTGGAAGCATGTTGCAAAAGCACAGAAATATTGGTAACTGTAGTCCTGGGTGCCGCTGTAGAAAAGCCAGGAGGATCTGTAGCCCTTTCTTGAAGAGGCAGTGGAGGAATAGAGTTACTAATTACTGAGATGAGAAAGACTACAGAAGAAACATTTTGTTATCAAATATCTAGAGTTTAATTTAGGAAATGTTAGGAGATAACCGATATAGAGAGGATAAGGCTAGACTGGAGATACTGGGAGTTACCAACACATTGAAGATTTTGCAAGTTATAAAAATATTGGATAATATACAAGGCTGGTTCAACATTCAAAATCAATTAATGTAATTCATCACATCAACAGGCTAAAGAAGAAAAATCATATAATCACATAAATAGATGCAGAAAAAGCATTTGATGTGCTTACCAAGGTGTAGCCCCATATAAGTTGAGAAGCATCAGTATAGCAAAGTTGCAGGATACAAGGCTAATATACCAAAGTATATATACATACATAGATACATACATACATACATACATACATACATATATACACACACACACATATATATATATGTGTGTGTGTGTGTGTGTGTGTGTGTGTGTGTATGTGTGATTGGATATAAAATACATATATATATATATATATATATATATATATATATATATATATATATATATTTCCTATATACTATATACCAGCAATGAATAATTGAAATTCAAAATTAAAAACACAGTGTCATTTAAATTAGCACCAAAAAAAAAACCATGAAATACTTAGGTATAAATCTAACAAAAGAAGTACATTATCTATATGAAGAAAAGTATAAAACTCTGATGAAAGAAATCAAAAAGAGCTAAATAAATAGAGATATTCCATGTTTGTCTATAGAAGGGCTCAATATTGTTAAGATGTCAATCTTCTCCAAATTAATTTGTAGATTAAATTCAATTCCAATCAAACCCTAGCAAGTTATTTTGTGGTATCAACAAATGGATTTTAAAGTTTGTGTAGAACATAAAAAAGACCCAATATGCCAACACAATATTGAAGAAAAAGAACAAAAGTCAGAGGCCTGATGCTACTTAACTTTAAGACTTACTCTAAAATTATAAATATAGGATGATACTAGTAAAATAATAAATTGATCAATAGAACAAAATAGAGAGCCCAGAAATAGATATATACAAGTATAGTCAACTGGTCTTTGACAAAGGAGTAAATGCAATCCATTGAAAAGATAGTTTTTTCCACAAGTGATACTAGAACAATTACACATTTATGTACAAAAAAAAAAAAAAAAGAATCTAGAAACAATCATAATCTTTTCACAATATTTAACTCAAAATGGGTCATGGATCTAAATATAAAATGCAAAATGTAAAACTATAAAATCTCTAAAGGATAACAAAGGGGAAAATCTCTGTGACCTGGGATTTAGGTTTGGGGATGAGTTTTTAGATATAATACCAAAAGCGCAGTCATGAAAAGTTAGTGAGTTGGACTTCATTAAATTAAAAACTTCTGCTCTGTGAAAGATGTCTATAAAAAGAATGAACAGACAAGGCACAGACCAGAAGAAAATATGTGTAAACCACTTATCTGATAAAGAACTGATATACAAAATATACAAAGACCTCTTAAAACTCAACAAAAATAAAACAAGCAACTTGACTATAAAAAGGGTGAAAGATCTGAACAGATACCTCACCAAAGAAGATATACACCTGGCAAATAAGCATATGAAAAGATGCTCAACATCGTATGTTATTAGATAATTGTAAATTTAAATAACAAGGTAAAACCATTATGCGCTTGTTAGAATGGCTAAAACCTATAAAACTAATAATATAAAATGCTGGCAAGATTGCTAAACAACAGAAATGCTCACTTATTGCTGGTGGGAATACAGAATGGTGTACTTTGGAATATAGTTTGGCAGTATGTTGCAAATAATTGTCTTATTATGTGATCCAACAATCATGCTCCTAGGCATTTACCTGAGTTGGAAATTAAAGTCCACACAAAAACAAGTGCATAAATGTTTATAGCAGCTTTACTCATAATCACCAAAACCTGGAAGCAATCAAGATGTCTTTAATAGATGAATGGATAAACAAACTGTGGTATATCTATACAAGGGGATATTATTCAGTATTAGAAGGAAATAACCTATCAAAGTATGAAAAGACTTGGCTTACATGCATATTACTAAGTGAAAGAAGCCAATCTGAAAAGACTGATTCCAATTACATGACATTCTGGAAGGGACATTACTATGGAGGCCATAAAAATATCAGCAGCAATTTAGACATTTGGGAGAAAGGATGGATGAACAGGTGGAGCACAGGGGATTGTTAAGGCAGTGAAACTATTCTGTACAAAACTATGATGGTAGATTCAAGTCATTATGCATTTGTCAAAAGTCAGAACTACATAACACAAAGAGCAAACCTTAATGTAACCTATGAGCTATTGTTAATAATGAATTGTTTCATTAATTATAAAAAATAGACCACACTAATACAAGATATTAATAATGGGGGAAAGTATGTGTGGGCATGGGGAGAGGAAGGTAGTGTTGGGTATATGGAATTTTATGTCCTGTCTGCTCTGTTATTCTGTTAATCTAAAACTGTACTGAAAAACTAAAGTTCAGTAATTGTAAAAAAAAATAAAACAAAAACCCAAGGAGTGGCTAATAAGAAGAAAAGAGGTTCAAATGATTTTCTAGGATACAACGTTGTTTAAAGTTTGGGGAGTTGAGTAGGAACTAGCAAAGGAGATTTCAGGACAAACAGTGAATTAAGAAGGAATGAGAATGTAGTGTCTGAGAAGCCAAGAAAATATTTCAAGGAGGAGGGAGTGATCAATCATGTTAGATACTACAAACGGGCCAAATGTGCAGATTGAAACTTTCTAGTACATTTAGCAAAGTGGAGGTCATCAGTGACCTTGATCAATGGAGTTTTTGAGTGTGTTAGTAGGCAAAGCCCTGATCCTGTGCTTTTAAGAGAAAGTGGAGGAAGGGGACTAGAATAAGTACAGACAGCTTTCTTTTTTTAGGAATTTGCTGCAAAAGAGAGCAAAGAAATGGGCAAAATCCCAGGGGATATAAGGTTAAGAGAGTTTTTTTAAGATGGGAAAATACACAAAATAGTATGTGATGTTGTAAATGATCTAATAGAAAGGGGAAAGAATGGTAATGCTGGAGAAAAAGCAGGAGAATCCTAAAATGATGAATGGAAAGGAATGGGATCTAGTTCACAAATGGAAGGACTGGGAGAGTAAGGACAGTTTATCCATAATGACATCATGGAAGAAAGTGTATATAGGGAAAATTCTTGGTGGGATGATGTAGTTGTGGGGACTCACAGAAATTCTCTGCTTCTGTTTTCTCAGTTAAATAGAAAACATAGGTGATAGCTAGAAGTGATAATGGGGAATAGAATGCTGGAAATTTGAGTAAAAAGAGAAGGTAAGACCAGCCAAGGTGGCATAGGAGGTAGATACTGCGCACATCTCCTCTCACAATCACACCAAATTTTTAACACAACTACAGACCAACCAACACTGGGAGTCACCTGAGGTCTGGGTGAATAGGAGTCCTACAACTGAAGATATACATAAGAGATCACCTGGAGGCTGGTAGGAGGGGTGAACATGCAAAATGGCTCAAATGTGGCAGTTGAGAATCCGGAGGGTTATCATGGCTGCAGAGTACCCCTCTACCCACAGGAGAAAGGGGTCCCGGCCCCACACGGGGCTCCTAGCCCAGGGTTCCAGTGCCAGAACGGAAGTCTCTACAACCTCTGGCTGAATGAGACAGAGGGCTGCAGGAGTTGCAGACTTTCCTCTTAAGGGGCCCCCGCACATCTTACTCACTGACGAACTCTCTTGCCCTGAGCTCCAGCACTAGGACAGCTGATTAAGGAATGTCAGAGACATACAGGGGGACACTGAGTTGTTGGGCTTTATAACAAGAGCTGGAGGGGCAGCTTTCTCCCAGAAAGAAGTGTTGGCAGTATCCATTGTTTTTAGTTGAGCCCTGCCACCTCCCAGCATGCCACCCAGATGGATGGCTACCTGAGTCTCCATCAACCTGGATAACACAGGTCACTCTGCCCAGGGGATTCCCTGAAAATCCACCTCTCCCAACCTGCAGGCCCCACCCAAGCTGCCTCCAGTAGTTTATTCCATACAAACGGCCTGTCTTGGCTCATGCTATGGACTTCCTTGAAATCTCTCAAAGGCTCAAAAAACCCAAAGAGGCAGCATCTGGCCTCAGCATGCCCCATATGTCTTGCTGAGCAGTACCAAGCCTGGCACTAGCAGCCAGCCTCGCTCTCTGGCTTGGCCTCTTGAGGCACCTATAAGCCCAGCATGGATGGAAGCCATCTGTGGATTGCTTGGTAACTCTTCTCAGGTAGCCCCAGAAGTGCACAGGATGTAGCTGAACTTGGCCTGCAGCTGGCCCCTCCCAGGAGGCCCTTGGTTACACAAAACTAGTGACCTGCTTTGACCAGTGATGAAGCCAGAGCACCACCCAGGGCTGTATCTGAGGAGGACACATCCAAAGGGCAGACTGGGCGGGCACTAGAGCCCTGCTAAAGTGAATCCCGCTCCATAGGTCAGCCCCCTCATTGGCCAGTCCTCACAACCAATCAGCCCAAAGATCAATCCCTCCCATCAAAGTACAAACAGCAACCAAGGCTCAACTTCATTAGGAGGGCACACACAACCCACACAAGGGTCACACCTTGAGCACTTTGCTGAGGTGACCAGGAAAGACTTTGTCACCGGGCCCTATAATATACCTACAACATAAAGCCATTCTACTAAGACCAGGAGACTTAGGAGCCCTACCTAATACATAGAAACAAACACAGGAGGCAGACAAAATGGGGAGACAAAGAATTGTGTCCCATGTGAAAGAATAAAACAAAGCTCCAGAAAAAGAACAAAATAAAGTGGAGATGAGCAGTCTACCAGATACAGAATTCAAAACACTGGTTATAAGGATGCTCAATGAACTTAGGGGAACAGTAGATGAACTCAGGGAGAATTTTGTCAAAGAGATAGAAAACATAAAAATGGAGATGGAAAACATAAAAGGGAATCAATCAGAAATGAAGAACACAATATTTGAGATGAAGTGTACAGTAAAGGGAATCAACAGATTGGATGAAGCAGAGGACACCCAATCAGAACAGCAACAAGAAAAAGGAATCTCCCCCCCAAAATGAGAATAGTTTAATGGGCCTCTGGGACAACATCAAGCATACCAACATTCGCATCATAGGATACTAGAAGGAGAAGACAGATAAGAAACTGAAAACCTATTTCAATAAATTATGACTGTAAACTTCCCTAACCAGGTGAAGGAAATATACATAAAAGCCCATGAAGCACAGAGAGTCCCAAACAAGATGAGCCCAGAGAAGCCCACACCAAGACACATCATGATTAAAATGCCAAAGGTTAAGTACAAAGAGAGAATCTTAAAATCAGCAAGAGAAAAGCAATTAGTTACCTACAAGGAGCTCCCGTTAGACTGATTTCTCAACAGAAACTTTGCAGGCCAGAAAGGCGTGGCACAAAATATTCAAAGTGATGAAAAGCTAGGACCTACAACCAAGATTACTGTGCCCAGTGAATCTATTATTTAAAATTGAAGGATGGATAAAGAGCTTTCTAGACAAGAGAAAGCTAAGGAAGTTCATCATCACCAAGCCAGTATTACAGGAAATGCTGGAGGGACTTAAGAAGAAAAAATATGTATCAAAAATATGAATAAAGAATGGCAATAACTACATATCTATCAATAAGTATTTCAAAAGAAACAGAATTAAATGCTCCAATCAAAAGATAGAGAAGCTGAATGGGTAAGAAAATGAGACCCTTGTATATGCTGCCTACAAGAGACTCACTTCAGATTAAAAGACACACTCAGACTAAAAGCAAAGGGATGTAAAAGACATTTCATGATGAACCTAGAGTATAGTGTGCCAAGTGGAGTAAGTCAGATAGGGAAAGACAAATGCCACATGATTTCATGTACATGTGGAATCTAAGAAACAAAGTAAACAACAACAAAAAGGAACAAACTCATAGAGAACATTTTGAGAGTTACCAGATGGGAGGGGAATTTAGGGGGTAGGTAAAAAAGGGGAAAGGGATTAAGAAGTACAAAATAGTAGTTACAAAATAGTCATGGAGCTATAAAGTGTAGCATAAGGAATATAGTTAGTAATATTGTAATAACTAGATACAGTGTCAGGTACTAGCTTTATTGGGGTGATCACTTTGTGAGTTATATAGATGTCTAATCACTATGTTGTACACTTGAAACAAATATATCATATGCCAACTATAATTGAAAAAATAAATTTAAAAAAAAAAAAAGAAGAAAAAAGAAAGGCATAAAACAGCCACCCAGAAGTGGAGAGTAAAATATAGTAAGATTGCCAAGTCACCTTGAAGTAGAGGGCATGAATTTAAATTGACAATAGGAAGCACAGTTATACATATTTTTCTAGCCATGTTTAACAGAACAGGTACAGGCTTAGATTAGTCAGAATTGGATTTAATCAGGTATGGGACTTTGCTAGGTGCTTATGCAAAGTGAGAAGGTGACGTTCGTTGAGCATGTATGCAAAAGAGTGATCATTATAAAGGTGGACCATAGGACTTAAACTGAGGATGCAAATTAGGACATAAAAGAAGTGAAGGATGAGGTGACAGAAAAGTAAAAAGGTAACAAATAGTGAGTGATAGGTTTGGGAGTGGTCAGAAAATATTTTTTGAATCATGGTACTAAAAGGAATGAAGAGGAAAGATAATAAATAGGTTGTATCTGGGGAAAGAGAGACTTTAAATCATCAATATGGAAAAGTAGTAAATATTGATAATGATCAGTTCTTCACTGTCCCCACTGGAGTGAATTAGATAAGTAGGCAAGGTAATTGGAAGCAAGGAGGTTAAGGAACTGAGAGATCAGGGTTTTGGAAAGGTCATCTGCATGGATGTGGATATGGAAATCTCCAAGAACTGTTATCGTTCTAGTGGCTGATATTGTCAGCTCTAGTGGCTGATACTGATACGGATTTTGCCCATGTAAAAGCTGTTAATGCAGACACATTCAGTTCCTTGAAGACGCCATTTCAGTCACACAAGTTTCAGAATTCCTACAGCGTGACTGCTACCAAGAAGCAGATATATTTTGCCTCATGTGCTGTGCATTTCAAAAGCAAACAAAAATGATGACACATTTCACAGGGGAATAGGACTAGGATCAAGGTTATGGAATTCAACAAATATGAACTGTCAGATGCTAGAGGATTGGCTTAGTAGTAGAGACCTCGGGGTCAAAATACTCAAGTTTCCCTGCAACCAGAGATTCCAATCTCAAAAACTTCAACTCAGTCCTTCACCCTTTGAAGGCAGATAAATTGGGTAGTAGAAAATTGATTGGCTAGGGTCTTTTAGATGACATGTTAAGACCAAAAGCTCCATCTGCTCTCTTAGGACATCAGGTAATTCATGGCTATTTTTAGGAAAAAGAATTGTCATTACAAAACTTGGCCAAAGAAATGGAGACATTGACTTTCTCCTGGCATATATTCACATGTAAGTCACCCTCTAAAAGTAAACAGAGGATAGTAATATGGTAAGAAAGCAAAGATGTTCTGTACTGCCGGCTAGCTCAAAAATTCCATTGCCAATATGCCCCAGCATACATATATATGTATATTTCAAATGGAGTAAAATGTGAACCCTGAACAAGTGAGAGGATTTTTTTATGGTAAGAATGAATGACTTCAATAAACAATAATCTTAGATACTTTCAGAGTTGCTATTTGTTATCTTTCTATTCTAAAATCTCACTGTTAGGGAAGTGTCAAAGAGAATCGGTTGTTCTAGTTATTTTTTAACATGATCTCAAAGTAAAATTATCGAATGAGGCAAATCCATAATCTATAATGAAATTAAAAGAACCAGAAATTCGAACTGCTTGCATAGGCATCATATCTGAGAAGAAAAACTTGATCACATCCAAGTAATCATTGCTGCAAACTTTTCAAAGTATTGAACATGTTCAATACATGGAAAATAGAGAAGCAGATCATTGAGTTACTGAGCAAATTTTGTACTTATAAAATTATATTAGGTATTAGGCAAATTGGAGGTAAAGGTGATTGCCGTGTTTGAGCACCAGGAACATTACAGATTGCAGACAAGAAATTGTAGTCAATAACGGCTTATCTTGGACATGGGTTTGTTCATGTTTTGAAATGCATTACTAGACATGAATCAATATACTGTATGTGCAGACTCTTCTTTTCATGAATTTCTGCCATAAAAGTAGAACCAGCTTTCCAAGTAGGAAGTAGCTTCAGACCTATTAATTCTTGACCAGTTACTGAAGATATGTAATGATGTCAAGTCGAGCTGTCTTCTTCCCAAATTCCTGTTCTAGAAAAGTTTATAAAGTCTTCATGCAAATTCTTCAGTGAAAATTTTTGCCAAAAAATGAAGATTACATGATGGTCCTGGTGAAGTGGTACTGATTAGTTAAAGATGCTCTGCCTGCCTTTAATTTGCTGATTTATATTTGGCAATGATGAGTAAATTTACAGCTATATATTAAATGTCAGCTATTTAGAAAATTTAGGTCTGTCAAAAGTTATCACCATATTATATTCCTTTTATGAGACCAAGAAATGTAATTTCTATTGTAAAAAAGCATTCGGAGATTTTTAAAAATGAAAACATATAAGCAGACCAAGAATGATAAAGATATTTTCATCCTTACAATCATATACAATTGTTCAAGATATTAATCGTGACCTTTGCTCTAGTGCTCTCTCTTATGCTTTCAAATGAGCCCTAAATTAGTACTGAGGAACCTTGGCAGTAGCTGGGAGACCCTGACCTTTAAGATAAAGCACTATTGGATTCTTTTCTTTACAAGTGCTGTGATGCTTCATGGTCAACTACCACTAAATTTAATTCTTTGTTTTTCAAATGCCACCTGACTCCTCCCATCAGGACACAGAGTACACTGAGATACCCCTTGATGTGGTCCTGTCTCATCACATGATTAAAGCGTCCTGAGTTCTCCAGGGAAAGGTAAGGGACTTAACCAAGGTGTTGATTCAATGTGACAGTCATCGGAGTGTGCTCAGAAGCAACATTTCCAAGTAAGGTAGAAGAGGAATTTGTGCCCACCAGTTACATTTTTAGACTCTAGATAAAACTATTACTTCCATGCTTTTGGTGGATAGTTCTCTTTTGGTGGCAGAGACAGGCACAAGGAGAATAAAACACTCTGTAGTGACCAGTTATATTTAATTTGAAGTTAAAATTTTTGCTAAAGGCCGACTTATTTATTTTCCTAACATCTGTTTAATTATAGGAAATGATAGGAAAGTAATATTGATCCAAATTATATAAATGGGAAACTGAGAATCATAGCACTACCAGAATTAAGCCTAAGTTGAAAACACATTTCAGGCCTTCCAAACCTCTTATCTGTTCTTTCAACCAAACAGTGAAAATAAGTTATTATCCTTTGCTCTAATTCAACTAACTTCTATATTTTTTCTTAGAGCAACGATAGTTATTTGAACAGGTCTTTTTAAAAATTCACTGATAACACACTCGATCAATGCCAATTCTATTTCTTAGAATATTCACCCAGCCCCTGGGTGAGCTAGTAGCCTTCTTTAAGGTTTAATGCTTCTGAGATACCTGATCCATCTCACAGCAACTATTATTAAATATCACGAACATTGTTCATTAGTATCTCTTATGTTGCATAGTAGCAAACGTTGGCATCTGTAAGGTCAGCATTATCACAATGCAGTTGGTAACCAAATTTGAATCACTTTAAGAAATGTAAAACTTGTCTTAAAAAAAAATCAAAAAATCAATTGCAGCCTCTTGAATTTTATCTAGAAATTCTGTGTGACCAGGCTTATGGGTGTTTTCTCTGGTACCAGCAAATTCTCTGATACCAACTGGGTGCCCAACAATTCATTCCGGCAGACCACACAGTTGAAGGGCTCAGTCCCTCAAGGCTGCTCTCACTTCAGATGCCACCACAAGTCCCAGGCAACTTTCTGACCAACTGGATACGAATTCAGGGTTCCCAGGACCCCCTCCTCAGGTTCAATAATTTACCAGAACAACTCACAGAATTTAGGAAGGCATTTCACTTATGCTTACTCGTTTATTATAAAGGATACAAATAAACACCAAATGAAGAGGCCTGGAAGTGTCCTGAGCACAGAAGCTTCTGTCTCTGTAAAGTTGGGGAGTTCCACCCTTCCAGCACATGGATGTGTTAGTTCAGAAGCTCACAAAATCTTATTGTTCAAGCATTTTTACAGACTTAGTCTCCAGGTTTCTCCTTCCCTTCCTGGAGGTGGGTGGATGGGGCTGAAAGTTCCAACCTTTCAATCACTTGGACTTACTGGTGAACAGCCGAATCCCGGGACTATTTAGGGACCCTATCCTAAGTCATCTTACCAACATAAACTGAGGTAGGATCAAAAGAGGCTCCTAGTGAATAACAAAAGACACTTCTATACCCCAGAAAATTGCAAGAGTTTAGGATCTCTATGCCAGGAACCAGGGACAAAGACCAAATATATTCCTTATTATACCACAGTTATTCATTCAATAACTTTATTTTATCTATATCTATCTATCTATATATCTCTGGAGTTTTTTAGGTACCATATCAGATGGTAAGGAAAAACAAATATAATCACTGCCCTCAAAGAGCTCAAGTCTAGTGGTAGAAAAAACTAACATTAGTCAAATAAACACAAGGGAAAAAAATGTAAAGCAACAAGTGTAGTAAGAACTCTGAAGAAAGTGATGAACCACATAATAGGTGGACTGGCTCTGCCAAGTGAAGAGTTGAGGAAGTCTTCCTGAGGGAGACAGCTTTCAGCTGAGTTCAACAGACTGAGAGATTAAGGAAACAGATATGGCATGACAGAGGCAGAGGCCAGTTTGAAGACATTGAAGAGGAGTTTGAGCTAAGAACCAGGAAGACATGGTTTTCTGAATATTAACCTCAGAATGTGTTTCTTCAAATACTGCATCTTATTTAGTATTATTATAGATAATTTATTGATTACTATATATAGTAATCACTAATTACTTATAAGGACTCATTCAGATCACAGAACTAGTCAAAAATATGTTGGTTTGGGTACAAGAGAAAAATAAACTGGGCTACTAGTTAATAATAAACTGTAACTCCCACCAACTGTGCCTCAGTTTCCACCACAAAATGAAGGAGTAGATAAGTGTGTTACTCAGGACTCTTTCAATTACAGGTCCTAGAAAATAGTCACAAGATGGCTTAAGCAAGAAAGGAAAACAATGGCTCACTCTTATTTCTCTGTCTTTTTTAAAATTTTTTCTCTATGTCGGATTATTTCTTAGACAAGATCTTTCTACATGGGATCAAGGATAGCCCAGAGCCGCTTAAAACTTTATAGCTAGCACTACCCAAAGAAATGGAGTGTACTTTTCCAAAAGTCCAGCAAAAATCTCAGGAAAGGTTTTGATTGGCCTGTTGGTTCATGTAGCCATACTTGAGCCAATCACTGTGGCCGGCAGTACTCTGGTGGCTGGCCCAGTACTCCTTCCCAGGGCTTAGGAAAAAGTATCATGTGCCTTTTAACCTTCCTAAACAAAGCAGAAACAATCCCTGGAAGGAAAAGATGCTGCTGAACAGGTAAAATGTTTGAATGATCACTATAGTGAATTTTTAATCATTTTTTTAAAATTAATGTTCTACTACCCTAAATTTACTGACAGAACAGAGGCAATGTGCATATTCTGAGACTCTTTACAACAAGGCGTATGTTTTGATTTCCTGAGAAAGCTCTAATGGCCCTTGCCAACACACTGAATGGCAGTTTGCTTTGCCTGTTTGTTCTGTCATAAACATAATGTGCTTCTCATCTCTCCTCAGTTTACACATCTTCATTTTTAATTGGCCACTAATGTTTTCCAAATGTCTTCACCTTCTCTCTCACAGCACACCAAGAAGTAGATTTTACCCATATACTCTCACATAGAGATTTTTAAAATCTCAGAATACCTAATTGGTTTGCACTGTTAAAAACCAAATGGTTTCAGCAAAGATAAAGAAGGAGAAAGACATATTCTCTGGCTGCCCTCCAGCTGTGACCAAACATAAGCGAATAAGAAAAGTCTGCCTTTGGTGTTCGCCTCAGCCTTGGTTTCTATCTCTCAGCACCCAGGGAGACGTGGCTTTTCAAGATCACCCATGCTTCCCAAAGCGCTCTCTCTAGGCTGCTACTGAAACCAAACTTTCCTGCAAAAGAAGAGAATGAGAACACAAAGAAAGCATTCAGTCATTTATCTTACACTATAAAAGGACCTCATATCAATAACAACGAGGGATAATTAATTAAAACCCTGAAAAATTGTCCCTGTTCTGTGTTGTCTCACTGAATAATTTATCACCACATCATCAACCAACCCAAACAGGGCCACAATATGTAAGGAGCAGAGTCTCTCCCTCCAGTTTTAACTCGGCCCTCCCTGCCCCATCCTCACCCCCAGCAATCCACCACTTCCTGCCCCCTGAATGGACATTTTAGTACTGATCACCATGGTTTTAGAATTTCCTTCTAAAAAATCTAAATCCTTCTCTAACTAGAGAACTTTAGTACTTTCCATGACTTTTAAGTGACCATGCTTCACATAAAAGAGAGCATATGACTTTGTTTCTCATCCCAATACAGCCACAGGGAATCCACAGAGAAGCAATTCCTGACCTCTGTATGGCATAAGTCTTACTCCATGGCTTTGTTATTTTTGGACATTGAAATTATAGAGTTAGTTACATGCCAAACTCTTTCAAGCAGCAAGTCGATTTAGCAATATTAGCTGCCGTGTTCCTATGTCTCCCAACTCGCCGGTTGCTTAAAGATAAGTCTGGGTCTTTAGCTCCTGGAGGATGACCTCTCCAGTGTGGCTTGTTAGAACAACACAATGCCAATATTCTTATAGAGACGCAACAAATATTTCAAGCAAACAGCAAGGTTATCACCAACCAACTGCCAAATACAGGCCACTTCTGATTTTTTTTTTAATCACACAGTTTCCAGTTTTTACACAAGATGAGGGCATTTTAATGTAACCAGAGATAGGGGGGTGCACAACACATTATGCAAATGTAGTAACAAATGTAAAATGATAAATTAGCAAGAAACTATTTAATTATTACTGTGACTAATTCCTGTAGATGGTGCCACAGCTAATGAACCTGAACTTGTCCTGGTTGACTGCAGTGTTCTGTTGAAACATTTCCATTTGGTTTGTTTGCTGCTTGTACAGCTCACTGAAGTAGATAGCATCTGTTTAATGAGCTCCCACTTCATTACAGAGCTGTACTACTTACTGAGTCATTCTCTTTAAGCATGCAGGCTGTGTACTCTGCTGTTGTTTTAAAGCAAATACTAATTTATGATTACCTGTCACATTAGGCCATTGAAAATTGTACTCACACTGGCTCACATGAGCAGAATGCTAATGAGCTGATTATGGACTGTGGTGGTGTTCCTTGCTTATAATCCGTGGCCATAAATTCAGATCCCACTACAATGTGGTATCCAGAACAATAGATGCTGTTTGAGAGAAAGGAGAGGGAACAGGAAGGGGGTGGTGAAATCATCACATGTAAATGCATAGACTCTCTCAAAGGCCGACAAACTCGGCAATGACCTAATTCAATGTGCACCAATAGTCAGAAAGACCCGCTACACTGTGTCATGTACAGAGGAAGATGAATGGCTTGCCGGCTATTCACTCCTTGCCATGGTCATTATCTAATTGAAGTCTGATGCCCAAGCAAGGCAGATCCTGACAGGGTAACTGCAAGCCTCTATTGTATGGAATAAATCCTATAGATGTGTCCTAAAATGGTACTCGCAGAGAAAATTCCAATCAATAACACTTCCAAAATGCCGCTTTTCATCTTCAAGCCTAATATTTACCTGCAGGCTTTAAGCACAATGCTCTTTTACCAGTTTTTTCCCCTTTCTCTCCCCCATTACAAGCATGCCATTTGCACTTTAAAATACAATATTAAGTAAAATGCCTCATTAAATCTGTTTTGTTTAGTTTATCACCTATAATTTACCCCTATAAATTAAAACTATGGGAAGATGTGATTTTGCTTTTTTATTGGTTTGCCTGCTCAGATTTTATAGTCCTGACTTCATTCTGCCTCTGGACATTGCTTCAGTCTACTGCTCTTGGCTCAGGGAGTGCTACAAACAGCACCTCCCTCAGAAATGTGTTTACCAATCATAATCTATGCTTACAAATACTGCTCAAGATATCAAATGTGAGGATCATAACAATAATAGAGGTGGTCAAGAAGCATTCGTAATTGCATTCACATGTAGAATACTTAGATATAGAGCTGCATGGGCAGCATCTGTGTTAATTATTGCAATGGAAGTTAGAAAACCTCACCAAGTTAGCCATGTACTGTAAATAAGAATACAATATGATTATTTTATACATTTGTCCCCCCCGACTCACTTTCTTTTATTATTTTTTTGAAGACCACCTGTTTATAGACTTCAGCTTTCCTCCCAAAAGGGTTTTTCACATTTTTCTCCTCATTTTTCCATGCTTAGCTACCTGTGACTGACAACTAGATGAATGGAAGAATAGAAATAAAAAACAAATGCCCACCTGTGATATGGTTAAAAGAGAAAGCAAATGAGAATAGGTGGGAATCATAATCTACGTGTGCTCCTTATACATTTTAATCAGACTCCAAATATTATAAACTCATATCACGTACTAATCTATAGCAGTTCCGTATAACATTTCTCTGAGTGGGTTGGTATTTTATGCCTCATCTCTTTCTTACGGCAGGGAGTGAGATAGGACCTAAATGGTAGCTGCCCTGGGTGCTCGCTCTGACCAGTACCTGTGTAGCGCTGTAACTCTGGGCTTCGCCACTCCACATTTAGAATAAGAACCAGACAAAATGACTACTAAGTTTCTTTTAACCCTACTATTGTGTAATTCCACCTTCTTAGCAATGATTCAAGGAGCCCTAATCAGCATGGTTTCAAAGACCATTAAATTGCTGATATTAATTTTGACTACATTTTTGGTTTACTGTAATAACATGAAAACAGTTCTTAAAAATTAGCAATTTTCTTCAATGCGTAAATGAAGTGATGTGGCTTCTCATTTCAAATAATGCTCAATTTACACCACGGCATCCTTGACCTGCTATTTCTTAAAAGAAACCAGCTTTCATTCATCTTTGCGATGCACCATTCTGATTCTCACTAATCACAAATTATAAATTACTGAAATTTGCATAGTTTTTTTCTTTAATGGAGCTCAAATAATCTAGAACCTCAGTTCATTTTGTTGTCTCAATATGCTTACAACACAAAAGATTTCCGGTTATTTAAAAGAATATTTTTCATAGTACTTATGTTTAAACTGCTGAAAAATGGAAGCAAATTAGTTAATTACTGTCTCCAGCCATACAAGTGCCAACACATCTCTTTTCCTCACCTATAATGAACTCCCAATGCCAGTCATGACAGGAGAGGTGTGAGCAGTGGTGCTGGTTTTTTCTGCACAAGTGAATTGCTTTTCCTGATTTACATGAAGGAAAAAGACCGAGTGCCTATTTATACACTGAATAATCCAATTTGCTTATTTTTCAAAACAGTCCCTTTCCCCTTATTGGCAGCACTAAGCATTGTGCAGACTCTCAACCACAGTAAAAAAAGATATAGATTAGATACAAGGCCACACAATGACGATGCTCGATTCAGTAAATAAAGCAGAGTTCACCTAAAAAGGAGGAGAGGCAACATTTGGAGAAACATTTGGTTTTATACTTATAAAAAGTATATGTGCTAAATGCCCACAATGAAGACTAATGGGGAGGGGAAACCTTACTGGGAGGTGAAGAAAAATGAGTGGCTTTACTCTAAGGTTTCTTTCAGGATCTCTTAAGAGACTTGCCAAATAGGATCATGTACGCTTGCCCGATTCTCAAAAACTTGGTTTTTTGAAGCTAGAATAGAGCTAACAGCTGTTAAATATTCTTTCACGACATGAGTCAGATACAAAATATATAGATTTGTAAATACAGACAAAGAGGTAGAAAGAGATATGTCTATAAATCAATAATTCACAACATTTCAAAAGAGCTGAGCAATGCCAGTTGGAAAAGGGGAGTGCGAAGGAGGGAGAAGTGAGGTTTGTCAGGGTTGGGGGAGTATAGGGACTTTTAACAGGATTTTGTTTGCCAAAGCTAATCAGAGAGGTCACATGCAAAATCCTTCTCTAAGTGTTAAACCCATGGTTTCACACTGCAGTGAGCTGGGAAAAGAGAACTGCACCTATTAAAATTGTGTTTTTCATGACAAAGGAGAATCTGAAATGGTAAAGTTGGGTACACAGAGCTCTCCACATAGGCAGTGACCCTGCTGTCAGGGAGTCATTTTCATACCAGCCAAATCAGCCACAAAGACAAGAAGAGAAAATGGAATGTAAAAAGACAAAAGTGACCAGCATCTCAGCTCCCAGAGGGACCCTCCAATAGCACAGCGATGGCAGCACTGAAACCTTTGTGGCCATCACAGGATCCTATGAATAAAGAAAGTGACAAGCAAAACTAATTTGAGGCAGCAGTTGATGAATATTAGCTCATGTAAAAGTCACCACCAAATGTTTCCTTTCCCAGGGATCCTAGAAACAAGCAAGGGTCCAATACAGGCTCATTTATCAGGGGGACTCTAATCGCAGAATACATGTGTATATACTCTCATACAACACATACATATCCACACACCTTATTAAATAGAGCACTATCTGACCTCTGACATTTTATATTTCTTCTGGATATATAGATTATATAATACACTCACACATAAGTTAAAATGCCAAATTCGAGAGTCCACTCAATTTCGTTTTATGACACTTTACTTTCTAGGAACGAATTTCAGAATGTGACAGTCAGATATGGTAATTAGAAATTCATACCAAAGCAGGTAAAAAAAATATTTCACATGTGTGAGTGGATGGTTACAGAAGTGGTCATATGTTCTGAAAACAGTCTTACTCTCTTGAAACCCTCCAGCCCATCCTCACCCTTTGCTTTGAAAACAGCTCTTCTGGTCAGCAGTATCTCAGTGCTTTTGCTGACTTTAGAGGCAAAAGACAAACATTTGCAGACAGTTTTTCCCTCTGTCAGACTGCAGCTCCTACTTGGCACCTGGCACAATGTCCTCCGGTCCTGGGACTGACAGTGACTTGCCTCCATGCCCTGGGGTGCTTTTACCAGGATGATGACCCTCTAGCCGGTTAACCTTTCTCCTGACTTTCCTCTATTATTTGAGGTGGTAGCAACATCGGCAGAAAGAGACTTCAGATGAGCAAAAAAATAACTGGAACTGTCAGGGAAGGAGAGAGAGTAAAAGAGAGAGAGAAAGAGAAGCTGCTTTTATTTGAAGTGTTCAGACATGCTGAAGTAATGATCCTGGCAATGTGTTAGCAAAACATTAGAAACACTTTAGTAAGCAAATAATTTAATTACAGCCTTCTCTGAGTCCATTTATATTGCTTGACCCCTGACCTTTTATATTGCTGTACCCTAACTCAGCCTGGGATTCACACTTCCTATTCTTGTCACAGAATCTCTCCATCTTGTACCATTTAATATAGTGTGCTCCAGGTGTTCTGTGGTGAATGAATAGTTATATTACTACCTGTCAGACACAATCACACTCTATTCATCATTCTCGGCTGGCTGCATGAAGCCCAGCTTCCAGCAGGCTCCCTCTCTATTTCCTTGTTCAAACGTCTGCGGTGCTTTTGGCCCATCTGTCAAGGCTGTCATTTAGAGGGAAAACAGTATCAGCGCTTTAAATATATGGAGTTCTCTATTGAAACAGTGCTGTGATTGAACTGTCAGCATTCTCAGTATCACAGACAGTAATTCATGACTGGTCAGGGCTCCGTTGAGGTTGCTATTACTACGGTGACCCTGCAGGGTCACGCTGAGGGTTTTTGCTTTACAGTTTGGTCTATAAATAGTGCAATTAACCTTTCAAGAATTACAAAATGCTCTTGAATTCTCTTTACATTTGCTTCATGCTTGCACGATTTAGAGCAACGGGAAGAAGAAAAAAACCTACAAAATTGCTAAAATATGTGCCATATGAGTAGAAATATATATATATTGTTTGGAGAGCATTTGAAATGCATGAATATATTTTAAGCCACCGTTTGCTGTTTTGAAGCAAGATAACATATGCTGAAATTTCTGCTGAAATTAAAAGGTTTCTGAGTCTGAAATAAAACATGATGGATGTGAATGAAAGGACTTCTGTTCATCCTTATGGAAAGGAAGTGAAGGTTTTCAGTTCTTCAAATTACTACCTTTCAAAAACAGAGTGTTCCTCACTGTTTTCAGCCCCAGTGTCTCAAGCAAAACACCTGCATCCCCAACGAAACCCTCTCAGGAGCCAAATGCAGTCTCTAATCTTGGAACACAATCTCCAAAGAAAGAGAATTTGGGATGCCGATCAGGCGGGATTCTGATGACTCCCTTGCATTTGAAAGCCTCAAATCACCAAAAGAGGTTTCTCTCCTTTATTCTTCAGGAAATCAAGGCACTTTCTAAAGTCAAGAGCAGAGCCCAAAATACAAACCCAAACTCCAAATGTCAGCTTTCTTCAAATCCTGGTGCATCAGACCACCGCCATCCCCTTCCTCCCTGGAAACCATAATACTAAGAGATCCCTTTTTTAGTATCTCTCTATAGACAATTCCGTTCTAAGTGATTCAGACGAGTCACTTGGACTTGTTCCCAAATTACAGCGCTGGTTTTTGTTCCTTTAGGTTTCTGCATCCCGGGGACGTCTCCTAACACAAGAGTGTAGGTTCCTGGTGCTGTGCTGTCGCCTCTCAGATGAATGTTTCATGTGTTTTCTCTTTCACAGGATCATTTAATGTCTGCACTATGCCAGTTACTCCCACTGCTCGTGCAGCACAAAGAGATTTCTTCACTAAGTTGGTTCAAGGGACAAAGTCAACAAGCATTTTTAATTTGTGCTGCCAAGATTGTGTGGCTAAAAATAACCATTGATTTCTGTCACCGTATTTTCCTTGCTTCAAAGGTAATTTCACGTAGTTTCTTTTTCTTTAAGGGAAGGAAAGAGATGCTATTTGTGTGTGTGTAGGTCAGTAAAGGAAAGGTACAGACCTAGCAAATGGTCCTTTATGACACATACTTATATTGACCTTCCCCTAAAAGCAAAATAACTCATCATTTGCTTAAATATCCTCATTGCCAAGAAGTAGGATTAAGGCAATATTGCAGCTAGCTGAAAGGCTTGCAGGAGGCAGAAAGGAGAGTAAAGAAGTGCAAACCTTCCCATTAGAGCTATTTTCTGGGAATGCTTCTCACACCAGTCCATGGCTATGCAGAAGTAAAAGCCCTTGCTTATTATAGCCACTGAGCCAGGATAATTAAGAAGCAATCTCTTCCAGTTAAGGTGCACTTTCCTTTTTGGAGACAATCATAAGAGGCAGAGAGAGGTGCCCAACAACCCCATGTTGTCATTGTTGTCATCTTTTGTGACTGCTTCCTTCTCTTTCTATCCTCAGTCGGAAAGCAAAAAGCCTTTGCTTATTATAGAGGCAGAGTAAGTGCAAGTCTCATCCCATTAGCTGTCACATTACCAGGCTCCGTGCCATCCCATTTGAGTTTCACTGAGCATTCAGAACTGCTTAATTATGTACAGTAAAGACAGTCTGCTGAGACTTCCCTTCTTGATTAATATGGAAGGGGGAGGGGAGGTTAAGGGTCACCTCCCAGGCTCCCTCATGCCTTGCACAGAACTAACTCAGTGTGACAAAGGCTTTTGTGAGTTAAAAAATAAATTAAAGCGCATGTGGAAAGAAAGATGCTGGCATCAAGGGATAAGGCTACTTTTGATTCTGCAGGCTAACAACGGATATTCCCCCCTCTGTGTTGGCGTTAAACTGTATAGTGCATTCCTTATAAATTATACCACCCCATGTTAATTACAGTGTGCTGACAGTGCTTGTCATTACTAAGCCTGCTACAGGCTTTGTGCGCTCAGATTTTAATAGCTGTTTGTTCTGAGGATTGTGGCAGAGCTGCGTAAGTGGCTGAGCTGGGTCATTGCTAACATCCCTTTCTTCAGTCTCACATGGGTTCTATTTTTACAACCCTAATCCCTCCTCTCTGGCTCCCTTGCTGTCCCCTTCCCCCAGTAAAGCAGATGTATAGGTTACAGTCTAGAAATGCCAAAGCATTCATTCAGACACAATCAACTGAGGATTATATTGTGCTATACTCATTGTCAGCCTTTCAAACCCTCTTGCTGAAATACTCTTTTCTCCCTTCCCCAACCTCTGTGTAAAAAACATGACTGTTCTAATCTAATGGGATATTTTGAAATTTTTTCCCAAGTTCCAATTCGGCATACTCTTCTCAGGCAGGAAGTTCTATCAGTGATTTTATTCACGTTCATGGCAACAGCCTTTGATGCAAGATGCTACCGAGGTGGAAATAAAGTCAAAACCCAGGCTTCTTCTCTTCCTCACCCAATAGTTTCATATTTCAGGTAGTTATTTCTATAATCATCAATAAGTATAAACACAAAATTACTCTTTTGTCTTTAACAAAACAGACAACACTTAATGAGCACCTACTATGTACCAGGGAAAAAGGACAGGTTCTGGAAAAACAAAGATGAATAAAACATAGTGCCTGGCCTGAAGGGCCTTAGAGCCCAGCAGGGGAACAGATGTGTTAATAATTATCATTCTGTGTGATGTGTAATAATAGAGATAAAAACAGAAAATCTCTTAGCCTCACCAGCCTGTGAATACAGATGTGGTCACATTAATAGTAATAATTCAAACTTTTCTGATTTTTACACTCATTGACTTCAGGGTATCTTCAGACCTGGCCTCACATGCACCCACAAATAATTCTGATCCTGCTAGTCCTTGGGCTTTTGTGTCAGGCGTCATGGTGCCAAATGGCCACAGCGTCTGTCCTGTTCTGCCTTTTGAGTTGTCCCTTACAAGAGGGTCACCAAGGTAGTGCCATTTGGGCCACAGTCCCTTACAGTTTCTAGTAAGACAGCCTACCCTGCTCTCTAGAGGAATCAGTGAAGAATCCATGAAGGGCTGGGCTAGGAGAGAGACCTGAGTGAAAAATACCATGCTGTCCTCAGGTTTGTCCTCACTACGACGGCAACTAAGCCTTCTTACTGGCTGAGTTCCTTGTGCCAGACTCCTCCCTGTCTCCGGCTGAATGTTCAAAGGTCCTTTGTCTTCCTATCCTGAGATTTCTGCTGGACAGACTTCGACATTGCATAGGAAATTCCAGACATGTCTGTATCTCCCCCACACTCAAGCTTTGATAGAGGTTTGTGCAAGATGTCGATACACTCACTCACCACACACACCTACCCACCCACACAACACACATGCAAAAGGAATTGTAAGAAGAGAAACTGATATGGCTATTGCTATCTATAAAAGTCAGTTTTATAGTAAATATTGTGAAAGCCAGTTAACTGTTATTGAATTTAAATAGATGAAACCCATCTTTTCACATAACAAAACAAAAAGAGTAGATACAATGTAAAGAAAGAGACTTCCAAAGTGAAACCAACTCAAAGAAAAGTTTATTTCCTCAAAGTAAAGTGGAATTGCATTATATACTCCTCCTTTTGCAGACTTTGGAATCCAACCCTGATGAGTTACCATTATCTCTTTTAATCTTCATCATTACAAAAGAAAAGGATTATTAGGATTACGGATGCCTACCATTAAAACAAAATGGAATAAAACCCTGCCAGAAAGTATGAGCCTCTTCAAATCATCTACTCGTCATCCCACTAGAGATTTGAAAGCTGTTTTTGATGCCTGCTGTCTATGACAAGAGGAATGGTTTGAACACACAGACGTCAGCATGAAGATTTCATATCTGTCCTTTATTCAGTTTAGCTCATTCTATGCACACTGAAACTTCGGCATGCATAAATGTTACTATAAAAACAAAATTTTACATACTGTTTTTATAAGCGACTTCAAGACTTTCCAAGGACAAGTCTATAATTTATGATTTCTGCTTTAACTTGTTGACTTTAGAACTTGTTCCCAACATAAGCGTGACGTCACTGTAAACAATGCCACACGTATGTGCACTTGTGTGTGTGCATGCACATGCACACACATGTGTATACACTCATCTACAGATTTTAGGACACAAATTAATTATCGTACATTGTAAAACTTCACTAAAAGACAAGAGCACATAATACATGTTAAAGAATGCTGTACTGAACTATAAATTACATATCTTCTTTCTTGGCTTCTTATATCAAATGGACACACTTGACTCTCATTGGATCATTTTCTTAACAAGACTTATTTTTTTACAGCAAAACAGATTCCTTCTCCGTTCCTTACTTTCCAATTTTTTTTTACATGGATAATGGTAAATATATACATTTTTACCACTGAGATATAGATATATAGATATAAATGGCATATGTACATGAAAAAGAATTTTGTAGTTCCACTTTAAACTCACACCCCAAAGTCACTAGATTTGAGACCTTGGAGCCACTCCCCAGTTAAAAGGTCTATAAGGAAAACTTCCATTGGTTTTCCCTGGAACATTATTGCCCTTGCCAGCCTCAAGCAACTAAAGCAAATTAAACTCAACTGTCTTCCCATATGAAAATTTTTTTCAATGATCAAGATCAGTTTTCAAAGATCCATTCTTGGTAAGACCCATTTTTTGAAACACACACTCAAACACACACACACACACACACACACACACACACGTGTGTGTGTGCAGCCTTCTGGCTTAGCCTTTATTTGTGGTCCCCACATGTCGCTCTGCTATCATCACGACCCCCAACATCAACGACAAATATTCTAGCACAAGGGCCACTGAGCTAGAACAGCACTTTCTGTCATTCCTACAGGGAGCTTCGCAAAACTGCTCTGGGAACCACAGAGCCCACACTTCCCTAACTTCCTTCTTGGCTCTTCTGCAAGCTCACCACACAACTTCACATACAAAGTGAGAAGTGCCTGGAGGCCACTCTGCCAGACTCACTGCAGGACCCATCCCTTTGTACTGAGCTGCTGTTTCTGTCAGGGATTCTGTAACACACCTGGAGGGGAAGTTCTAACCTCCAAGTGTCAGCATTATTACCACCTGGGCTGCTGCAAGCAGCTGCAGATAGACAATTACTGGGGCATGTAGGCCTGGCAGTCATGGCTTCGTGGGAAGGATAGCTGAAACAGGTTGGTTTTTTTTTTTTTTTTCCTCAAGAAGATTTACTGACACATTTTACTTTTCGGTGAAAATGGTGGATTGGAATTGTGACTCAAGAGCATGACCCCAATCATGCCACAGTAATGAGGTGTTTTTGGTGTGGTGTCAACACCACCACAAGACATAAGCCCACTTCTCAAAGAGAGAAAGTCTAATGTGCTAGGGGCACTTGCCGAAACTCTCAGCTAACCTTTCACATTTCCAAGGATTAGCCCATCTCAGTCCGCAGGCTGTACTGCTCTACCAGGGGCTTTTGCAAACTACTCTTCTGAATTTCTGATATGTTTATTTGCATCCAAATGACCAACTCCATGATTGAAGCATGACAGTGATTTCAATCATTTTTTTTGCTCCTCCCAGGAGAAAACTCTGCATTCAAACAAAGTGTTTTTACATAATCAACTAGCTTGTCTGACAAGCACAGCCAAATGTCATTCTTTTGAGCTTCAACTGCTTTTAGCTCAACTAAAAGTAAATGAGTTTTCACATGTCATGAAGACAAAAACAGTTACAATAATTACAAGTAAATAAAACAAAGCATCCAATAAAATACATAATTTTAAAGGTTATTTTTAGAATGTTTTACCTTTTCAATATTTGCAAAAAAACCACTTCTAGTTAAAAGCATAAAAAAAGCAATCCTGACATTAAACACAAGCAGCAATTTGCAATATATTTTTTCATTGCCAATATGAGCCCAAAGCTGAACCCATGATAATCCGAGTTTGTTCCAGAGTAGGGTTGTAAAGATGGACAGCCTCCAGTTTTTAGTTTGTAGCCATGATTTCGAATCAGCAGCCACCAATTACTTTAAACTTATTAAAGATCGCTGCTTGGTCTGGGGCCCTCACCTGCACAGGCACTCAGCAAACCCACACTTACATTCAGCCGGGCCCAAGATGACTAGAAGTATCATAGAATTTGTGGCAAGTGTTCTGAATGCAGACATGTATGGCCACTGAGATAATAGAAAGAAAAACTCTCTCCCACCCCACTTTTAGTTGAGACATAATTGACATATAACATTACATTATTTTCAGGTGTACAACATAACTCCCCTTTAATAGAAGTAATGGGAGCTAAGGAGGGACAACTAAAGAACTACATATTTGCTGGTAGGACTCTTTGTGCCCTCTCCTTGGAAACAATATCTAACAAAAAAGGCAAACCAGGCGATTAAGATTATTGGGTTTTTTTTTCTCCCCCTATGAAGACTTGAGAGGAACAACCTGGCTTTCTCTCACTCGCTGGCACTAGATGAGGCTTTTCTATTGGGGAGGCAGGAAGGGAGAGCAGGCATACCTAGTTAGAAAAAGTTACCCAGGTCATTCTAATTCTTTTTTCCCAGGGAGGGTCCATGGGTAGAAGGACGATAAGAATGAACAGTGTGAGCCTATTGGTGAGAATGAGATTGGTTAAAAGATGAATTATGGAATAGAGGCTGAGAAAGACAATAGAGAAAATTAAATCACAAAGGGTTATAAATTCAGAGACTAGGGGAAGATCAAGTTTGTAGAGATCTTTAGAAATGTGGAAAACAATGGAAAATTATAAGAGTTTTACTTAGCTCTGTTCATTGGATGGATTGAGTATCTATCTCTCCTATACTTTATTTTCCTAACTTTACAATAGTAAAGCAGAGGCATGTATTTTGCTGTTATGATAACTCACAAGGGTAAGAAATGGTGAGTAAGAGTCAGATCTAATGTTTCTAAGACAGTAGTTTCAAGAGAATCCTTTTCTTGTTACTCAGTCCTGCCAAAACCCCTCAGAGCATATCCAGTTAAATGTGTATTTCATATAAAAAGAATGAATACTTTTTTAGAATAAGTATGCCTCATGCAATATTTAAGACTTAATTATGTTAAAAATCATTTGATATTTATGTGAAGTTCACATTTAATTGGACATCCTGTACTTGTATTTGCTAAATATGATGGCTTCAGGAAAATAAATCTTGAATTTAGCAACTAGTACAAACTATTAACTGGTGAAATTTCTTTTATAATCTCTATGATTCTAAATGGGAAGCTGTTTCACCAAGTAATATATATCCTTCCTTTTGGTCAGTCAAGTTTATGAGTGAATAATGAAACTCCTCTTAAAAAGAACCCATGTCAAGAGTCACTTTCACTCCGACCTAGGTTGTCTGTACCCTTAATCAAAATCTCCCTTCAATTTAACAAACAAGATGACAGCAAACAAGATGCTAGCATGATCTGTGGCTCTTTGGCAGTGAATTTGCTGCCAGCAAACTTCTGAAAACTTCCATCATTTTTGTCATGTTTCTGGAACATGCTCTATTTTCTCCATTAGCATGACTTGTAATTTTTAAAATTTGTCCTAATATGCATATCTAATGAAACTCAAAGAAAAATATAACTTCTGTACCAACTGGCAATAAATGGAGCATAGCATTATTTCAAAGTGTTGTTTATCAAAGTTGGGGAATTTGGGTCCATTAAGACAGGGGTTCCCAACTCCCGAGCCGTGAACCGGTACCGGTCTGTGGTCTGTTAGGAACCGGGCTGCACAACAGGAGACAAGCGAGCAAAGCTTCATCTGTATTTACAGCTGCTCACCAGCACTAGCATCAACACCTCAGCTTCACCTCAGATCATCAGGCATTAGATTCTCATAGGAGCACCAGTCCCTGGTGCCAGAAAGGTTGGGAACTGCTGCATTAAGACACATAAAATGAAAAGCCCTCATACAGACATTAGCTGATGTGGGCTTCATAGAAAAACAATTAGTAAAATCTCAATTCATAAAATACAGGTTGCCCCTAGCTCAGTGACTGCACTGGTGATTATCAACCATACATACATATTAGAATTACCTAGGGAGTTTCAAAGGAATGCCAACACTTAGACTACAGATTTATTAAATCCAAATTCTCTCAGGTGTTTCTAGTGTCTAGCCAGAGATGAGAACAGCAGCCCTATATAATAAATGCATAATTACTTGTTTAATATGAACTTGAGTGACATTCGACATCCAAAAATGATTATAGCCACCAATCACATTATTAGTTTCTGTTTCTAAATTTCTATTAAGAACATGCTGATCTCGTGAAGACAAAACTGGAATATGTTAAATTTTAAAGTCTATTTTTTAAGTCACCTATATTATCCTTCACTTTTATTTTAAGGTTTTTAATTTGAAAGCTTATAAATTTTGAGACTGCTCAAGTCTTACCATTCTCCAACACCTTTACCAAATTAAACCATAATGATATCATAAAATTTTTAGGAATTACCAAGTCTTTGAATATCAGCCTAGTTGAAATATCAGAGTGTTATTGTTGTTGTTTAACTCAGCCCCTTGTTTTCACAGAGAAGGAGAATTTACTTTCTCTAAGGTACGGGTTCTCAGAGTGCACTCCCCGGGCCCAGCAGCATCACCACCACCTGGGAACAAATTCTTGGTCTCGCTCCAAACCTAATATATTACAAACTCTAGGGCCTGCAAATCTGTGGTTTAATAAGCACTTTGGATGTTTCTGATGTACATGAAATTTGAGAATGTCCATCTTTGTGTTTTTACTACCTGCCTCTTATTCTCCTTTGATGGTTTTTCATTGTGTCTTCCTAATAGAAATGCTCGATTCAGTGCTGGGGTCCTTGGGGTTGGAAGGAAAGTGTTTGTCCACCAGACTTCTTCATCCTTGAGCTAAACTTCATGAGGAAACAGCCTCTGGGAATAACGGGGTCTGTGTACAGGGTATAGGACAAGATGATAGAATAAGGAGCTGGAGATTGCAGAGCACAGCTGGTCCATGGATGGGGCTCTCAGCCCCACCTTTATAAAATAGCTCAGGCCAAGCTGAGGCGGGATGTTTTCATAAGGGACTCTATGAGGCCCTTAAATTGTCATTTCCTAGAAGCCAGGAGTAACTGTATCTAGCATTTTTAACAAAAACTAAAACAAAAACACCATCACTCTGTTCTTTGCACATGTTCTTTCCCCTTTTCTGCTTGATTGACTCCCTTCAACCATCTCTGCACCATTGAGACTCCTCTAGAGACTCATTCCCCACATCCACAATCAACCTCAGTAAGAAGAGGCATTCCTGTTCAAACTCACATATCACTACCTTTGTTGTTCCATTTAAAATGAAAATATCTGCCTCTACCACTAGATTTCAAATTTCTCAAAAGCAAAAACAGCATTATAGTAAATACCCAGTAAATATTGGCTGAATGAATGAATTACAGATAAGTAGTCAAAGATACTTTCAGGTAATGATTATAGATATGAACATCAGATGCTAATGTTATTCCCTGCTTTTTTAAAAAAATCTTTACACAGAAAAATATATCAGATGCCAGAAGTAAGTATATATGATTTTCACACATTTAGAATTTGGAATTCCTAGTTCTTCACAAGTTTCCTATATATGGTACTATGTGAACTTAGTAATGTTTATATTCAAAATTAGGCTTTAAAAATAATAAAATATATAATTTCACAAATGAAAGATGGCCTTTTCTTGAGAAGCAAAGACTTCCAAAAGTTAACATTCACTTGTTAAAGATGATTTTAAAAAAACTATCTCTCAACCATATGTTCAGTCACATTATGTGAAATTTTTAATTTCTTCCCACAACAGAGTGAAGTTTCACAAGTCTAATATGCTTGATATTGAACTATCACTATTTTGAAATATGTAAAGAATATTTAAATTTTTTTATAGAGAATAACAAGAATGATTACTCTGAAAAAATAGAAAATAGGTTAAAAAGGGACAAAAAGGATTTCATTAAGAACAGAACGGGACTGATTCAGACATCAAACTCAGATTATCAATTGTTTCTTTCTTTGACACATGTTTAGTGTTAGAATTTCCATTTGATTTTTTAATAGATTCCTTTCTCTAGTGAAATTCTCTGTCTTGTCATAAATATTTCTGAATGTATTAATCACAGTTATGATAATGTCTGTGCTTGATAATTCCACTATCTGGGACATCTATGAACCTATTGTTATAATTTGTTTCCTAGGTACTGCTTTATAGTTTATGTGGCAATTTTTTTTATTAACATTAACATTACATAAGAAAAACACATGAAATACAAATAAAAATAATAGCAGCTCTGGAAAATAATACCTTCCTTTACTCTGAGATCATCCTAACCTCTAGTGAATAGGTGAAATGGGGCATTTCATCAGGGACTGAGCTAACCTAGGCTGCATTACAGTTTTTGTAAGGTTCTGGCCCCTGGTTTACTTTCATGACTATCATTTGGCTCTTCAGGAGTCTCAGCTAATGATCTGGAGTGTTTGCTAGGGTCCCTCCTTCTTGTCAGGTCATGATCTTCAGGGTTTTTTGTTTTGTTTTGTTTTGTTTTGTTTTGTTTTCTCTTGGCTTAGTAAGAATGCCATAGTTTCATTCTTTTTAGCCTCTCACCATTTGCTGCGTAAGAACTTAGGCAGTGACTCAGTAGGAAAACTATTGAGTACAGGTCTCCCTTTTCTGCACCTCAATCTCTCCAGCCCCTTGGCCCTGCAAGGCTTGGTTGCCTGGGAGCTCTCTGATTCCTAAGTAACTCTCTGAGGCCTTCAACTGGATTTCCTGTGAGTGTTTTATCCATCCAGCCAAGAGATAAATCAAAACAAAGACACTGGAAATTATAAAAGGACTGATAATGAGCATCGATATAGATTTCAATGATATTCAGTATAGAACTAAGACTAAACAATTGTGGAAATTATGATTATAGAAGAGAGGGTGACCTTAGCAGTATAATTATAAAAGTTTGGGAGTAGGGAGAAAAGAGGTATCACAAAACAGAAAAAGTGCTCATTTTCTTAACTTTCATAATAAAAAATCAATTATTACTGACTAAATTTGAAATGTAAAGATTGAAAAAAATGACTTGAATTTCAAAACTTACATAATCTTCCAACTAACTCTAAAGAGATCTTTGAGAATTCTACATCATTTGCAACAGAAAATTTTTCAAAGTTCCAGTTCCTTTGTTATCATTTTAGTTTTGCATTTTTTTATTTCAATTCACATAAAATTAAGTTTGATAATTTTATTTTTTAATACATATGATTCCATTTCACATAATTAGTTAGTCCTATTTATCTTTCTGCCTATATCTACCTATCCAAATTTCTAGTTTCTGTATTCACAGAAAGATTCATGAAGTGATGATTATCTCATGATTTAAAAAAAAAAAAAAAAACAGTTATTTCAGAGCAATAGACTTCTGGAAGAGAAGGGAGGGATAGGGGGGTTAGGGTGGAATGGAGATGCCATTTTGAAATATGCCAGAGCATTCTGTAATTCTTAACAGACCTGCCCTCAAGAGAAACTATTTTACCAAAGCCTAATCTGGGGTTTTATCAGAGCTTGATTACCTCGAAGAAGGAAATAACTACAGTCAGCTCTAGCCTTCTACACAGGGTAAGGGAAATACCCAACTCGTCCCCTCCAGCCTTTCATGTGGGGAACAGGAAATATTAAGCTCCAGCCCACTCCAGTCATTTGGTCCCAGATAAGCCTGAGAAAAACTCTCAGAGACATTTGTGAAGTTTACAGCCCAGGGCCACTGGCTCACTAAAAACCTGAGACATAGTTGTAGGACAATAATAGAATGCTTCCCTTACATCCACACTTTACTATCACTTACTAAAAGTTTATTTGTGAGTGTTCCTTTCAAGTCAGCACATCATACCACAACATCCACAATCACTTTAAATGCAACTAGTATAAATACATTAATTAAAAGACAGAAATTGTCAGAATGGATCAAAAAATAAGGCTTACTGTCTACAAAGAATCCATTTTAAAGAAAGACACATGTAGATAAAAAGTAAAAGCGTAGAAAAAAATATATACCATGCTAACACCAGTCAAAAGAAAGCTAAAATAATTTTAGACAGAGCAGATTTTAAATCAAGGAAACTTATTAGGGATAAAGAAGACATTATATAAGGATAAAGGGGTCGATTCTCCAAGGAAACATAACAACCTTTAACATGTATACGTACAACAAGAGTGTCAAAATACATAAGGCAAAAACCAATAGAACAACAAGGAGAAGTAGTTAAATCCACTATTATAGTTGGAAATTTCAACACCACTCTATCTGAAATGGACAGATACAGCAAGCAGGAAGAAAACATAGTTGAACTTAACAGTACAATCATCAACTGGATATAACTGATATCTCTACACCACATCATTCAAAAATCAACAGAATACACCTTATTCTCAGGCTCATGTGGAACATTCACCAAGAATAGGCCACACTGTAGGCCATAAAACACACCTTAACAACTGTGAAAAATAGAAACTATGCTATGTCTTCTCTTAAAGCACAATGAAATTAAGTCAGAAATCAATAGAAAAATAGCAAAATATCCCCAAATACTTGGAGAATAAACAACACACCTCTAAATAACACATAGATCAATGAAAACCTCTCAAGAGAAATTTGGAAATATTAAATATAACTTATCAAAATTTGTGAGATTTAGTGAAAGCAGTGTGTAGTGGAAAAATCAATAACATTGAATACATATATTAGAAAAGATCTAAAATCAATGATCTAAGTTTCCATCTTAAGAAACTAGAAAAAGAAAAGCAAATTAAATACAAAAAAGAAAACTTAGAGCAGAAATCTCTGAAATTAAAAACAAACAAAAACAAAACCAAGGTGGGGGGAGTTCTTTGAAAGGATCAATAAAGTTGATAAGCTTTCTGCCAAGTTAACTAAGAAAGAGAGATACACAAATTACTAATATTGGAAGTGAAAGAGAGGACATCACTATAGAGCTCACTGACATTAAAATATAAGATATATTATGAACAATCTATATCCACAAATTTGATAACCTAGATGAAATAGACTGATTTCTTAAAAGATACAATCTGCCAAAACTGACATAAAAAGAAATACACAAGAATGAATAGGCCTATATTTATTAAAGAAAATAATAATAAACTTCCAAAAGAGAAAGCACCATGGGTTTGCAGGTAAATTTTATCAAATGTTTAAGGAACAAGTCATACCAATTCTTTACAATCTCTTCAGAATACTGAAGCAGAGGGAATACTTTCCAACTCATTCTATAAGGCCAGCATGATCTTAATATCAAGCCAGACAAAGACATTAAAATTACAGACTAATATCTCTCATGAATATAGATATAAAAATTCTCAATAAAATATTAGGAAAATGAATCTAACAATGTATAAAAAGAATTATATACCACAACAAAGTGAGATTTATCTCATGTTTGTAAGTCTGTTTAAAAATTCAAAAATTGATTAATATAATCCTTTACATCAAAAGGTTAAAGAAGAAAAATTATGATTATATAAGTAGACACAGGAAAAAAAGCATTTGACAAAATCCATTTCTTATAAAAACTCTCAGCAAACTAGAAATAGAAGGTAACTTCCTCAAATTGATCAAGAACATCTACAAAAAAACCTACAGGTAACATTATACTAAATGGTGAGAAACTAGAAGTTTTCCTACTCCTATCAGAACCAACGCAAGGGTAGCCCTCTCAATACTTCATTTCAACATTGTACTGGAAATCCTAGTTAATGCAATAAAAAAGAAGGAAATGAAAAGCATACAGATAAGAAATAAAACTATATTTGCAGATGACATGATCATTTATGTAGAAAACCCCAGAGTAAACAACAATAAAACTCTCTATGAACTAATGAACTAGCAAGATTTCAGGATATAAGGTTAATATATGAAAGGTATTCACTTTTCTTTATACCAGCAAAGAACAAGTGGAATTTAAAATTAAAAACACAATACTATTTACTTAGCACCCCCAAAATAAAATACTTATGTACAAATCTAATAAAATATATATAACATCTATATGAGAAAAACTACAAAAACTTGATGAGATATCAAAGAACTAAATGGAAAGATATTTTATTTCATGGAATATCATAGATTCCATGAATAGGAAGATTCAAAATTATGAAGACATCAGCTCTTCACAATTTGATCTATAGATTAAAAATCAAATCAAAATTCTATCAAGTTATTTTGTGGCTATCAACAAATTATTTTTTAAGTTTACATGAAGAGACCAAAGATCCATAATATCTAACACTTACTATGAAGATATAGTAATCAAAACAACGTGGTGCTGGCAGAAGAATGGACAAATAGGTCATAGAATGGAAAAGAGAGCCCAAAACTAGACCCACATAAATATAGTCAACTGTTCTTTGACAAAGGAGCAATGGCAGAATAATAGAAGAAATGTATCTTTTTCAACAACTGATGCTGGGCCAACTGGACATCCACTTGCAAAAACTTAAAAAAAAAATCAATCTCAACACAGACATTGTGTATTTCACAAAAATGAACTCAAAATTGATCACATTCCTAAATATAAACTGCAAAACTATGAATTTATAAAATTTTCACAAGAAAACACTGGAGAAAATCTAAATGATCTTGGTTATGGCAGTGGCTTTTTATATACAACATCAAAGGCATGATCTATGAAAGAAATAATAAGTTCAACTTTATTCAGTTTTAAAACTTCTGCTCTGCAAAAGATAAAGTCAAGAGAATGATAAGCCACACAGGTGAAAATATTTATTAAAGACACATCTGATAAAAGATTGTTATCTAAAATATACAAAGAATTTTTAAAACTCAACAATAAGGAAACAACAAAATAAAAACAATTAAAAAATCAACCAAAACATTAACAGA
Source organism: Eidolon dupreanum (assembly GCA_028627145.1). Taxonomy (NCBI): domain Eukaryota; kingdom Metazoa; phylum Chordata; class Mammalia; order Chiroptera; family Pteropodidae; genus Eidolon; species Eidolon dupreanum. The sequence goes on from CM053501.1 coordinate 29,655,497, forward strand.
TACCTCATCAAAGAAGATTATACTGATGGCAAATAAGTATATGAAAAGATGCTCCACATCATGTCATGAGGGAAATGGAAATTAAAACAACATGAGCTACAACTACACACCTATTAGAATGACCAAAATCCAGAAGACTAACACCACCAAATGCTGGCAAGGATGTGGAGCAACAGGAACTCTCATTCATTGCTGGTGGGAATGTAAAGTGATACAGCTACTTTAGAAGACAGTTTAGTGGTTTCTTACAAATTTAAACACACTCATACCATATGACCAAGCAATTGGACTCCTTGGTATTTACCCAAATTAGATGAAAACGTATGTCCACACCAAAGTATGCCTACGAAAATTTATTACAGCTTTATTTATAATTTCCAAAACTTGGAAGTTACCAAGATGCTTTTCATAGGTAAATGGATAAAAAAGCTATGGTACAACCAGACAATGTAATATTATTCAGCTCTAAAAAGAAATGAGCTATCAAACCATTAAAAGACATGAAGGAAACTTAAATACATATTAATAAGTGAAATAAGCCAATCTAAAAAAGCTACATACTAATAATACCAACTATATGACATTCTGGAAAGGGAAAAACCATGGAGACAGTAAAATGTTCAGTAGTTGCCAGGGGTTGGGAGTTGGGAGAAGGATGAATAGGTGAAGCACAGAGGATTTTTAGGGCAGTGAAACTGCCCTGTATGATTCTACAACACACATCATTATATATTTGTCCAAACCCCAAAAATTTAGAATATCAGTAATGAACCCTAATGTAAACTATGAACTTTGGGTAATATGGATGTGTCAATGTAGGTTCATCAACTCCAACAAATGCACTACTTTCATGCAGGATATTCATAGTGGAGGAGGCTATGAACATGGGGAGAGTGGATTCTATGAAACTTTCTGCTTAATTTTTGTGATCCTAAAACTGCTCTAAAAAAAATAACATTTATATTAAAGAGCAGATGAGGGGGAAAGTCAATAGGAATACTCTCCAAGATGATCCAGAGGTTGGAATTAGTAGAAAGGGTTTAATAGCTATTATTGTCAAAGAGTTAAAGATGCACATATTAAGTGAATATCAGCAGAAAATTGAAAACTATAAGAAAGAAATAAATGGATGTGAAAATTAAATGTGTTTAACAAAAGACTAGAGGCTACATATTAAAGAACCAATAAACTTGAAGACAGATTGCAAAAAATTATATAGTAGGAAGAACAGAGAAAAAATATTGATGACAACAAAGATTGTGAGGGTCTGTGGGACAATAACAAGCGTTTAGTATAAGTTTAATTAAAGTCTCAAAAAGATAAGAATGTAAAATGGCAAAAAATTTTTGAGAAAATTATGATTGACAATATATGAAATCTGATGAAAAACATCAACCTTCAGATTCAAGAATCTCATTGTGGCCCATGCAAAATAAAAACAAACAAAATAAGACATAAGCACAACATATCTTTATCTTTTAAGGATAAATATTAAAATCTGAAAATATACAAAACATATTACTTCCAATAGAATACACAAATGAATGTTATTTGTCATCAAAATAATGTAGATGAGAAAACATTCTAATAACTTTGAAATGTTCAAAAAAAAAGAAAGCTTGTGAACTCAAAAATGTCTATGTAGCAAAAATAACCTTCAAAAATAAAGGTAAAAAAATAAAATTTTAAAATGAAAAATGAGAGAATTTGTCATTGGTAGACCTCAACTACAGGAAAAGCTAAAGGAAGCTCTTCAGTCTGAAGAGAAATGATGCCAGGTTGAAATTCATGTTCACAAAAAAAGAATCAAAAAAAATAATATCGTGAGACCCCATATGTAGAATTAAAATATGTCATTTATTACACAGTGGATAGATGTAAACATATTATGGTATTGTAAGAGTCTTACTTTAGTCTTACTTTTTTAAGTAAAATAATGTATTAATTCTAGGTAGATTATAATAATTATGCATATGTTAATCCTGAAAACAACCAAAAAACTTAAAATATAGCTTAAAAAGTTAATAAAGGAAATAAAATGTAATCAATTAATAAGAAGACAAAAGGACAGAGGAATAAAAAATAAATAAAACAATATAGCTGTAACAAATAAGAATCAAATAGCAAAATGATATATTTAAAATGAAGATTATCAATAATTACATTAAATATAACAACTAAACATTCTAGTTAAAGACAAACTGTCAATATGGATAAAAAGAAAACAAGACCCACCTGTATACTATCTGAGACATTCTTTATATTTAAAGATACAGATTATTTTTAAATAAAATGATGGAAAGGATATTCCATGCAAATAATAAGTATAATAAAGCTAGTGTGATTATATTATCATTGATAAGTAGACTTTAGGACAAAGTTACTAAAGAGGGAATATTTCATAGTGATATTTTATTGATATCAGAATATCAATGTCAAGAAAACAAATCTAAATATATATGTACCAAACTACATGATGCAAAAAATGACAGAACTAAAAGACAGAAAAATCCACATTATAGTTGGAGATTTCAAACCACTTTATCAAGTTATTGATGATATGAAAAGAATCAGAAAATGCATAAAAGATAACAAATTTGAACTATCAAGCAACTTTACTTGATATTTACATAACACTATACCAACAACATTTTTTATCAAGTATACATTTAAACTACACACTGGGCATTAAATGTCCAATATCATTTGAAATCTTATAGGATATGATCACCAACAACAATGAAAGTAAATTAGAAAATAATAGCAATATGATTTCTAGAAAAGTCCCAAATATTTGGAAATTAATGTACATATTTCTAAATAACTAATGGGTCAATGAAGAAATTACAAAGGAAATCAGAATATTTTTGAAATGAATAATTAAAATCTTATATATTAATTTGTGGGATGCAGCTAAAGCAGTACTTTGAGCAAAATTCATAGTTTTAAAAAGAAAAATTGAAAATGATCTATCTTAAGAAGATTGTAAAAAATGAGCAAATTAAATGTAATGCAAGTGGGAAAACAAAGTGGAGAGCAAATCAATGAAATAGAAAACAGATAATAGAAAAAAATTTAACAAAGCCAATATTGGTTCTTTGAAATGATCATCCTCTAGAACGATTAGGGAGAGAAAAGAAAATACCAATGTTCAAAGTGAAAGAGGCATTACTACAGATCCAGCATATATTATAAGTAAAATTTTTAATGCTAATTTATGAATTGGACAAATTCTTTGTAAAAACAATTTACCAAAACTGACCCAGAAGAAACTGAAAATAAGAGCAGTTCTATACCTGTTAAGTGAAAACCCTCCCAGAAAGAAAACGCCCTAAAATGGTTTCATTAGTGATTTTTATCAAACAGTTAAGGAAGAAACAATGCCAATCATACAATCTTTCAGAAAACAAAGAATATATTTACCAATTTTTACAAAACCAGCATTAGCTTGATACCAAAATCAAAGACATTTCAAGAAAAGGAAACTACAGAGCAAACTTCCTCATGAACATAGATGAAAATATCTTCAATATTAGCAAATTTGATTCAGCAATATGTAAAAAAGATAATATGCCATGAGCTAGTGAGGTTTATCCCAGGAATTCAAGTGTGGTTTAATTTTTAAAATATCAATGTAATTCATTACATTAAAAGAACAAGAGAAAAACTATATTATTTTCTCAACAGATGCAGAAAGAGCATTTGACAAAATTCAGCATCCATTTGTGATAAAAATTCTCAGTGAACAATAATTGAAGGAAAATTCCTCAATCTGGTAAGAGCATCTGCAAAAACCCTACACTAATAACACATTTAATGGTGAAAGACTAAATGCCTCCCTCTCTAACATATCAAATGGGGAAAAAACAAAAACTTAGCTATTTTCTAAATTTCAAGAATTTTTATTACAAGAATCACAGATTTAAAAAAGAGATTATAACACCTGTTGTGAAGAATAAATTAGATAATATCTACGAGTGCTAATACAGCATTCAGTAAATGGTAAATCAATTTGCCTAGAAAAGCTTTTCACACACTACAGTCAAATTTCCAAATAAAATTTGGAAAGCAAGTTCATAAAAACTTCCAACATCTTGGAATCCTACACACAAAGGTCAAATAAATGAGACACTGCCCCAGCTATTTCTTGCCCAGTAGGCTTAAAATCTCCACATGCAACTCAAAATACACCAAAAGAAGGGTACATTAGGCCTACTCTGAAACAGAGTGCTACGGGCTAGTGCCACTGAGAAACACTGACAAGTATATATTTAGTTCACCTGTTTCGGTATGTTGTCTATTATAGCTAAGATATCTGTGTACCTATATGCTATAAGTAACCTAAAATGCCCACATTACAAGTGTGCCAAATAATGAAATTTCCAGAGCATGGAAATTTAGCAATTTTAAAAAGCACCAGCACATCCTCTTTCATAGTAACTCGACGCAGTGTTAGAAGACAGCATAACCATAAAAGAGAGAAATTCAGACAGTGCCTAAATGGATTAGGAGCTGTGGCAGAGCTATACTGCTCTCTCTCCTTAGTCAAAAACTCTCATTAAAATAAATGAGACTGCTCATTTGAGAAGAGGAAAAAAAAGGTTTGGGGCATTGAGTTGGAAGAGCAGTTCAATTCCCGCTCATCAAAAAGAACAAAAATCCTTATCCTGTAACACCCCAGCTGCAGATCAGATTCAACCCATCTCTCCTTATTAATGTTCTTATTAAATATATTCTGTCCATCTGTGTTCGAGCTCCTTTTCCATTCTGAAACACAATTTTAGTTTTCATGTATGAAATAATTAAATTTGTTTATCTCTGGCTAATGCCAAGCTTAGTTGAAAGCAGAAGGAAAAGATCTTCGTTATTGTTTTGTGGTCACCTGGTAAATTTAAAATTCTCCTCATACCCTGAACGTTCTAGCTGCCTGTTGCTGTTCCTTTATTTCCAATTCTAAAGCTTCCAGTACTGTTCACATTATTTGGTGGACTGCCGAGCACCACCTAAGATCTGCTTGCAATGTAAGAACATGTGGAGAAATTATGTGTTTTTGTCACACCCTATTAAACGGTATTCAAAACACAATGCCCCAGAAACTAAATTGATTGTAGGTTTTATAACCCTTTTCAGGGTAATGGAAACAATTCAGGGCCATGAAAGAAAGCACAGCTAGTACAGCTGTAGGAATTAGACTGCTCGGCTCAGCAGTCCTGCCCCGGCTTTGGTAGTTAAAAGTTCAGTTGGATTCCATTCTTCTAGGTCTTTGACAGATCATTCCAGATTAATGACAACAAAGTTTTCCACATTCCTGTAAAATAAGTTTCTTTTGACTGATTCTGAATTGTGTTTGAGGCTGGGAAATGTCAACAGGTACAAAGACAATTTCAAGACACTATGATATTACTACATGTACAATGTTTATATAATATAAAAATATTATGCTTTTTATATACCCAGCCCCAGCATTATGGTCAAAACTCCAGGAAAAGCAGTTAAGGGAAACTCTACTTTTACATTCTCCTAGATGTCATACTGGTATGACTCTTCTCATGTAGATAGAAGGAACTACTTTAGCTGCAAGCCCATGACTTGACTGCAGTGGAATCAGTTTTAATGTTTTAAAAATAAAAAGAAGCATGTGCTCTCTTGGGTTGACCAGTAACCCCCAACTTAGGAGCTGCCTGCAAGGCAATGCCTTGATCCTGTCACCTATCATAAGTGATCACTCACTCAGTCATTACCTGCACTGCATGCTACTCCATCAGAAAAACATCTGTGAACATTATTTGACAAATTGATCGCTAAATGAGCCATTAGCTAAAGGGGCTTTCGGAATGCCTCTAGGAAGCCAGAGTGGCTGCAGAAGAAAAATGCTTACAGATGCAAAGCAGCAATGAGAGAGGGAGAAAGGACTCTTGTGGCAGTGCTCTTGGGAGGAGGGAAGGGAAACCGGTGGAGAGGTGGCAATAAACCATGTCTCGCAAGAAAACTCACCTTCTTTAAAGGAAGCTGTTTATTAGAAGCAGTAGTAAAACTGCTTAATTCCCTCAGTGCCTCAAGGGAGAAATCAAAGCCTCTGTGAACTGAAGGAGAGAAACTAGTCAGTTGTCCGCTTGTCAAGAAGAGAAAGCTAGGAAAACAACTTTAGTCATTTTACCATCCCCGCTTGCCAAGAGCCGACAGGTGTGCGGTTTACTATTGTTCTGACAGACAGCCAGATACCATAGTTTAGTATTCGTCCTCTCCTCCAGTGTGTGGGAGAAAACAGCTGTCTCCCTGGCTCAGGATACAAGGAGTGGAGGGGGGTGGTGGGAAGACGGGGAGAGGGGGAGAGAGAAAAATGGGGGTGGGGGGGCAGGGAGACAAGATTCTTCTTCATTAGCATCGGTTGCAAAGCTTTGTTTGATTCATCACTGAAAACACATGGTCCTCCTGCGAAATGCATTACATATGGGTACAGTTTCCTCACAGTGGCTCCAAAAATAGCCTATAAACAATATATTGCAACTTAAAGGTAAATAAATGTAGAAAGATACCTAGGTTAAATCATGTCAGACCAATAAGACGTAATCACATCCAACAGTTCTTAAGGAAATGCTTTTTATAAATCCTGCAGGTTTCACATCGCTGACAGATGTTTGTGCTTAAAAAAAATAATCTTTGAAAAAAGAAAGCCGGTTATTTTGATCCAAAATGATGTGTTTCCCTGTCTTGCATGGAATGGAAACTATTTCAGTGCCAAATTCCCTTGAGATGAGGAGGAAAAGCCCACGGGGCTTAAAGAGTGCCAGATGCAGTAGCTATAAGGCTTTCAGACTAGTACTAAGTTTCGCTTTTGGGTCGAGATATTAAAGGCTCATGGTAACAGGCTGATGCAGTGTCACTGGGTATACTCCCATGACAATTGATAAGAACCAGACATCTGTGCTGAATCCAGGGCTCTCTGGATTGAAAATTTGGTGAATACCAATAAAATCTATGCTGCTTATATTTACAAGGGAGAAAATGCATCCATTACAATAACACGTGAAATCTGAGAAAGGCTGGCTCTCTCCCAAAAGCCCAGATATTTTTCTAATAAAATAAGCAGTGAACTTCAAACAACTCTAAACTCATGACATAATGGTACAATCACATACATAACCCCTTAGGCTTACACTGTACACACTAAGCCAATCCTATAATAATAACATAAGCCAGTAGGATTGAATTACCCACCAAAACAAGCCAATTTCAGGTTAAGAGCGGTGTCTTCCATCTGGGAGCCTATTTTAGGGGCAACAAAGTTTAATCCACTTACTTCCTTTACCAAACCGAGACATTACAATTCACATGCTTGATAAATATATTCTTTTGATTTCACATACTTTTTCTCCATGTTCTGTGACAGAGCTGAGGATGGCCCTTCTGCTGTTCAGACAGATGAGGCTTGACTGGCTCTTCGGTAGCTTTGTTTTTCAAGCCAATAAGGCACCAGGTGAGATAAGAGAAAGAGGTGTGAGGGATGAGGGATGGTAATGAGCAAGTCCTGTTTCTACTGTTGAAATAAATTTTTAGGCCCAAGATGGAGCTGCTCCTGCCTGAGGTGCCACGTCAGCAAACCAGAGCTTAGAGAACTGTCGTGTCCCTGTAAATGCGCCACTTGACCAGAAATGTAGTATGTCCAGTCAGCCAATCCCCAAATGCCACGCCAAACAAGGCTGACTATGTGGCCTCAATTAATCAGATATTTCTATTTATCCCTTCTTTGTTCTTTATTCATTATCCTATAAAAGCATCCTGCCTTCGGTCCCATTTTGCAGTTTCCTGAACAACTGTCCACTTCAAGGAGTAGTAAAGTTTGTTTGCATCACCGAAAGTGTCTTCCTTATCATTTTTTTAATACTGTAAAATGCTTATTCTAGGTCTCCCTTTAATCTTGGGATTCTTTGTTTTCATGATGAAAAGGGAAAGAAAATCTTTTGACATAATGTCTTCTTAGATGGAATTATTAGGGAATTGGTTAACAGAATATAAATAATGAGAAAGAGTAAATTGGGGTAAAGGCTAAATAGCCATTGAATTGTATTGAATAACATTTCAAATGGCAGCATTTACATGCTTTAAAACATTATTGGACATTTCTGCATTTGGCCAAGATGAAGTAACAGAAACCAGATTTACCCTCTGTTAAATACAAAATAGAGACTGGACTTGAGAATTTTCTAAGCAGACAAAACCATTTAAAGCCATATAAGCAAAACTAAATCTTATTTCATGAACATGAGTGTGGGTCTCAGATCTGGCTGTGATCCAGACTCACGGCTAGAGACAGGACTCCGGATTTAGAATGTAACATTAATGTAGTAGGGTGCCTGCACCTAACTTATGTAAGTATGATTCAGCTTATTATATCACGCATGTGTGGCAAAATGCCACTATTGTTCTCTGACATATATAAAGCCCATGAAGTCCCCTGGGGAGCAGAAGAAGAGCAGAAGGAGAAGCATGTTCCCCGCAACAGAAGTGCGCTACCTGCAATGAAGTTGGTGCCTGTATTTTCATTCTCATGTCAGCTCCTCACTCGTTCTTTCAACTGGGCGTCTCATCACTGAAACCTTCCCTTCTTGATCAGCTCAGCACTGACAATAAGTGAAACTTGGATTATTTCTTGTAAATGCCTCTAACAATCATAAAAGAAACTTAAATCATCTTCCTAAAAATCATATGAGATAATCACTTTTAACCATTCCCCTGCCATCTGGAAATCCCCATTGTAATAACCAATCATTGTAAAGGGTAAACAACTTCCTCATTTTTACTTTATAAACCATCCTGTAACTTCATGACCTTGAGCTTCATATCATTCCTAGAATTTAAAGGCTCCTAGTTTGCAAATTTTTCTTGTATACACAATAAACTCTTACTAAATACTATTTATAGATTTTGTGGTTTAATTTAGCTATTTCTGGATTTTCGACAGTTTCTGGCATTAGAAGTGGGGTCCAAACAAGACCTTCAAGGATTCTGAGGCTGTTGCCCAGCGAGGTGCCAGTGGACACAGAATCCATGGAGCTCGCTGCCTTCTCACCAGCTCCAGAGTTTGAAGGTCACTCTTGGATCTAAGCTCTGCTCTCTTTGCATTTTGGGTTCTCCGACTTTAATGTGCATACTTGTATTTCGTTTATTGATGTTTCTTGGTAAGTTGCCCTATTCTGTTCAAATGGGGAGAAAACACATGATTTCCTGTGTTTTGAAACAGCCGTTAAGAAACAAGGCTCCTAGTAGTTAAGACATCTTAGGAAGTCTAAAGACAAAGATGGATTAAGCCCAGACAAAAACTCTTTCTCCTCCTCCTTCAAAAACTCCTGCTTCTTATATGTATACCCACTATGGATCAGGATCTTGTGCCTTTTTTCAAAAATAGGTGAATGATTGGATAATTTGGGATTGTAGTGGCCACATAAACCTACTTAAAGGGGCACCCTTGAAGAGGAAGGATCTCAAACCTCCCAGAAGCAATGGAACACACTCTTTGATTGGTATGCAGAAGTTTCTAAAAGACAAAATGACTCCAAAAACAGTTTCTCCAAAAGAATCCTTACGATAGGTAACCTTAATTTAGTCCATTTGCCAGAATCACGATTTGGATCCAGCTATTCTTTTGAGTTTTGTATTATTTTATCTGAGATATGGCTAAAATATTTAAATGAAAGCTGTAATATCTGTGTCTGTCTACATGTTTATATGTATGTATGTATGTATGTATGTATATATGTTATGCATATATTTTTTAAAAAATTCTTTTTAATTGACGTAAAGAAAAATAAGCACTTATGTAAATTAAGTATTCCTGAAACTCTCAGAAATATAGACAGTAACCCAAATGTTTTAGGATAATCTTTGCTAAATAAAAGCTAGTTTAAGTTTGTTGGTTTAATGAAAGCAAGCATGTCTTCAGAATTGTCAGTATTAAGTGTAATGCAAACATACAACTTTTCCTTCCTGGGTTTACTAATCAAATAAGCTCATGCTATCTCCATGTTACAAAATTTGCCAACAAGAAAACTAACTTAAAATGATGATGAGCTGTTTGATGTCTAATCTAAGCATAATTGTTAAAAAATAACTAATTTAAGTAGAAGTAAATAAGTTTATACTGTTAAACTAAATACTGGATACAAATTGAATATCCAGATCATTTATAAACTAGATAATATACTGAGACAATTGCTAAACAAGTTTATTCACTTTTGGCTTTTTAACTTTTATAAAGAGACAAGAGATATCTGGGTCTATTAATAAGTATGTTTTTTGCCACATTAAAAAATTATAGTATGAAAAACATATCTCTAAAAATTATACATTTTATATTTTTTTATATTTATAAATTTGTTAACCTGCTATGGGATGCTAATATGATAGACAGTTCACAATTGCCTGCTTCCTAGTTTTCACTGGAAAATAAAGGTTACTAATAGCTAAAATTAACACCCAATATGCAAAAATAAAACTACTAGAAACAATAAGAATAAAGAGAAACAATTTTGTGTACAAAGAGTATGGGAAGAAACTTGAACTTTTTTTTTTATAAAAAGAGTATGTAAGAAATGTAGGATGTGTTTTTTAAGGAAAAAGAGAGTAATGTTTTCTAAAATAAAATGGCTGGTTGTTCCAGAATAAGAAAGGAAAAGAATAAAGCAAAACTTACATGATATAGAAAGTTGCAAAAGGTTTGTGGAAAAGAAATTTTATGTTATGAGGTTTAAGTTGCCTACACAGGAACATTTCCACCAACCCACAAACTTGCTCTGTGTCTTTCTCTTTTATATATCCTCCCTTGATTCCAATTGACCCTCTGGCAACTGCTCTGTTTCTCTGTTTCCCTTCATACCCAATTATAAAAAGTTTTCTTAAGTTTGCCGTCTCACCTCCTACTCATCTCATCCATTATTCTAGTGACTCCATCCCTAACTTACCACTAGAATGCTCTAGTTGCCCAGCTCAGTGGATATTTGGTGTGGCCACCATACTCAACCTCCCCTGGCTACATTCTCCCCTAGGATGTCTCATTCTGTCCAGTATTTTAAATATCACTAATATGCTGATAATGCCCAAATTTTATCTTCAGTCTAAACCTTCTCCAGATTTGTTTACATGAAACTGCAAATTGTACGTTTCTATTTGATATCTACTAGACGTCTTAATTTTAACATGTCAAAAAAAAAAAAAAAAAGAGAGAGAGAAGAGAAAAAAATTATTGATTCCCCAGCCTCAAATTCTATTTCTTCCCAGTTATCTCCAGTTCAGCAAATGGTACTACAATGCCTCAGACAGCTTAAGCATTCTTGATTCTTCCCTTCTGATAAACTCTATGCCCATCACTTTTTAATTTCTGTCATTCTATTTCCAAAATCTGTGTAGAATCCATTTACTTCCTTCCGTCTAAATTGCCCCAGTCCTGGTCCAAGACATCCTTATTCCTGCTCAGACCATTACAAAAACTCTCCAATTTGTCTTCTAGCTTTTGTTATTGCCCTCCTGACAATCTATCTACTGTCTACATTGCAGAGAGAAAGATCTTTTTAAAATACAAATCATGTTGCTTCAATCTTTACATTTTTCAATGCTTCCCATTAACAGAATACATTATATTCTGAAATACTTAGAATGGCCTAAAGGGCCCTGCATGATCTAGTTCCTGATTTCCTTTCCATCTGCAGCTTAGACCACTTCTTACCCTCACGTCATCCACAATGTCCTTCTTTCTATTCATTGATCACAAGGATCTCTTTCCTCTCCTTTGCATATGCCATCCCTTCTGGATGGTGTGCTCTTCTCCTAGGTCTTCCCATAACTGGCTTCATCTTATATTTCATATCTCAAATCAAATGTCACCTACACAGAGACCATGTGTACCTAATGCATGCTTTCTTTGTTTCCTGAGATTTCTAAAGATTGTAACCTATTTTACTGTAATCGAATTGGATGATATTGTGTTCAAGTGAAAAGGATAGAGGGAAACCACAGCAACATGAACTGTATAGAGTAGTACTTTTCAGCCCTGACTACATGTTAGATGCAGTATTCAACCAGACGAACTGACAAGACACCCTGGGAGGAGAGCATGGAAATTAGTCTTTTTATAAGCCAATCCCCTGCCCCAGGTGAATCTCATGTGTGGCCGGGGTTGAGAACCACTGGCTTAGTGAAGATCCTATTTCCCTAATTCTGTTTCCTTCTGATAATTTGCATGGTCTTCAGCATCTGCATATAAAAATTACCTTAGAAATACTTTTAAATCCAGTTCCCAAGTCATATATTAGATCATTGAATCAGAACTTCTGAAGATGCTTCTCAAGCATTGGTATTCTAAAAGCCCCTCAGTGATTCTAACATGTAGTAGGTTGAAGACCACTGGCCTAAAAGGTGGCAAAATTAGTGAAACTGCCTTTTGTTTAGGGGTTATTTAAGGTTCTTTCATCACATGTTTAGTCTCATTTTACATATAGAATACAGAAATAAGAAGTGTTCCAATCGTCATCTGTGCTCACTCTGCAATGGAATCCTTTCTCTCAGTTCTAACATCAAGATAGATCTAACATCAGAGATCATTCATTATTGGCATTTGAGAGAAAAAACCACACCTCTACTTATAGTCTCCCTACAATTCCATTAGAAGGTTTAGCAAAAGGTTCTTTGCTATAAATATTATTGCTTTTGTCACCTTGGATAAATTATACAACATTAAAGGGGAATGCACAGTAAAGGGTTAACCCAGCAGGCCCAGGATGCTCAAGCCTTACACATCCCAAAGATAGGCCTGTCTTCAGGACTGGCTCTTGACCGGCTCCTGAGACATGACCTTTGAACCCTTGTAATATCCTGTCTATATTTATTTGTATACATATTTATATGTTTAAATCCTTGGGCCCCACTGTATCAGTTGACCAGGTAGTGCTAAAATATAATTTATAGTAAATTTCTGCTTTTGTTCGCTTGAGGCCCTGAGTCATGCTAGATCAGTTTCACCTCTGGGGAACAAGTGACTGAGTAGTTCAGGTCAGTCACATAAGTGCTAGAAACCTACATGACTGACTCCCAATAAAATACCTGAACGTCAAGGCTCAGGTGATCTTCCTTGGTTGGCAGCACCTTACATATGTTGTCACACATCATTGCTGGGAGAATTAAGCATGTCCCTGTGCATTTCTCCTGAGGGGGTACACCTGGAAGCTTGCACCTGCGTTTTCCTGGACTTCACTTGTGTGTTTTTTCCCTTAACTGATTTCTATCTGCATCTTTGCTCTGTAATACACCACAGTGTGAAATGTGAGAATAATGGCCTTTCTCAGTCTTGTGAGTCCTAGTGAATCATCAAGCCTGAGGCTGGTCCTGAGACCCCTGACAGAGGGACATAAAGTCATCTCTGCATTCCAACCAGGAAGCTCTCCACAGGTTTCTTTAAATGGTTATTCATTACTTAGAAAAATACTTTACTCAGAGAAACAATGATACAGAGTTGTTCCTTTCTCAGTAGCTAAAAAAAAAAAAAAAAAAACTAACATTTAAATCATTACAAAGTAGCAATTAATTTAGTACATAATTATTTTCTGAAGTGGCTCACTTGTCTGTTGCCACTGCTTACTTCTCTTTGTGTTCCTATAAGCTTTATACTTATTAGTTCCCTAAAGGTATATTTTGACTGCCCTGGGGATCACCAAAGCAATATCGGCAAATTACTCTGGGATCCTAAGCTTTTTTTTATTTTTTATTTTTTATCTTATTTACACCTTGATTTTATTGGGAAAATACATTCTGTAATAGAGAGGGAAAAGGAATACAACAGTTTAAGGAGTTCTTACCTCCACTCACCTCCTCCCACTGTAAATCTGGTAACTACCAGCTAGCTATCCAGTACCCATCAGAAAGGAGCTATCTCCCTTTAGGAGAAATACTGTGATACCAACCATTAAGGCTCATGGCCACCACGTCTTAGAGAGCCCAACAGCAAAGAAGATCACTTAGCCAGAAACAAGACTATTTCTCCACATCTTTTCTTCTTCACACTTTTAAAACATACCCCTTTCTTCTAATTCTAAGTGGGCTTAAATCAGTCATTTTTCTGTGCAGTCATTTTATGTACAGGTCAGATATTTAAAACTTAAATTTATATTGAAATGCATCTCAAGATAAACTCGATTTCAAAATACATAGTATATATAAATTCCCTCTGAGAGTTTTTCTTGTGATTAATTCACTATATTGAAGAAAATTGACATCCATGTCCAGCTTGATAGGCATATATAAAGCTCCTGTGAGTCTTCAAAATGCCAGCTTCTGGTTTTCCTTTTATTCTCCCCCAGTGTCATCACTCAGGACCCCTAAGAGATCATATCCTAGTCAACTAAAGATATTTTTTACACTATCTGCCTAAGAAACACTCATACTCCATTATTCTTTGGTGAAAGTAGAGATTGGATTGATGTGCTCTGAAGAAAGGACCTTAAGCCAAGGAATAGAGTTGTCCACTAGAAGCTAAAAATAGCCCCCCAAAAACCACTATTGTCCCCTTAGAGCCTCCAGAAGGAATCAGCCCTGCTGGCACTTTTGACATTAGCCCAGCGAAACTGATTTCAGACTTCTGAGTCCCCATAGTCCAGCGAAACTGATCTCAGACTTCTGAGTCCCCAAACCTTAAGAGAATAAATTTATGGTGTTGTAAGCCACTAAATTTATGGTAATTTGTTACAGCAACAATAGGAACCTAATACACTATATTGATGGATCCAATGCTTCTTTCTCCATGAAAAGAAGCATGAAATTCCATTGGGGAGGGGACTTTTCTGCAAATACATTGGTTAACACAGCCTTCCTTTCTGAGGGCTTATCTTAAATTAGAGATAAAATATCATAGGAAGGAAAAAATAGCATTTGGTAAATTTTTTAAATTATAACTTATCCTAAAGATATTTGTCATGGCTAGAGACAGTCTTTACAGGGCAATTGGCCTTTAAATAGAGAAAATAATGATCCAAGTTTCAGATTCCCGCATTAGAGTTTATTACATGCAATGTCTGGGTTATATTAAACTCCTGGAAATCAGGGTTTATAATGGAATAGCTGACAGACCCTTAACTTTAATAGCCTTTCCAAGTACTGCAATAGTGAGTATTACTTTTTAATGTCATAAAATGATGGTTAAAACACTACAGAATTTTCTCAAGACAGATAAGCAGGTGTTCAAGAGAGCAGAACTATTTAAACTTCATTGATTTATGGTCTATCTTATGTTGAAGATCAAAAGTTTTATTGAATTCTCAAAGTAGATACTCTGAACTTAATTTTCCAAAATAGTAGGACTATTTCAGTGTTCCCCATATATATTAATTTCTTCATTTTAACACTAGTTCTTCTGTATTTTTAGGTTACTAGACATAATGAAATGGAAGCCTCAACCAAAACTGTAAGTTATTCCGTTTTATTTTTACTGGTTGACTTTTCAAAGTACATTTTGTGATAAAAACCTAGTACATAGCTACTAAATGATACAACCTAGGAACACAAGATCACAACTAATTGTTTAAGCTGTACAATATTTCTGTCACTCTTTAGAATTGTGAATATGACAAAATTTATTTAGTGCAAAAGAATGCCAAAGCATTTAGCATAATACCTTCACTCTCTAGTTGATCTATCAGCCCACCCTTAACCTCACATCTCCAATCATTATGCTACCTGACTGAAAAGAGAGCAGCCATCAGAAAAGCCCCAATAAGCTATCAAATATTGTATATGCTCTCTTAGCATTTTCTGCTGGTTTACATAAAAATCAATACTCTTATAACTGTAGAACCCAATTCTAATAATTTAGTAAAACTGATATTTACTGTGGAATAAAACAGAAATGCCATTAGCTCTCAAAACCAAATACCATTAGAGAAAGCTAGATGTAAAATAATTACTATTATTTAGACATGTGGATACCAAAGCATCTGATATCCTGACTTACCTTTAGCACTGACTGTAGTAGCAATAAATTCCTCTTGTGAAAGGAATGGTTGGAGGGGAGTCAGGCGGTGTATGAATAGACGCCCGGCTTGCGGTACATTAACCCCTTTGCTTTTCTCTCTAAGTTCCCAGGCTCTGACAACAAAAGGAGTCAAACCTAGAGAATAAAAGAGTATTAGAACCATACTGAGAATAAAATGGCAACAAATGACCAAAAAATTAAAAACTTAGCCAGTAATAGTTGACAGAGCCTTAGAACACACTCAGCTAAATCAAAAGGTAACTTTTACCCATGTGAATAATTTTGTTACAATCCAAGAAAATTACCAATAGATATCTTTAGAAATAGATATCAATATCAAGTAGCTTAAAAATTATGGGTCCAATGCCATAGTATACTTTGATACTCTTTTGGCAAATCATTTATATTATTTAGTCAAAATGCTGTGCTTCACTGAAATTTCCCATGGATCATTCAATTCCAAATAGCAAGCAATTAAATTGAAAGGGAAACCTCAATTTTTGAGCAGTTGCACAAAACTATATTAAGTATTTTCTTGATCAGATCTATAAAACATTAAATGATTATATATGTATACATAGTATTATTTTCATTATTTATAATATTATGTTTCTGTTTTGTTTAAAAACATTATTCAACCAAGAATATCATCTCACTGAATGTTTCTCTCATAAAAATAGCAGCTATTTGACCAAATTCACCTGAGCTTATTTTCTCATCTGCTTCGTCAAGTAAAGTTATGCTATGGATCAGTGAGAAGACAAAAGTAAGAGAAGCTGGAATTCCAGTCCTCTGAGTCCTCATCTTCTGTTATTAGAAAACTGCAAGAGATCAACATCATTTTTCCACATAACAATATTCACTTTGACCTGGCCTGAGTTATAACATTTTCTAACCTAGCACCTCTCTCTTCTATAGGCAATTTCCATATTCAACTTTCCTAAAATCATCCTACAAGTTCAAAATTGTGATTGAATACTCACTGATGATGGGGTTTTCTAACTCAGTGAACCTTTAACCAGCCTTTCATCTGAAGTGAAATTTCAGACTTTGACCATATTAAGACTCTTATTTCTTTAATTTTAATGTGAAGTTATTCGAGATGGAAGGAGGGCTAGCTAATCTTTTGTTTTAAAAATATATAGAAAAAATTCACAGTCACATTTGGAATTTTTTAATTGGAAGAAGTCAAGTAATTATGTAATAATTCTAAAATTAAATACTGAAATTATATGCATAAGCTTTTAAAACTTCTAATTAAAATGGCCCAGATGATCTGCATTAATAAAAGTAAGTTTTAACAGCAAGTATGCAACAAGCATAATTTTCTTCTTTGCTATCCTTACCTAATATTTTTAAGATAGGTAGACAGACAGACAGGCATATAGATAGACAGAATGAAGTGTAAATATATAAATGCTGTTATAAACTGTGCTGTCATTTGAATCAGTTGCCTGACAAAGACTACAGTATTCCTTTGAGACTTTTTTTTTCCTTTAAGGAGGCTCCCTTAACAGTCTATTAGCATCTGAAATATGGGCTCACTCTATAGATAATAGAAGTTTAGAAAAGGAAGAATTAAATTACTCTGTGTAAGGAAGTAATAGAGAATTTGGAGTTATGCACCAGGGCTTTGAGAAAGGAATTGGGACCCTGAAAGAAGAAACTGGAAGAAGTGTCAAGGAGGGAAGCCCACAATGTGGCAGGTTACACAGAGGGGCTTGGCTGTGCAGGACTGTAGATAAATTTCCAAGAATAAGGCTATAATTGAGAGATGTTTCCTATCTACGTGGCATGGCCTCTCTACTATTCTCTGATCCTTTAGCAAAAGCCTGTTTTAAGTACAGACACTGGCAAAGTGAACTGAGGCCTGAAGAGGGGTAGGAGTGGTGGATTCATGAGGGAATAGAAAAGGCAACAAACTGAAGAATAGATAAGAGACAATCCCCTACTTCCCTCATGGACCAAAGGAAGTTGACTCCTGCAGGGAGTGCCAGTAGGGGAGGGAGAGGCTACATTCTGCCATCTGGAGCTAAGGCCCTTTAGTCAGCAGATTACGAGTCATGTTTGAGGAGAAGAGGGACCCCATGAACACCTAAGCTATACCTTCCCCTGGTGCAGGGAAATGTCTGTAGTATCTGAAAAACTAGGAATGTAGACATGAAAGAAATCAATCTGAGGAACTATTGTGCCTTTGACTTATTATCAGCATATAAACATGCTCACATCGCTACCATCTCTCTCTCTCTCTCTCTCTCTCTCTCTCTCTCTCTCTCTCTCTCTCTCTCTCTCTGTCACACACACACACACACACACACACACACACACACACACTAAACTCTCTGTCTGAACTTTAATCACCATATTGTTTTGTTCTTTTTCACCAGAGTGCTATATTTTAGGAAAGTTGTCTACAAAAGCTATGTCCACTTCCTCACCTCACAACCTCTTTTTAATTCACAGCTATCAGCTTCGATTACCATTGCTTCTCCCAAATTTATTTCAATAAATTCACAAAATGACCACCTTATAAATTCTACAGTCAGTGAATGCCATTTAGTTACAGTCTATTTTCACATAAAGACAGAGATTCTAAAAATTAATTGAAAATAAAAGATCAGTGGTTCAATTTAACAAGCAAAGACAATGTCTCACTTACACAGTAGGTTTCTTGTAAAAATGAACAGGCACTTTTTCATCCTTATTGTCCTCTCTGCTGCATTTGATACTCATGATCCCTCTCTCCTATTTTGAAACTCTCTCTTTAACTTCCTCTTATGACTTTGGCTTCTTCTTTTCAATTTCAGAAACTGCTTTCCCATTGTGCAGCTTTTAAATAGTGGTGTCCAAGTAAGAGAGAGCAAAACACACTCTGAACTTAGTCCTGTAAGAGGCTTAGCATGACTAGTTATAGAAGGTAAGGTGGAGCATAGTGAAAGATCAGCTGGATAGGTTACCAGGGGTCAGATCGTGAAAGGTTTTACAAACCAGAGTAAGACACTTAGGTTACCCGGAGATCAATGGGTAGCCATTGAAGTGGGTGATGATCAGTTTGGAATGACATAATGAGATTTTTCATTTTAGAAGAGCATTCTGAAAAAAGAACTGAGTATATAAAGACTAGAAGCAGGTATGGAAATGTCGCAATCATTCAAATGGGTAATTACAGTAATCAGGATGTACACATGTCCTATGGGAAATGGAGATAAAAGAAGTGGACAGATTCAAGAGATTGTCTGGAAGCTGAACTAACAGAGCTGGATGACTGGTTGAATGAAGATAAAAAAAGTTGAGAATAACATGCAGGTTTCTGGCTGGAATAGCCGAGTGGGGGATCAGGCCATTCACTGAGGTTAACATATTTGGAGGAAGAGAAAGAGACTGGAAGAGGTGGGCTAGTAATAAATTAAGTCTGGGCATGTTAAATTTAAGGCCCCTCCACCCAAGTAGAAATATTCTGTATGCAATTGGATATATGTGTCACAATCTCAGGAGAGGTTTGGACTGAAATGTAATTTTGGAAATCAGGAGAGCATAGAAAATAATCAGAAACATGAGTTTGATCATCAAGTCTCTTCTCTCCCATACTTACCTCCTTCACATGAAACTACAAGAACCATGAACTGAACAAATAGCTAAACTGAAGACTTGAACACTTGGTGATGAGTAAACAAAAGGGACCCAATTCGAGCTTCAGCAATTAAATCTAGGCTAAGTTGTTGACATCTTCTACATGGATCTATAAATATTAAAAGAGAGAAGGGCCAGGACGAACATACAGAACAAGTGATCTCAGAAGAACCAAAGACAATTCACAGTACAAAAGAGAATTATTTAAAAACTCTCATTGGTAACATGAAGACTTTGAGAGACTGTTAGATCACAAGTAAAATAAAAGCAGAAGTTGCTATGATAGGAACTATCAGAGAACAAGAAAATATTCTTTAAAATTAAAAATTCACTAGAAGTTCTGGAAGAAAATTTTGAGTAAATGTCCCAGAGTATAAAATAAAAAGGCCAAAATGGAATATGTGAAGAAAAGCAGTTAGGAGACATAGGATCAACTCAGGAGGTCCATATCCAACTAATTTTCTCAAATTACATTCAGATGCTTAAAACAGGTTCTTTATTTCTTTGTAGATAATCTGATCGTCCTCATGTATCTCCACCTGATCAGTTACAGAAACTTATTTTAGTCATCAGTAAATTCGATCCAAGCAATAATTTCAAAGCTCCTTTGGTGAAATTCTATCTTTTTGATTTCCTTTTATTATTCAACTATATCCTGCCCATCCCTGCAGGTACACACATCACACATGCAATTTCTTGCTCTCTCACTAATTTTATGTTAATAATTTGAAATTTGAAATTTCTCTGTGACCTTAAAACAGAAGTCTTACATAGCCAATGAAAAGAGCAGGTTTGGGGAGTTGAGATTATTGCAATATTCATAGGATGAAACATATAGAGGCACTTTCAAAGCTTAGTCAAGCCCCAAAATTAGTCACTAGATATGCTGGCAAATTACCAAATCACTAGAGTCTTGATTCTCAGGCAGAAATATGACTGTATCCAATCATTATTCACAGAAAAAGGGGGCAGATGCTTTAAACTGCACTGATGAAGTTTTCCATGCTTTATTTAGTATCAAAGCAATACTTGGCCAAGTAATTTTTTTAACTGCCAGTATGATATTTCTTATTTTTACAGGCCACTCTAGTAAACTTTTGGCCAGCTGGGTATTAACAATCGTGTGTGATGTTTAAGAGCTATCCCAAACAATCAAGATTGTTGGCAATAACTTTAGAGTAATTTAGATGCCTTGAATCTCTGACACATAAACCATCAGTTCATCCAACTCTGACATCATTAAGAATATTCTTTTTATCAGTGAAATCAGTTGGTTCCTTCCAACCTCTGCCCTCCCATGTTCTGCATAAAGTAGGCTCTAAAATGTGTAAATTATTACCAAGGGATATTATGAAAAAAAATAATTAGAAGAGTAATAAGTATGCTCTTATGCCCTTCCATGCACACAAACCTATCCATTATTGAATTAAGTATGGTGTCTTTCACCTATCTTGAACAGTTATATATAAAGCTGCCTCTTCTTCGGAGAGGAAAATCAAGTTCAGAACAAAAACATTTGCTGATCAATATGCGAGTTTAAAAAAAAAAGAATCTGAGAAAGATATAAGAACTAAAGAAGCTGAAGCCTAAAACAGAATTACCTAAAAGTAAGAATGCTAATTCTTATTAAAATCCACTATGTTTAAAAATTTGAGCTGAATCAAGTACATTGTTGTAATTTCCTGAGCATTTGTCTTGAAAACTAATTAGGAAATCTGTAGAAAGTGCTTGGTATTCCTAACATGTACCAGAAGGCTTTGTGTTAGTTCTTTCCATCCCAACCTCTCATTTGGAAGCAATCCAGAATCTCACAATGAGACAAGCTTGACTCACTAACATTCACTTTCTCAATGTATATCACTCAGTGAGAATGTGAGAATAACTTGCTGTACTGGGTGAGAGACAAAAGTTAATAAAATGTATTCTATTATAAGGACTATAAAACAGCTCTCCACCAAGAGTACATTCAGCTCTTTATAAAACAAATGTGTTTCTTTGCTTTTGTACACAGATACATCTTTAAACATGCAAGAGAAACCACACAGAGTGAGTAACTAGAAATCAATCATGTCAACATCATGCTCTGCTTATTTCTAAACCATGGGCTGGAATTCAGCTAACCTAAACTTTACCGAATGTTAAATATAAGAGCTGGCTGGCAATATGAATTTTTTAAAAAATGATCTCCAAGAGCAATGAAAATGAAAATATAGCCCGTGACTTTGTTCTAAATTTTGACAGACGTTTTTGGTCAGCACAACATATGAGCTCAGGAATAAAGTTCTAGCCATGTATCTTTCAGAAAAGACTTCCTCTATAAATAAAGTTGTTATAGAAAATGACTAGCAGCATCATATTCTAAGCCTCTTGGGCAGTAATAAATTGAACATTAATGGAAACTGACTATTACTTACACGTCCCCATGAGCTAATAGACTAAACATTCAAGGCATCTGGCATTACTTGCTCTGTTATGGGCTGTCATGCAGTTTGTCATCCCAGGACCTATTTGATGTGGCTAGAGCTCTTAAAAGCCCCAGTAATTCTAATGCTAAATTAAAATTCTGTTTCGAATAGCAGCAGCATTCGTTGATCAGGACAGGTGGAAAGAGAAGGGGCTTAACGAGAACGACTTATCACGCTCCAGTAATATGCACGGAAGAGAAGAATGGGACATTATTTTTAAATCGTGTCTGGCCAGCATGTCAGTACTGATTGAAGAATTCGGTAGCAGAGAAAAGAGTTGTGTCTGCATTCAGAGATGAAGAGGTAGTTATCCACTCTATTTCTTGTCAACTGGTTAGATCAGTCTCTCATTTTTAAAACAAATAATAAAAATCGTGAGCGTCTTGTGGGACCTCTAAAGAAAATGTCGCTTGTATTCCCCAACAAACTTAAAAAAAAAAAAAAAAAAAAAAACTAATAGCCTTCCTACCCTTCATGTAGAAACGTAGAAAGGCAATCTGAAGAGAAAATGTTTTCCCCTCAGTGATGGAATGTGCAGTCATGCACCAGCAACTCGGTGCTGCACATCAACCTCCCTGTTCAGGAATAAACCGCTCTGGGGTTGGACAGAGCACACTGTGAGAAAGAGAGTCACTTCAGTACGCGAGGAGAGGCTGTGCACTCTATTTCAGAAAATGGAGGTTTATCTTCCAATGTGAGGCTTTGATGTTATTCATATGCTAACAATATCACCATTTCCTCACAGCACTCAATACACAGGGAATAAAAGACATCATTTGCTGACATGGGGCTGAACGCTTTCTGTCCAGCATACTGATCAACAATCTGCATTCAGCTTCTACAGCTAAGCCGCCACATAACCTTTAAATTGTTCTTTTAACACTTTAAAATTCTGGTCAAAATAATTTACCATTTTATAGAATAAAATGATGAAACAAAAAACTCTAACCGTATTTTCCCTCTGCTCCTAAAATGTAGCTTCAGTGCCCTGAGGGCTCCTTTCATCTCGTCTAAGTGCTGGCATATGATGTGATTGTTAACATAGCTGGCCACCAGATGAAGTGAATTATCTAAACTGCCAAAGTTCCCACTTTCTTTCCAATTTAAACATCAATTTAACACAGAAACTGAAGGGTATTATGAAAGCTTTAATATGAACCATTTCAGACATGAGGGAAAAAACACTGAAAGGTTTTTTCACATAGCCAAACAAATACGCAATTTTTGAACCTGAAGATGAGTGAGGAAAATGAATGGAAAAGCAAAGCACGCACGGCACACTCTTCAACCAACAGCAATGGAGAAAGACTTCTTTGTCTTAAATAAACATGCTTTTCAGAACAGGGGAGGGTTTTACTAAAGAAAATAACCTGGATGAACTTGTTAGGCCATTAACTAAATACAGTGATCAACAGCAGAAAGAAGACTTCTGATTTAAAACATGTCAAAATGCATATCATCAACATAGACAATCTGGAATGTTTTTAATAGTTGCCTCTAGATTATTAGGGTCCTTTTCATTATACAACTTGCTTTTCTCATGGAAATGTTTTTCTCCATTTGGATCACTAGCTGTTAACAGAATGTGTAAGCATATGTCCTGCATATCTCTTTGAAAATGAGACCACTTCATAGCTAATTCATAACAATAAAAATTGATGCTTTCTCACACAAAATAGAGCACTTTCTAGTATAGTGCACATAAAAGCACACAAGTTTAAATCAAAAGGATATGAACTATCATAAATCTTTCATCTTTTTTAAGCTTTCACAATATAAATGCCATTAACATATAAAATATGAAAAGAACTGTGTTCACAATTATAAAAATCTGCCGTTATCAAAATATGAGATTTGAAGAGTCGAAATAAGATTTGAAGAGTTCTATTAATAGCATACAAGTTTAATACATATGATTTTGCTAGTCAGAACACTCCTGAATTTTAACATTATTACAGATTTTCTTCTAAAAAATAGTATTCCTCTGAGTCAATTAATTCTATGAATAAATAAATAAATAAATAAATAAATAAAGTTAGCCCTTTTAGTATATAGGACTTGTCTAATACCCATTTCCACCTTAAAAGTATAACCTGGGAAAGTGCAAGACGATAAAATATGTATGTATTGATTGTACAAAACACTAATTACCCTCTATGTGAAAGTAAAAGGGATATTACTATATAAAGATTTCATGGCTGTTCCCATATGGAATGCACAGGGAATATTATTGACAAATTCAGAGGAACCATATGCAATGCTCAATGGCACTTCCAAATATAAAATACAAATACAGTATGTAATACATTTACAGCATGTTGCATACCAAATGATCAAGCAATTTACTAAAAATTAGCATTTAAGAAACAAATAACACTACAAATACCATATGCACCTGTTAATGACTTATTTTTTACATTGGTGATATCCATCAGATTGATATTATGTTAAAAACAAGTTTTCAGAGAATTTTCTGGCCCAGCACTCTGGTAAATTAAATAAAAATTATAGAACCATCCTGCCAAAAGGAGATCATGTAGTTTTATTTTTAAATGGAAAAATTGAAGCCCCCAAAAGTTAAGTTGCTTGCCCAAGATTACTAAGCTCATTAATGGCAGAGTTCCAGGTCTCCTGGTTCTCAGGCCAGGCCTCAAATTAAAGCTATCCTAATTAGCTCATGTTTACTCAAAACACATACATATTTTTAAATTTTTTGTGGGCTTGCTCATCTGTTGTCCAGCACATCATCTGCAGACACACCCAACTCTGGGGTCTGAGAGCGCAACAACACTGTTCCATTCCCAGTGTGATTTCATTGAGGATGACTCACATTCCCTTGGATTCACTGAGGAACAGAAGTAGATGTTGGCCTCACTATAAAAACAGACATGGTTCCATGAAAGTCATAGAAGAGCCTAAAAGTGTTTAAACCTGAAATGGGCTCTCCTGAGAATGCCTTAAAGAGGATGTTTTGTTCTTTCTCCAGAGCGTTTTAAGAAATACACACAACATGTGTCAAAGCTTCTTCCCCTCTGCCATCAGCCATAACTGAAAGGCTAGAGAAAAAGCCTGAAAATGACAGCAGAGTATATGGCTCTTAACTGTAAGCTTCAATGTAAGGTAACTTCCTATGCCTCCTCCTGCTAGAGCCCAGTTCCTCCCAGCATCACAGGAGGGAACCCCCTGCAACCCGGACCCTGCCGCCCCTGAAAAGTGTTAAACCAAATTAATCAAGTGAACTTCCAGACACATACCCAGGTATAAAGTAACAACTTTAAGGAAATCTGACCAATCATTCAACATGCACGTATTTATTCAGTAGAACCTTAGGAACATTCTTAATACTAAAATGTCAAACCTTCAGATCAATTCTTAGTAAATTAAAATAATGCATTAACTGTTTCCTCTAGAACATGATCTTTTTCATTTCAAGACAAACACAGCTCCATCCTAGAACAGTCCCTCAAAACCAGGATTATAATAGGAATTCAGTGTGTGGCTACTGAACACATTTGGACAACCCTGCCAGAAGGCTGCCAGTTTGGGTTTAGGGGGTGGTAGAAAGAGGGGAGAGAAAGTTTTAATTTTTAGAGTATTATAAAACAGACCTTTTTTTATTTTAATTTTTTTTTATGGTGACAATGGCTAACAAAATCTCATAAGTTTCAGCTGTACATTTTAACAGTAAAGCATATATATATTTACATTGTGTGTTCACCTCCCATAGTTAGACTTCTTTCTGTCACCACATATTTGACCCCTTTTGTCCCATCTACCTCCCCTCTCTTCCCTACCCTCTGGTAACCACTAGTCTATTGTCTATGTCCATAAGTCTGTTTGTTTGTCCTGTTCATTTGTTGCTTTTAGGTTTATATCCCACATATAAGTGACATCATGTGATTTTCAACTTTTTCTGTCTGGCTTATTTCGCTTAACATGATTATCTTGGAGGATGTGAAGAAAAAGGAAACCTCATACGCTGCTGGTGGGACTTCAAATTGGTATAGCCACTATGGAAAACAGTATGGAGGTTCCTCAAAAAACTAAGAATTGATCCACCATATGATCCAGCAATCCCTATACTGGGTATTTACCCTGAAACTTGAAAACTCATATCCAAAAAGATATCTGCACACTGATGTTCATAGCAGCATTATTCACAGTGGCCAGGACATGGAAGCAACCTAAGTGTGCTATGATAGATGACTTGCTAAAGAAACAGTGGTACATATATACAATGGAATATTACTCAGCCATAAGAAGAGATGAAATATTGACATCTGCGACAACATGGATGGACCTCGAGAAAACAGACCATTTTTATATCAGTCACAAGAGTACTTGGTCTTCTGTGGATGGCATAAATTGGGGGTCCCTTATAACAGGGGTACCCAACCCCCGGGCTGTGGGCCAGTACTGGTCCATGACCTCTTAGGAATCAAGACACACAACAGGAGATTAGCTGCCGGAGCCAGCAAAGTTTCATTTGTATTTGCAGCAGGCTTCACCGCCTCAGCTCCTCCTCAGACCATCTGGCACTAGATTCTCATAGGAGCACCAGTACCTGTTGCCAAAAAGGTTGGGGACTGCTGCCTTATAAGACTTAAGAGGACATGTTGTTAAGTTTTAAAATCATTCTCTAACCATCAAATTTAATAATTTAATATCCAGCACTGTTCATAAGGTTCTAAGCACCATCATTAACCAGACATATAAAAGGACTCTGTTCCCAGATTAATCACTCTAATTCCTTCCTTGGCTTAGTAAACTCCCCACTCTTCCATCAATCCAATTTTAGTGGAAACTACTACCCTGTGTTATTTCAACTTCCAACAATCTTATTTTTGAATAGATTAAATGAAGTACAAAGAAACATCTTTATGAACTATTTATTTACTCTCCATGTTATATTTTATTGTTAGTTTTCTACAAAAAAAAGAATCAATAAACCTGGGGGTATAGTGATTATTTGACTAAAATATGTACCCACCGTATTCACTAATATAATGCAACAGCTATGCAAACCTAATTTAATATTATTAATCAGCTTATATAACAGTGGCATTACTAAAAGGCACTGCAGTTTAAGTCCAGAATTTTCACTGGCCAATAATAGCTGTTATGTCTCTTTTTGATTCTATATGTGGTCAGTCGCACTCTAGATTTTTTGAAATCAAGTCCACAAGGCAAAAGTAAGATTATAGGTCTCAATTCAGTCACTGCGAATACAGCAGGCCAAGTAGTGATAGATGACCTCAACCCTGATAGAGTTACTGTTTGGATTCAGAAAACTGGGGAATGGAAAGAATCATGCTTTCATTAAAGTACAGTTACAAATACTTTCACAGTGCAATCTCCAGATCAGTTCTGATAACCTTCTGATTAATTATACTAAAGATATCCTTGAAGAAATATCAACCTATAATCATGCCTTGGCATAAAGAACTGAAGTTTAGAAAACTCCTATGAAACGAGATTCAAGAAAAGGGTCATGTAAATGAACATTGATGTTCACCCCCATCATGTGTATCATCTACCTGCACTAGGGTGTGATTGATATGATATCGCATCAAGATAATTCATTCTGAATTTTGTTATAATAACCAGCTTTTTACTTCTGTAGACCAGCAGTCCTCAATCTTTTGGCACCAGGAACCGGTGCTCATCTGAGAATCTAATGCCTGATGATCTGAGGTGGAGCTGAGCTGGTGATCACACTGTGGGGCAGCTGCAAATACAGATGAAGCTTCCCTGGCTCGCTGCTGCTCACCTTGTGCTGTGTGGCCTGGTTCCTAACAGGCCACGGACCAGTAACAGGGTTTAGGGACTCCTGCTACAGACTATCATAGGATAAAGAGATGAGAATTTTTTAAATTCACCAAAAATTTTAGTGAAAGAGAGTAATACTAGTTAACCTGAGTGGTTTGTGTGAAATTATCTAGCTCCTTGCTACCCTAAGTGTGTCTCTAGGGGTCAGTGCTGTGGCCATCACTTGAGAACATGTCAGAAATGTAGAATCTCAGATGCCAGTGGACCTTTTAAAGAAGAATCCATTTTTTAACAAGATCCCAGGTGATTTATATGGACATTAAATTTTGAGAAGCACTAATGTAGTTATGTTTATGATGTTAAAACCAAAGAGAAAAATCAAACCCAATGTACTACTTGTGCTTTTTTCTTGTAGCCTATGGAAAATGTCAACTTGCATTTGATATATATTGTATAAGTCTCAGGGCTCAACAAGTAAAATCCAATGGATTTCTTTGGTATTACTTGGGAAACTTGCTTTCTCAAATCCCAAAACATCAAATATTTTGGAATAGAAATTATAAGACTGAGAGTAAACAGATCCAAACACTGGCACTTTCTTGTCAGTATTTGTGTGTCCTTGGGTAAATCAGTTTACTCTCTGTGTCCATTCTGCATTCGACACTGTGCTGAGTTTTTAGGATTAGATACTAGACAAAACAGACATAGTCTTTTTGCTTTGGTTTCCTATGTATAAGTAAGTGAAATGACATTTTAGTAAAATATTAGCAGAGAGATATAAAATTTCATGGTAATTTTAAAGAACAGTAAGCAGTTTTTTATGTGTAGTGCAGGACATATGGGGTATAAGCTGGAAAGATAACATCGCATGAGAAGTATGTTTTGTTTAGAAGTTTGGTCCAAGGCAAATGAAAGCCATTTCAAGTTTTTGCAAATGAGAATGACATGAGAACTAAATTTTAGAACTATTTCTTTGGCATTGATTGGAAGGATAGATTTAAGAGAGAAGAGGCTGAACACAGAGTTTCCAGCTAGAAAGATACTGAATTTGTCCAGTGAAGAAATTATTAGAATCTAAAGTGACAGAAACAGCACAGATAGAACTGGTAGAACTTCAAAACTTAAGAGAGGTGGGGAGAGGAGGGCAGTGATAAAGGGAAGAAAAAAAAAGTTGGGAAAAATGACAAAGGTTCAAGGGGGTCAATTGAAGAAAATGATGAAGCCATTAACAGAAAACACGGTAGAGGAGTGGGTTTTGGAACAAGGGAAGAGATCATGAATTTTACTTTGTATATTCTGGGTTTGAGAGGCCCGATGATCAGGAAGGAATAAGGAGGGTCTGCTGCTCAGACAAGAAAACAGATGAAGGGTAAACTAGTAAACCCCCAGTATCAAAACGGAATGTGCTGACATTTTGAAGGGTGTAGATAGAGAAGAAAGACTTCTGGTGATAGTGTATGTGTGCAGACACCAGAAATAACACTTAGAAGTGCAATTAGCATAGATTATTTTAACTCTAAGAGAAGTGGGGACCTCTAAGACAAGAGAGACAGAAGAGATGAAATCAGAAGTATAGAGATAATAGCAGTAGTAGCAGCAGCAGCAGCAACTGCTCAACAGACTGCAATAGAATAAAAATATGATATGTAGACCTAAAGAGGGATTTGTAGGTGGTTTTCTGATATCTGTATTCTGTCTGATAATGACCTGTATTTTTATAATTTCTAGACTTAAGAACTAATAATCACAATGTGTTTCATCTTCACAATTGCATGGGGTCACAATATATTAGGTGTGTTCCTTTTTATAAGTGATGAAACATGCTCAGAATGCCCTAAACCCCCACTTCCCAGTAATGTGTCCTGTCCATGAGCTTTCACTCTTTGATGTAATGTGTCCCTATGAATATTAAATACTCATGGACCTCAGCAAGTATCAATTACTATAGGAAAAATGGGAGAGAGAAATGCAAAGTAAGATAAGAATCTGTTCCAATCTCTGGTCCAGAAATGGACTTACCACACAGTGTAACTAGGTCAGGAAGGAAGACTATTAGAATCTTTTGACTATTTGATTTAGAGATTCAAAAGTAAACCCACTTTAGATAATCTCATGTTCTTTCTAGCTGTTAACTGCTTTCCTATTCACAATCTTATGGTGAACAATTAAAAGTATTGCAGAGGATTAGATTTGATTACATATTAAATGCAAAATTTTATTTAAAATTAGCACTATAATTAGTAATCGAGAGTATGTTTAACCTAAATACACTTACCTGTGGTTAGAGCGTCACTGGACTCCCTGTTCCTCAAAGTATAAGGCCCTTTCCCTGAGACATCAAATTCTGACTTCAAAGCCTTGGTGGAAATAAATGCCTTAAGTAGATTTAGTGAAATATACCACTTTTTTTCTCTTGCTTACCAGCATTCAAGGCCTGTTTGGAGTCCCAGATAAGAAATAGATTTTTTTTTCACCCACCAAAGAAACCCATCACAAGCATTGAGAGTATTTCTGTTGGATGATCCCAAGAAAGGAGATACACACACACACACACACACACACACACACACACACACACACTATAGAGGAATTGGAACCATGGGAAATTTTGTGGGTATAATGTGAGCCAGAATTAGCCACTTTTGTCTTTTATTCTTAACAAGCAACAGAGACTTGAAGGGAATAGAGTAGGAAAAAAAGCAGGTTGAAAAGGTAGCGCAGTACAGTGAGGGTAAGTGGGGGAGATAGAAGAGGTTTGAAGCGATACCAGTACACTGCACTCCAAATTAATTCAGAAGCAAGAGCTCATTATAGATTAGTGTGGAAGAAGAAAGTAGCTTAAACTTGTTTAGATAAACACTGACTAAATATGAAACAAAGTGCCAAAGTCAGCAATGAAACTGGTGGAAATCAATTCAGTGAAGAGTATTTTGCAGAGTCTGACATCAGGCTGAGCAGAGGCAGCAAAAGAGCCTTTCTCCTGAACCTTTGTCCTCTAGCAAACTCTGAAGGGCGATCAGGTTCCAACAGAGCCCTGGAGAGAGAGAGGGTGGGGCAAGAATTGATGTTGGAGGGTAGTTCCCAACTAATTGTGGGACCTTGAGTAACTAAGTACCAGCTTCATTTTCTTCGCTTGTAAAATGGAGATAATTACAGTATGTTCATCATAGTTTCATTTTTTATATTGTCACAAGATAATGTAAATAATATTTAACTCATTTGTGGCAGTAACATTTTAACTACTCAATAAACAATAGACATTATTATGTTAAATTGTAACATAACATTATTATGTTAAATTATTAAATCCATGGGAGTCAGACTCAGAATAATAATGGCTTACACTTATGGAATTTTTCCCGGGATGGGCAGAGTACTTTATTCACACCAACTCATCTGATTCTTACATTTTCACAGATAAGGACTCTGAGGTACAGACAGGTTAAGTAACAGTTTCAAGAATTTGAACCTCATTCGCTTGAGCTCCAGAGTCTGTTCTCTAAAAGCTATGCTGCATCATCAAAAGGATCCTTGGAACAAATCTTTTCAACTTTTGCATTTTGCAGATGAGAAAACCGAGGCTTACAACGATGATGCCATTTATTTTATATCACAAAACCAGTCAGGACAATCAGACCATTGTAGGAATTTGAGAGCCTGTTCCATTTGGAAACACTCCCTAACCCCAAGTGAATAATCCAGGGCCTGGCCCAGAGCTTGAAATGCTTGTCACATTTTATCCAGTCACTTTCCTATACAGAAAATGCAATGAATCATGTTATTTATTTATATCAGATCCATAGTGGGGAAGGCATCTTTGTAACAGACTTGATAAATTTGCAACTGATGGGATTTGTTTTTATGAAGAATGTAATAGAACAGGAAGAGAGGAAAGGAACCAACTTTTATTAAGTAATCACTACACTTGGCACTGCATGCATTGTGAAACCTGACAAGCAACATTTGACCCAGACAGACAGGGAATAGGTTCTGTGGCCAAAAGGGTCTAATAAGAGTTAGTAAGAATAAGTTTGTTATTTCAGAGGTCATAAATAAAACATAAGCAATTGCATTGTTTAGTAACATTTAACTGGTTGGGGAAGCTAAGATGAACATTCATACTGAAGTGGAAGTCTCATTATCACAGCCATTGGAATTCACTCAAAATTTGCTGGTATTCACTGATTTGGTAGGTGATGAATAGCAAGCTTGCTTGGCACAAGGGCAAGTTTCTTCAGCTACAAGAACCCTGCCTCAGACTGGTACTCCCCACCCAGGAGATTCTCAAACTCAGCAGGAGAATTCGCCTCAGATCACAAAGTAGGCAAAGGGACAGAAAGAGGAAACAGCTCCGTCTAAAGAGCTGTTTGCCCTAAAACTACCTTTGAACAAACAACTGCAAGTAAAAGATTGTTCTCCTCCTTAAGCCTCTCCTTCTCCCACCTCAGTATAAACACAGCCCCCATAATAGCAGCATTGAACCCTAAAATGAAAATAAGGATTCCCCAAGAGAGAGGCACCAAAATCCAACTTAATAACCTCAAGCGATACTTCCCAAAATAAAAACTCTATGCTCTCTAAGCCAATCTTGCACAGCATCTTCACACCCATTAACCCAATTGCACCATTCATCCAGGTCTTAGACATGTTACGACTGTGCAGTCCTGGTATTACTCTGTCTTGTCCATTCATCTCAAGTGGACACTTTCCTTCCACTGCGCTAACCACTAAAGCTTCTGAATTCTAGCTTATGAGTAACAGCAGGGATATGATTGAAGAAAGGCTATAGGCATGTGATTATTGGTCTTTACCAATAAAGAAGTAACCAGCAGGGCCCTGGCAAGGAAGCCCTGCTGGGGTGAGAAGAATGAGACCACCTCATGGTGCTCTGTCTTCTGCACTCTTGCACCCTGTGTCTCCTTCCAATACTGTAGTGCTTCCAAGTGCTGACTCTGCTAAAGCTGAAGACCTCAGCGGGACAAGTGTTATGAGAGTGATTGATTGAAATTCAGAGCACTTTGCAGAATGATTTGTTTGACATTCCCAGTAGGAAACTCTTGTTTGTTGAACTTATTAT
The DNA here is from genome assembly GCA_028627145.1 of Eidolon dupreanum. Lineage (NCBI taxonomy): Eukaryota > Metazoa > Chordata > Mammalia > Chiroptera > Pteropodidae > Eidolon > Eidolon dupreanum. Next base: position 29,688,450 of record CM053501.1, read on the forward strand.
TCATTCATGTATTCATGAAAAAAAATACAATAAATGCATAATCTCTGCATAGTGCCTCAATGATCACATTGAAATGAACCCAGAGCTTTGCAGTGCTAAGCAAGGTCTTTGGTTTGCAACAGAACAGTTTTACATTGCAATATCATTAACTGTGTCTAGAGTTTACATTATGCTTATAAATCAGCGAGGGAAATTTAACCTGCATTGTAATTTAAGGTTATACAGAGAATCAGACATTAAAAATGCATATGCATAATAATATCTTCTTGTGTGACTATTTTTTTTTTATTTTCCTCCTACTGAGTGATTTAACAATTACTGTGTTGAGATGTGACTGAGTCTGTTCAGCTAGTGTTTGTGTTTTGACTTTTTGACAACTAGAATATAAGCCAGGGGAAATACAGAAATTATTTCCAACATCCATGGGTAACATGGGAAAATGGCTCTTTAAATAAGCTATTAAAGTAGGGGAAAACATGCTGCATTGTTTGGAAAACAACTGCTGTTAAATGCTGTGTTTTAAAACAACAGCTACTAGTAGGCCTTAAACAGTAAGGTCAGAGTGTTATAATGGCACATTCTGAGTCCAGTCTTAAATATTTACATTTACAGCTGCTATGATGATAGTCTCTGGCCTTCCTAGTAAGAGCAAGTGCAGGGAATACAAGAAAGGACCATCACAGCATGGTGACTTTGAAAATTGAGGGTTCATGTTGATCTTCCAAAGGCAAAAAGAAATTCAAGAATTACATCATGCATTCTCTCACCACTGTGATTTCCCCATAAGGATCTTTTTGATTCTTAAATACCCTAGTGAAGGCTTCTATAATCCCCCAGTATAGTCTTTTTAAAAAATGTAATTTACCTGACCTTTCTCCTATTCACATGGTAAGAGTCACCTCTAAACATCAGGGCTCACTCTAATTTCAGGGTTGAAAGAGCCAGGAAGAGAAAACTATTACCCAAAAGTGCTTTCTGAAGCCGAGGGTAGTCAGACCTCTGAGGCCACTGGTGACCCTGATCATGGTCTAGTATTTTATTCATGCCTCTAGAATATCTGCAGAACTTCTACACTTAAAAATCTCACATCAGCTACATGTCCTGAGCCAAATCCAGCCAGACCCTCAAACCCTCCGTTAGGCAACTCTATCCACTTTGTTTATCAGTATTAATTATACAACTCTCCAGTTCCCAAAATCTTACCACTTTGCCATGTGCTCCATTTTAAAATTTCCCTTCCTCCACCATTAAAACCACATACATATATTCAGTCAATATACACCATAATTTCCTCAATAATATATTTTGGGTTTGTTTTTCCATATTCAAAACAACTCATCTAAATCAACCTGTGTTCTCCCCTGACCTTCTGCAACAACACTTCAAGAAGACATCTCTGCCTTCCACATCTGCACCTGTCAATACACTCAAAACTGAAATAATATATATTGAGTCTATACTCAATATACTCAAAACTGAAATAATTTTCTTCAAAGTCTTGTCCCACTATATGCTTCGGAAGCTTATAAGCATTGCTTTGTTTCTCATTATATACTTTTTTAACTCATAGATTTCTTACCTACCCTTTAAGACATTTCTCAAAACTCTTTACCTCATCCTCTTCCTTTTATCTCATTAGCCCATAGAATTTTCCATTCTTGCCTGCATGTTTGTGCATGTGTTGTCCCTCTTTTTATAATGTTGTCTTCTCTCTTTAACCCTCTCATTTTCCTAAACTTTGTTAGAAAATACCTACTTTGAAAGTATCAAAATGTATTATTTAAAAAGAAAAATAAAGTAGACAAAAATTTGGCAAAAGCAACAAAGGAAAAAAGTTAAACAAATTTTAAAACAGAAATGAGAAAGGATCACACATAAAGAAGTGGTGAAGACTTTCTAAATAATGAGGGAACTTTAAATATAAATATATATATGAATAAATTTAAAAACAAATGAAATGAAAAATATTAGCAAAATAAGAAAATCAGTAAGGAGATAGAAAAACTCAAATATATCCATTATAACAAAGAATATTTAAAAGGAGGTCTGAAATATCAACCCCTTCCTCATCCTTATTAAAAAAAAAAAAAGTGTCTGTCTGGTACAGATATTTTCATGAGTAACTTAAGATACAATGTATAAATTCTATGTTTTTAAACTATTCCAGAACATGTAAAAATATTTTAAGTGTCTTGAATAAATTTACAAATTGCCAGAACTAACATTAAAGTAAAATAAAAAATAAGACTCGAAATACGATAAACCAACCTCACTTATGAGGGCAAATACAAAAATCCCAATTAAAATATTAGTGAAATTATCCAAAACTATATTAAATGAGTAATATATAATAAAAAGTAAGGTTTCAAATATTAATGTAATATTTAGCAATGAAATTCAGTACATTAACAGAGTTAAAAACTAGGAAGAGAACTTTCACTTCTGAAATGAATGAGTAACTTCACACACAGATGAGAGATGTTTAAATTCTGATAAGTCATAGTGAAGAGACCTCACTGAGAGCCCAGCATATCAAGGAAAGACCCCAAAAGGGTTATTGTCTGAATAACAGTGCTAAACTAGCTAAATAAAGGCTACTGTAGGCCCACTGTAACCAAGCTTAAAATAAGCATACAAAAGATTGAGATGAAAGCAAAATTTTACATTTTTTAAAGGAAAACAAGAAAAAAAAAACTTCAACAAAATGTCTAACACCCAATAAAAAATTACTGTACATGGGAAGAAGCAGAAAAAATGTGACAAATAACCAGGAGAAAAGTCATTCAAAAGAAATAAAACTAAAAGTTACAAACATTATAGAATTATCAGACAAGGACTTTAAAATAGCTAAATATAATATGTCCAAGGATTCAAAGGAATATAAGAATGTATGAGTAGAAAAATGAAACTATAAAATAAAATAACTAAATGAAGTTTATACAGGTGAAAACAATGATATCTGAAATGAGGAATTCAGTAAATAGGATTAGCAGAAATTTAGATACTGCAAGAGAAAAGAGCAGTGAACTTGAAAACAAGCATTGTTAATTATCCAAAATGAAACACATGAAAAGCCAGGGCCAATTATATACTGTTTACAGGAATGACCTTAAATATAGACTGAAAATGAAAGAATGGAAATAAATATATTAAACTTAAACTACTGAAAAATGAAGCTGGAGTAGCTCTATTAATATTAGACAAAATAAATTTTAGAGCAAAGGATATTACTGGGGATTAAAAAATAATCATTTCAAAGTGATAAAGTAGACAAAAATCAAGAATAACAATTCTAAATGTATATGTTCCTGATAACAGAGATTCAATATGTGAAGCAAACATGTAGAACTGAAAAGAGAAATAGAAAATTCACAACTATAATCAAAGATTTCAATGCCTTTCTCTCAATAATTGATAGAATAAGTACACAGAAAATCAGTAAAGATATAGGAAACTTGAATACTACTGTCAATAAAACTGATATTTAAGGAACATTCTACCTAAAACAGCAGAGTTCACATTCTATTCAATCAGACACAGAATATTTATTAAGACAGATCATATTCTGGGCCACAAAACAAGTCTCAATAAATTTCAAAATATTCAAGTCATACAAAACATTTTTTGGCAACATGGAATTATGTTAGAAATTTAGAAGAAGAAACCCCCAAATATTTGTAAATGTAATGGCGCATTGCTAAATATCCCATTGGTCAAAGAAGCAATCAATAGAGAAATTGGAAAATAAATTCAGCTGAATGAAAATGAAAACATATCAAAATTTCTATGGCACAACTAAAGCAGTGGTTAAAAAGTAATTTATAGACAGAAACGCCTTTATTAAGAATGAAGAAAGAAATGTAAATTTCTACCTTAAGAAAAAAATTTTAAAAAGAATAAATCAAACAAAGTAATCAGGAGAAAGGAAATTACAAAGATATAAGGAAAACCTAATGAATTAGAAAACAGTAAAAAAATATTGAAGAAAAATAAATGAAACAGAGCCATTGCTATGAGAAGAACAATAAAATTAAGAAATCTTTAGCCAGACTGATCAACAAAAAAAATACCAATAGCAGGAAAATAAAGGGGACATAGCTACAGACATTAAAAAGATAATAAAGGAATAGTATGAAGAACTTGGCTACTAAATCTGACAACTTGATGAAATGAACAAATTCACTGACAAAAACTATGAAAGCTCGCTAAACAGAATAGACAACTAAAATAGCCCTGTATCTAATTTTTAAAATGATTTTGTAGATAAGAACCTCTCACAAAATAATTCCAGGGTGAGGTGGCATCATTGATGAATTCTAAACTTTTAAAGAAGAAATAGTATCAACGTTTTGCAAATTTTTTTTAAAAAACATAAGAGGAGGTAATACTTTCCATTTCATTCTGAGTCCAGCAATACTCTATTACTAAAACCAGATAACAATATTAAAAGAAAGGACAATTACAGAGCAATACTCTTCATAAACATAAAACAAATATTCTTAACAAAAACTTAATAAGTTAAATCCAACAATATGACCGAGTCGAGTTTATCACAGGAATGTAGGGTTGGTTTTACAAAATAAAATTAACCAATGTAACTCACCATATTAACAAATTAAAACAGAATAAGTATGTACTAATTTAAATATGTAAAAATCATTTGACAATATGAAAAATTTATTCATGATAAAAACTCTCAGGAAGTTAGATATAGAAAGAAACATCTTCAACTTGATAAAGAGCACCTATTGAAAATCCAGAGCTAAGAAAGTTGTCTGCATTTTATTGTAGGTGTCCAAGGATAATAAGTATAAGTACAAGTATAATTAAACAGGAAAAAGAAATAATATTTTTGGATAGGAAAGGAAAAAAGTAAAACAATCTTTCTTTGCAAATAACATGGTTATCTGTGTAGAGAATTCTAGGTAATCTACAAATAATAGGATGTATGAAACACAGAATAATGCTAAGTAGTAAGTACCCGGAAGGCAATAGAATGAAGAATAAGGGATTAATAGGATGAGAGTGGAGATGGAGAAGGGCAGTGCTATATTAATGAAGGTAACCAAGAAAGGCTTCTCTGGGGATGTGAAATCTGGAGGATGTGAAGAAACTTTTCAAAGAGCCTGGGCTAAGCGTCCAAGATGTGGGCACAGTAAGTCCAAAGCCCTGAAGCAATATGAAAAACAAATGTTATAAGCAGAATAAATATTTAAACAGAAGACTAAAAACTGCTACGATGAGCAGATTATGTACTTTCCACCTAGTTAATCTAAGGTGAATTTAAGAAAATGGTTGGAAGTTATGAAAGGATTTAGTAAGGTAACCAGGCACGTGATCCCTGCACAGACCAATACCAGAAAAGCTTAAGAGCACAGACTGTGGAGAAAACCTTGGCCTTGTTTTAAATAGACTCCATTTCTTCCAGATCTATTATTGCTGTGGGCTAGTTACTTAACTTCTCTATGCCTTAGTTTCTTAATCTATAAAATGGGGTTAATAATGATATCCACTTCATTGAGTTGGTTTAATGAAAGATTAAATGTTTTTAACACATGTAAACTACTATGCCTGGCATATAGTAAAATGTATTTAGGTGTTAGCTCTTTTTGTCTTATGCCTGAGCAAGCAACGAGACAAAGATGTTATGAACAAAAGTATTCCTTGCAATACTGGCAAATATTGTAATGTACCGTGATTTAAACATAAATGCTTATAAAATAAATAAGAAAAACTTTAACATTTTATGGAAGGACACATTGAAAATTGAATAAATTGGTGTGTTTTAGAGTTCAAGTCTCAATCTTATAAAGGTGTTAGTTTTGATCCAAATTAATCTATAATTTAGTGCAACCCCAATCAAAATCCCAATAGGATATTTTACAAGACATGATTCATTGATCCTAAAGTTCATCAGAAAAGCAATGAAAAGAGACATGCCCTGCCAGATACTGTAATTATATCAATATTACAGTAATTAAAACAGCATGAGATTGGCTCAGGAACAGAAGAATAAAATAACAAAACTGAACAGACTTAAGGAACAGTGCTAGTATGAATGGTACATAATAAAGGTAGCATTTAAAACCAGTCATAAAAATTCACTTGAAAAAGAAAGTGTTAAATTTTTGTCTTACATCATTAACAAAAAAAATAAACAGATTAACAACAATTTATATATATGTAATTGATATATATATTTATATATTATATAAATATAACATTTACAAAATATGTTATATATTACAGTTATAATGAATATAATATATAATAAATAATATTATGAATTCATATAGTAATATGAATATTAATAATATTAACATTTTATGGTTCATATATCTGCTTTTTGTGTTCATATATTAATATATGAATTCATATATTAAAATGTAAAGTATTTTAATATTGTTGTGGTATAAAAAGCTTTTCCAAGCAAGTCATAAAATCTAGAAAATTTAAAGGAAAGATAGACAGCTTTGACTACTTATTTTTTTAAAGTTTATATAATGAAAAATGGACAAATGAATTTAAAAGAAAAAAAGAGATTGAGAAAAAATGTTTGCAACATCTAATATAGGCAAAGAACCTCTATAAATTATTGAGGAATAAGATGATCTAATAAAAGTGTGCGAAAATTATAAACGGACAATCCACAGGGGGAAAATAACTCAAGTTGCCAATAAACACATGCAAAAAAAAAGGCTTACCCTCATTGGTAATTTGGGAAAGTTAAATTAAAATAATTATATTCAATTGTCATCTATTAGTTTTGACCATAATTAAAAGAACTACTAATAACCACAGTTGACAAGGGTATGAGCAAGTGGGCATTTTCTCAGACCCTGGGTGAATATATAAACTGGTACAGTTTAAAGATTAATTTGGGAATATTAACCAACATTTAAAAATGCATATGCACTTTGGCCCAATAATTGTACTTCTAGGAATCTATAATACAGAAATAGTCTAACATTCATGCAATAATGAGAAATATTAAATTGAGGTCAAGTCCATCCAAAAATTCTGTAATATATAACTTTAGTTCAAATCCTACTTGCAACTCATTAGCTGTGGACCCTGGGCAAGATGCAAAATCTCTGAACCTCAGTTTTCTCATCTGTAAAATGGAAAAAATAGGACCTAGTTTACAAGTCCACTGGAAAGAATCAAATAATTCATGCGAAGCATTTAACACAGAGCATAGTGCCTCATAAGCCTTCAGTTGAAAGACTTTTCTTCATTTTCTATTGTTTCCCAGAACTTAAAATAGTGTCCATCAAATCATAGGAGCCTCATAAATATTTGTTGAATGAATCTCATATTGTTATTTCTCCTGCAGGCTTAGTTTGCTCTGGGAAATTTCTATTGTAGATGCTGACATGAGGACTTACAAGCCCAAACCTCCCCACCTAATTTGGTAGAGCTTTGAGGAGTCATCCCATCCTCAGAATTCCCAAAGAATCACCTGAGGTTTCCCTTAAGATAGCATTACAACCTCTCATTCTGCTAAATCTTGTCTTTTTTTTCTTCACTCTGAGCTATTAATTCCAAAAACATGCCCTGATAAATTCCCTAAGTGCTAATCTCAGAAACAGCTTCTCAAGGAACCCAACTTGTAATAGTCTCTGATGCTTAAACTAAACTAGCACAAGATCTCATTGTTTTCCTTTACCACAATTTGTGAATAATAGTAACAAATAATAGTAATTTTGTCATTATTTAATATTTTTTAACTAGACCAAGTGTAAGCTAAGTACAGATTCTGCTTTTGTGGGAAATATTCATATTTTGTTTATCATGAAACTTTTAAATCAATTTTGATTTTTTAAAATATTACCATAAAATATTATTTAATCTTGGTTACTGAGCATTTTAGTGTCGCCTTATATTCTGTGCCTAATGCAAGAGCCTCACTCACTTCATTCTGGTTCCAATTCTGGAAGGAATCATCTATTTTTTTTATTGTTTGTTTTGTTTTGTGTGCATTCATTTTTGCCACACCTAGAGAAGATAGTGTCTGACATATAGTAACCTCTAAATAATTATCAAGTGAATAAATGAATGAATTAACCATAAGGATTTTCATTGCAAAGTTCTTTGTGATAGAAAAAAATGTAAACATTAATCAATAAATGAAAGTCATGATACATCTATGCTATATAAATTTTTCAAAAGAATAAGACTCACACATACATGCTAACATAAGAAGATATTATACATACTGACAAGTTAAAAAGTAAGTTGCAGAATAACATACAGTGTGATTTCATAGATAGGTAGGCAGATGGACAGATAGAATACAGTAAATGCTAACATAAGTAGAATTGTGATTGGAGGAATAATATGAAATTTATATCCAATATTATACATAATTCTGAATTGTTCGAATGCTCAAAGAGCTTGCAATTATATATTAGGTTTTTAAGCTTAAAAAAAAAAAAACACACCCAAAAAGGTTTACCACCTCCAGGAAGCCTTCCTTAATGGAATACTGCTCAATATCGTATTACTGTCAACCTTCTTAACACAGCTTCCACTTGTTTGCATGATGCACTGTTAAGGGTCAAGTGATGCACATCTATGTATATCCTGTCTCATCCACCAGATTAAAAACTCCTTTGATGCTGAGGCTGATATTTTTATTTTTTATGCCTTTTCAATACCACAACAAAATACCATTCCATCCAGAGTTATATCTGACTATTTTATAAATGTGAAGCCATGTGAGTCTTATTTGTATTTGTATATGACATACAGATCCATTACTATGGAATCTCTCTTTGTATACATGCTAGAAATTATGATGAGTACTTAGCTGAACAAGTTATAAAAACAATTATGAGCCATACTTAGGCATTCTGCAGGTTACCTTCCCAGAGAAGTTTCTATACACCAATAATGACGTATGCTAAAACTAATACTAATAAAATATTGTAGGGTAACAACTTAATGCCAAATTTTAAGAGAAATGACTATAATGTAATATTCAATCAAATATGTTGCCAAACAATCTCTATTATCTGTAAAATTTTCCAAAAAGTATTAAAGATTAAAGAGGCAACAATAACCAATGACAAATTTTTAGTGTGGTATTTATACAAAAGTTTTTTCTTTCTTCTAATTCCTTACTCTGGAGATGATTCAATTGTGTTCCTTGGGATCTTGGAATTCCTAGGGTGTGTGGATGCAAGTAGGTATGGCTGTAAAGATTTGGAGAAGACAAAGTTACCAAATAATTTCCAAAGAATCAAGTCCTTGGAGGTTCACCGCTATGTTTCTCTTTGTAAATTTCCTGCAGTTTTCTACCTATATTGGATTGCATTACAACACATTTCTTAAAAGTTGACCTAAGTTTGTGCACAGTCTGAAATGACTTATGTTTGTGCACAGGCTGAAGTGAATAGTGTAGGTCCTGGCATTTGTTTAAATCTCTGATGCAAAGAGATTCAATGTACGTAAGAGTCTTAATGTAATATTACCTGCTGACACTGCACTGAATTTAGAGACCAATTGCATTTAAAATTTCACCATTCTAATGCTTGCATTCAGGTTTTCAGTCTAATTGTCTTACCTACAGATTGCAAAACTGTTTGGATTCTAAAATTTGGAGGATGGAGAGGAGAAAACATATTTAGAAAAAATAAGTAGGGGATTTAAAAATCTGGCATCTGAAAGTTAAAATTTGTTTAAGCTCTTTTTAACTTTCAGCCAAAACTAATGACCTTTATTTAATGCTCCTATTAAAAACAAATGTGATGCAACTGCAAACATGTTAAGATTAACATAGATACCCAGGAAGCAAAAGCATCACAATTTTCTGATTTAAAATGAAATAAAGATGCTTCAAATTCTTTTTTCTTTTTAAAAAGAAAAATTATTACTTGCCAGTTACCATTTATTCATTATTCATCTGTTACCACTTCACTTGCTATTTCTCATATAACCAAATTTCTTTGTGCATTTTACATTTCTGTTCCTGAAGGCCATTGATAACGCAGATAATAAGTCAATCAACTCATAAAAGCATAAAGGGAACAGATAACATCAAACATACTATTTAATAGCCAAAGCCCAATTTTACTGAGGACCCCTTATACCCAATGTCAGCTCAGAGAAATGCTGATTTATTTTAACAAGATTCAGTGTACAACCAGGCTGGAAAGATAGAGAAATTCATCAAAAATAAGTGCCAGATTATTTAACAAACTGGAGAAACTCACATCATCAAATAAAAAGGGCAATAAGTTATGTTTTGGATGAATTCTGTTTTATAGGAAGATATTCAAATTACTTAATCAAGGCTAGAGTCTTAGTTTAAGATTGAGGGTTGTTTCAAGTGTCTTTTTCCCAAGATAACAATTGAGAAATTGAAACTCTCCATTCATTGGGAAAATAATAAATTCTATAAATAGATCAATAAATAATACAGCCCAGAAAACATTTCTGTAAACTTCCCCTCCCTCCTTCCCTACAGAACAGTCAACTTAAATCATGAAGAGTGAGGAGAGACATATATCACATCAGCAGAAATGAATTCTAAATGCAAAATAATGAGTATCTTGAACAACAATTCTACCTCTCCATTTATGGAATTTGTTCTGGAAGTATGATGTACCAAAGAATGAGTAAGGGCTTTGGCATCAGAAAAACATGTTTTGTTTTGTTTTGTTTTATTTTGTTTTTCATTTTCTTATTCTTCAGCCAATTATTTACCAGTGTTGAATTTTGGTCTCCTCATCTGTAAAATGGTGTTAATAATACATTGCTTATAACATTTGACAATCCAATGAGATGTCTCCATAGTAAAGTACATAATAAAATTGACAGTGTACATAAAGTTGCTCAGAAAGTTGCTTCTTCCTGTTGTTTTCCTTTTGTGTGATTGTGTCTTTCCACAACATGGCATATTTTCTTCATAGAAAGGACACCAGCAGTGTCTGCCATACTGGGAAAGTTTCACAAGTATTAAGCAGCATCTCAGATTACTAAATTTATGAACAAAGACTCTGAATTACCAAAGAGATGAACAAAATCTTTTACTTAATGAGGACTCAAATTAACATTTTGAGACCAAATTAACATTTACCTGTTCTGACTCCTGGGTAAACTGTTGCAGAATGATGAAAAAAAAATTGCTATTAAACAAATATGACTTTGATCAAGTGAGCTAAGCTTCTATGAGTTTTACTTTATGATTTATGCAGAAATATACATGTCAGTGAATTTGTGCTAGGCTCCTTAAATGTTCTGTTTTGTAGATCTTTTTCAAGTGTTCCTTCCTCACAAAACCCTGATTTAGGCTTGCTACTTAGAACAAAATATCAAAACAACAGATAGATAATGAAACTCTGATTGTTAAAATATTGAAATATTGGTGATAATAAATATCACCAGTAAATTCGTAAATAATACAACTCAGAAAAACATTTCTTTAAATTTCTACCTTTCCCTGTTCTCACTGAACGATCGGCTTACTTTCCTGAGGCATTTGAAAGAGTGACCGGAGTATTAAAACTATAGCAAGGTAAGCAAAAACCAGACAGCTGATCCCTCTAAAAAAAAAAAAATAAGATGTCAGCACTTTCCAAAATATGTATCCCAATGAGTGCACACAAAAGCAAACTTTTACAGGGTCCTTGTCTTTATAAATATTGAAATAAAGGGAAGAAATCATGTATTAACCACTCATACCCCCTCATTAAAAGTGGTTTGGCATAGGAAAGATGAATGCTGCCAAAATAGCAAATAAGACCTTTCGGGCCCAACACCCTTGTCTATCTGAAACAAGGGGCCACAGTACACCACTTAAAGTGATGTGCTTCCTGCCTAGGAAATGATATGGATGGCAGTACCTGACTGAGTGTAACAGTGGTATAATGGCAGGCTCCGAAGGCTGCTTTATTTGGTAATTGTTTGGGAATAGGTCTCTATACTAGCTACATAATTTCTCACAGGGATGCTATATCATCTGAGGGCTTCAAGTTCTATTCACCTGGAAAATGTAATCTACAATGAGGGAAAAATGTGTACAGCAGCATGACCATGATGTCTCTACAAGGCGAAAATGCCTGCAGTAAAGAATGGCGCACTGATTTAAGCTCTGCTGTCAACATTTGCTTCCTGTAGGCCCCAAGGACCAATACACTCTTGCAGGGAAGCAAATTTGGATCTTATAGACAGACAAAGCTCCTAGAACTGATTATTCAGTCAAGTCCCCAGGAACTCTTAACACGTTTCATATTTTTCAATTTGAAAGAATGATACTACTTATCTAGAAACCTCCTTTCTCCTGGAAATATAATCTATCAACAAAAATATCACATCAGCAAAAAAGAAAAAAAGAGAGACAGAATTAAATGTCTTCCTATTTACTGTTTCTTTTTCAGTGTCCTATATACACTGATGTATGTCTAATATCCAGGTGCCCATCTGAAAAACAAATCATTACTTAGTGGGACTATTCTTGCCTGTTACAGTGAATGACTCAGTAAAATATTGTTGAGTCAGGATCTCAAACTCTACCAGTTCTGAAAACCAGCTTCACAACAGAGTTCATCACTAGACAGTTTGTATTTGGAAATCTGATCTAAAACAAATGTACTAAGAGAGATAAATATAAAAATTCAAATTGCTCACATGGGTTTTAGCTTTGGTTATAAGTTCTGAAATATGGTAATTTTGGAATTTTCATCAAGTCATTTGATATTACTATTTGGAATGTAACACGTTTTAATGTTATAAATTGTCCTGACACTCTTAGCCAATGACTCAGACCAGGCTAGAGCTTGAAGGAGCCTTCAATGAATGTCACTCTTTAAAACTGACATATACCTACACTACTAATTTTTATAAACATTCAAAATGTTTTGAATGAGATAGAAGCAAACAAAAATAAAAAACTACACATACCAATTGAAGTCAAAGGCCGCTGACAAATCACAGAACGCTACTCTGAGTCACAAGAAAGTTGGCGCAGCCCAGCTGAAAGATGCAGTGGATCGGGGCACGCTTCCACTTCACTTCACATGCTCTGTTTCCTGTAAGCTCCAGACGTGGTCCCAGGCCTATAGACACAAAGATGAAGAACACCAACTCCTTACTCTCAAAGACCTCTCAATTTACTAATAGAGAGGAGATAAAACACAAATCTCTACAAATCTTTACATAATGAAAGTACTAAAAGAGGAGCATCTGAGCAGTTAGGTATGGAGGGAGGCGGGAAACCTGACTCTTCCTCCAGAGGACACTGGAAGGGTATGAAAATTTAAGCGAATCTCAAGCACAGAGGGACTTAACCTCTCATGTCATGAGGTAAATGAATATTCTGGCCTCAGAAAATTGATAAGATCAAACAATGTCATTTGCTGCAACGGACAGGCAAGTTGCTCATTGTTGACTTAAAACTTGTGAACACTGTAATGTCGTAACATGGCAGATTGCCTGGGAATAGGACAATCCATTCCAATCTGTCTTCTTTCCACTGTGTGGCCCCTCAAACAGGGCACGTCATCAGGTTTGGTCACAGAACACTGAAGTGCCTCCTTATATGCCACAATGTAAATGAACAGAATTACACCTATGTGTACCCAGGGCAAATGGAAGGATTCCATTGGCCAACCCAATATGCCACTTAGATTATGCTGCTGCAGAGATTAGATGCCAGCTTCTAGTGAGATGCTAATTTCTCAGACATCATGGCAATGATCTCACTGGGTAGCAATGTTAGATAAAAGCATCTCTTTCTAACTGAAGTTACTGTTTAAGGTATTCATGTCAAAACTTGCTTTCTGACTCTCCTCAATTAACTGTATTATCTGAACCCATCACTGTTTTTTGTTTCTCCCTAGGATTTTACACCAATCAAGGAAGACTTTGCCAAGTCATGAGGAATAGAGTATATACTGAAAAATTCTTCAATTTTAGACATTTTCCTATAGGACTGTGACTGCTGCCAGAGAGTACATTCACTACCCTACACTTTCCTCCCTTCATTCCCATAATTCTCTTCCAAGAAAACCCCTGTAGTAATATATGCTCAATAACTTTCCTTAAAGAAAAAGAAAAAACTTTGCTTATAGATTGGAAAAATTAATATCATTAAAATGTCCATACTACTCAAAGCAATCTATAGATTCAATGCAGTCCCTATCAAAATACTAATGGCATTATTCTCAGAACTAAAACAAATTAACCTTAAATTTATACAGAATCACAAAAGATCTCAAAGAACCAAAGCATTCTTTCTTCAGAAAGAACAAAGTTGAAGTTAGCACACTCCCTGATTTCAAACTATACTACAAAGCTATAAAATCAAAACAATATGGTAATGGCACAAAAAGAGACATGGATCAATGGAATAGAATAGAGAAACTTGAAATAAACCCTCACTTATTTGGTCAATTAATCTACAACAAAGGAGACAAGAAAACATAATGGCAAATGATAGTCTTTTCAATAAGTGATGCTGGGCAAGGGCAACAAAAGCAAAACAAGCAAATAGGACTTCATCAAACTAAAAAGCTGCACAGTAAAAGAAACCATCAAAAAATGAAAAGACAACCTACTGAATGAGAGAAGATATTTGCAAATGATATACTTGATAGGGGATTAATATCCAAAATATATAAAAACTTATACAACTCAACATAAAAAAAATCTGATTTAAAAAGGGGCAGAGGACCCAAATAGACATTTCTCCATAGAAGACATACAGATGGCTAACAGATATATGAAAAGATGCTCAATATCACTAATCATCAGGCAAATACAAGTCAAAATACAATGAGATATCAAAAAGTTAACACATAACGAATGTTGGTAAGGATGTAGAATAACAGGAACCTTTGTGTACTGTTGGTGAGATTGTAAATTGGTGCAGCCACTATGGAAAACAATATGGAGACCCCTTTAAAAAATAAAAATAAAACTACCATTTGACCCAGCAATCCCAGTAATTCCACTTCTGAGTATCCAAAGAAAACAAAAACACTAATTTGAAACACTATGTTCACTGCAGCATTATTTATAATTGCCTAGATACAGAAGCAGCCTCAGTGTCCATCAATAGGTGAATAGATAAAGATGTGATATATAGTAGAATATTATTCAGCAATAAAAAAGAATGAAATCTTGCCATTTGCAACAACATGGATGGACCTAGAGAGTATCATGCTAAGAGAAATAAGTCAAACAGAGAAAGACAAACACCATATGATTTAACTTAAAAGTAGAATCTTAAGAAACAGAACAGAAATGTAAATAGATTTACAGATATAGAGAACAAACTGATGTTTGCCAGAGGGGAGAGGAGGTAGAGGGATGAATAAAAAATGTGAAAGAGAATAATAGACACAAACTTCCAGATGTAAAATAAATAAACCTTGGGTATATAATGTACTATACAGGGAATATAGTCAATAATATCATTATAACTTTACACAGTGACAAGTATTAGACTTATCTTAGTAATCACATTACAAGGTTTATAAATGTTAAGTCACTATGTTGTACACCAAAACTAATATAATATTATATGCCAACTACAGTAATTTTGTTTAATAGAACAGGAGATAGAAACAAAAAAGTTACATGACATCCCCAACCAATCAAATTTCATCCTTTTCCCTTTTCTAGTCAGACTTTAATAACATCACATAATAGTTACAATGTGACCTAGGTAATGGGTTCTGTATTTTCTATTACTAAAGTGGAATGACTTTTCCTTTTCACTAGAAAAGGTAAGTTTCGCATGATTATTGTCTCGTGTGAAGTATTATAAAGTATCTGTGACCCTTCAAAGACATGGCTGCCTTTCAGAAAGAAGAGAGAACATTGGACACCTTAAATCCTTTGATTAAAGTTCCTTTGTTTAGAATTCACATTTCCTTATTTTTTTATACCAGAAATGTCATTCACATATCCATTTATTCACAATAAATTTAAATAGTGACTTCATGCTGGGCATTGTCCTAGCTTTCAGGATATGTCAGTAAACTAAATAGACCAAGATATTGGCCATCATGGATATTCCATTCCAACAAAACAATACTGGGTTTAGGATAGAAATGGCATAACAAAGAAAAGAAAGAATGAACCAGTCGATGGTATTAATACCATTGTTCATTTATTTGGAATTACATTAAATTAGATCCCTACCTCACACAGGACACAAAAATCAATAACAGGTAGAAAATTTCAGAATGTAAAAGAATATCTGTAGAAACTTAAAGTAGGAAAAAATTTCATAAACAGGACACAAAGCAAAATCTATATTGTTGTTTTTGATTACATAATAATAAAAAGCTTCTACAAACAACAACCACAAAAATCAAGCCAGAGAATGGGAAAAGGCAAACAACCAGGAAAGAATTTGTATCCAAGATGCATAGAGCATTCCTACAAATTGATGGGAAACAAGTCTAATTTTAAAATAGGCAAAGGATATGAGCAGCAATTCATAGAAAAGAAAAGCTGGGTATCTGATAAACTTACAAAAAGGCCCTAAAGTTAGTTACAAGGAAAATCAAAATTAAAACAGCAATGAGATACAATTTTACATCCATTAAGTTGGGAAGCATTTTAAAGTCAGACAATACCTAGTTCTGATGAAGATGTGGAGCAACAGGACTTCTATTCACTGCTGAAAAGAGAGGAGATTGGTACAGATACATTATAGGGCACTGTGGTAATACCTAGGAAACAGTTTGCATGTGTGCACAAGGAGACTTGTGTAGGAATGTTCTTCACACCACTGAAAGAGCAAAAGTTAAACAATTAAATGACCCCTCACCAGGGATTAGATTGTGGCCTATTCAACAATAGAAAACTATAGCTGTTAAAATGAATAGACTAGAGCCACATATAATTAACATGGAGAATCCTAGAAACTGACTGTTAAAAGAAAAAATGAGTTGCAGAAAGACACATACAATATAATAACATATAGTTTCAAATCCATTTTTGTACAAAAAGTATTTCTAAAAACCAATAACATGATGGTAGTTATTTCTGGAGTGGGGTCAGGATGATAGAGTTAGGGAGGAGCAAATCGCTATCTCAACTCTAATGGTAATGTTTTGTTTCTTTCAAAATATCCTCAGTGAAGATGGCAAAATTCTCAAGATTTAATAAATCTGATCGGTAGATATGTAGATGCTCACCATTTTAGCCTCTATACTTATCTACGAATGTGAGATAATTCATAATAACATTATTGATTTTTAAATAAGAGGAAAAACAAAATAAAATTAGATAAAATTTGTTCTTTTACACCTGAAATAAGGCAAAAAGAATTTGAGACTATGGGCTCACACTATCTGCTCAAGAGAAAGAAATTAGAATTGAGCCACACACTTCCCACTTTCTTCTTTCCCCTGCCCCCACTCCCAAAGTGTCACATGCCCCTGGTTGTCCCTGTGGTGGTTGACTGCTGGCTGCCAATTGCATGCAGAGCGCCTTTGCCATTGTCACCATTAGCCACCACCCTACAACTGTTCGGAGCAGTGGAGAAGCCCATCCTCAGGAAGAGTCGGAAGCAGGACAGAAAGTGATTCACTAACATTCAGCCTTGCAATCAATAGGGAATAAACTGACAAATTTCATTGACTATTCTGTCTTTTGGTATCTTTTTGATTCCCACTTTGTGGCAATTAAAAAAAGAGAGAGAGCGAGAGAGAGAAAATCAAAGTATCATCTTGTCCAGGAAGAATAGACAACAGCAACTTTGATAAGCCATAGTATAAAAACACAGATTGATAATATTAAATTATTGTTTCTCTATCCTCTTCCTCCTGGAGGTGTTTTTAACCCTATCTTAAAGGTTTTTTTAAACAGTGGTTTAATTCATTCATTTTAATTTCTATAGCTAATAAATTCATGCATAATCTTGTTTTAGGCACTTCACACAGCTTCCTTTATGACGTGATCCCACCCTCATAAAGGGAAGGAATTGAACACAGTCTTATTTCCCACTTGATACTGATCTTGACCAATATAACCTAAGAGTTTCAACACAAATTATTGTTTTATTGTCACAAATTATTGTTTTATTGCATTTTTATGTTATATATCATATCTCAAGGATGATCTTTAATGCTCAAAGATTATCTAGAGAGCTCTATATATCTTGAACTTATATCAATGGATAACATAGTCTTTTTACAGTCTGACATCCTCATTTTTCACTTCTTAATTTTGACTTTTGATCATTAGGAACTATGATTTTCCAATTTTAATGTGCATATAAATCACCTAGAGATCTTGTTAAAATGCAGATTCTAATTTTAGTAAGTATGAGGCGGGTCTTGCAACTCTGCAGTACTAACAAGCTCCCAGGTGATGCTAATGCATCACTTTTGAGCAGCAAGGAGCTCAAGTAAATTTTCCCATGATATATAAGTAGTGTATTTTTTGGGTCTGCATATTCAAAAATATCTTTTTATTTTCTACACATATGAATAACGTCTTCAGTAGGAACAGAATACTTAGAGCACAGACTTTTCTCTCAAGTCTTCTTAGTAGATGCTCTATTATCTTCCAGTACACTGTTTTGCAGGGAATACTAAGGCTCAACCTTGAATCCTTTAAAATACAGCAACCATTTTTTCTTGCCTAAAGCTTTCAAGAGGTTTTCTATGTCATAGGAATTCAAAGTTTTGCCAGAATAAATCTAGATGTGTTTTCTAATTTCATTTAATTTAGTGAAGAAAACCATGAGCATTTTTAATTTCAAATTGAGAACTTTTTTCAAGCTTATGAATTCTTTTTCTTCATCCTGATTGTGAAACTGCCCTATATTTTTATATTTACTTATCAAGAATTTTTATTTTCCTATTTTCACATTTTATAGAATACTTTTACTGTAATACTATTTTCATTAAAAAAAAAACAAGCAAAACTAAATATGTTAAGGTATATATAAAATAGATAAGAAAAAACAAGGAAAAGAGGAATAAAATATAATTCAGTCTACTTCTGGGAGAAATGAATACAGAGTATATTTAAAGTTGTTAAATGTCATACTTCTTAAAATAGATAATAGACTTATAATTTTTATTTCATTATTATAATTATAATCAAGTGTTAAAAATTCTAATCACAAAACAAGCTCCTACTAAAATAAGTGAAAACAAAAACTCAGAAAAAGATATAAAGAATGATGGAGTAGGAACCTCTATAATCTGCTCTCCCATAAAAGTAGTGGAAACCCTAGCAGAATTGTCAAAATTAACTTTTAAGAATTCAAAAATTTAACCAAAGGCTTGCAACAATCTCAGGAATGTTTATTCAAGGAATATTGCAGAATCTCAGTAAGAATAAAGGGCTTTCTGGTATTTTAATTTGACTTACTCCCTCCTCATTCCCCCTGTTCCATGGGAGCCTTAAAAGTCAACAGCCTCTCGACCACAGTAGTTGTGAAAAATGAAAACCTTGCAGCAATAAGAGGGAGCATACTTGGTTTGGAGATCCTCGAAAAGCCACATCCCCCAGAGCATTGAGACTATTTGACCTATTTCACATCAAATGGAAAATGCCCCAACTGGTCACATGTTTTACTATTTGACCTAACTAGGAGCTCACTGCATAGGAAAAGGTCTCTCTTTATAGCATTGGTCAAACATAAGCAGTGGAAATTATTTACCACCACAGCTGCCTGAGGCTCTGATACCAGTTGGGACAAACAAGAACCTGGACAAAATCTTTAAAAAGAAGACCTTGGAAATGAGTTATACATGGGGGAGAATGAAAATCTCAGGAATTTCTGGAGATCTAGAAGGCCAAGCTCATATGCAGGACTATGCATGTGCTCAGAAAAGATCTGCTAGCATACCATTCTCTCACCTCTGGCTGAACTTGAGTCCCTTTGCAAGCAGAAAGTGAAAGCTAAGCTTAGAGTTACAAGTTGATTAAGTACTGAAGGTGTGGCCCAACACACAAACACACACACACAGAACTTGTCAACAAAGGGTGGAAGATTTATTGATCTAAGCTGTTTAAGGAAATCTCTGATCAATCATTATTTGACCACTAAGCTAACCAAGCAGAGACTTCAATGGTTGCACAAAACAGGGAATACAGACTGTATAGATTTAGTCTAGGAAAGTCAGTAAACAAACATATAAGCAAAAAGAGCAACAACAAGAATAAAACAAACAAACAAAAAACCCACAGCTATAACAATAACCCTTGGAGAAGGAGAAAGAAGAGAAATCTAATTTCTAGAGTTACCATATTGCATGACCTAAAATATTTAGTCAACAAAAAGTTGTAAAACATGCAAAGGAACAAAGAAGTATGGTCCATACAGCAGAAACAGAAACTAATCTGAAGGGTCCAAATGTTGAACTTACTCGATAAAACCTTTAAATTAGCTATTATAATTATTCTCAGAGAAATAAAGAACATCATGTACAAAGAATTAAAAGATCATGACAATGAGAAGGCAAACCACAGACTGGGAGAAAATATTTGCAAAAGACTTATCTGATAAAGAACTGCCATCCAAAACTGACAAAAACCATTTAATGCTCACCAACAAGAAAATGAACAACACAATTGAAAAATAGACAAAAGATCTGAAGAGATACCTCACCAGATATACAGATGGTAAATAAGCATATGGAAAGATGCTCAACATCATATGTCATTAGAAAATTGCACATCAAAACAATAAAATACCACTACATATCTATTAGAATAATGGAAATCCAAAACACTGTGAATGTCAAATGCTGATGGGAATGAAAAATGGTACAGTCACTCTGGAAAATGACTTCAGGATTTCTTGCCGAATCAAACATACTTTTGCCATGTTATCTAGTAATCACACTCCTTGGTATTTACCCAAATGAAATGAAAACTTATATTCATATGAAAACCTGTACACAGATGTTTATAGCAGTTTTATTTATAATTGTTAAAACATGAAAGCAATTATGATGTCCTTCAAAAAGTGAAGAGAAAAGTAAATGGTGGTACATCCAGACAATAAAACATTATTCAGTACTAAAATAGATGAGCTATTGACTGTAAAAAAAACATAGAAGAACCATAAATGCAAATAAGTAAGTGAAAGAAGCCAATCTGAAAAAGCTACACACTGTATGATTTTAATTATATGACATTCTAGGAAGGGTGAAACTATGGAAACATTAAAAGGATTGATGCTTGCCAAGGCTATGAGGGGAGAGAGGGATGAATAGGTGGAGAACAGAGGATTTTTAGGGCAGAGAAAATATGTATGATACTATAATGATGGATATATATCATTGATTTGTCAAAAACCCATTGAACATACAATGCTAGGAGTGAACCCTACTGTAAATTTTGGGCATTGGGTGATAATGTGTCAATGTTGGCTCATTGATTCTAATAAATGTAGTGCAGGATGTTGATGGTGAGTGAAGGCCGTGTGAGGGGAGGGGAGAGAGTACATGAGAAAGTTCTATACTTCTTGATCAATTTTTCTGTGAACCTAAAACTGCTCTAAAAATTAAAGTCTATATATAAAACAAAATGAATTATGGGAGAGGACAAAAATGTCTCACAAAATAGCAAATATCAATAAATAATTTAAAATTATAAAAAAAACAAATCGAAATTCTTAAGGCAAAAGTACAATAACTGAAACAAAAAAAAATTCACTTGAGGGGGTTAACAGTAGATTAGAGGTGACAGAAGACAGACTTGGCAAACTTGAAAATACATCAATTGAGATTATCCAGTCTAAAAAAAATAGAAAGGAAAAAAAATAAAGAAAAATGAATGGAGCCTCAGAGATCTATGAAAACTCATCAAGCACATAAGCATATGCCTAAAGGGAGTCTCAGGTGGAAAAAGAGGAAAGGGGCAGAAAAAAATATGTTAAGAAATGATGACTGAAATGTCCCAAATTTGATGAACATTAATCTGCAACCCAAGAAACTCAATGAATTCCAAGTAGAATAAGCTCAAGGATTCTGCAACCAGGCACATAATTAAACTGTTGAAAGAAGAAAATGAAGAAAAAATCTTGAAAACAGCAAAGCAAAAACAATTTGTGATATACAAAGGATCTTCAATAAGATTAACAGCTGATTTCTCATCAGAAACCATGGAGACCTCAAAACAGCAGGTTAACATAATCAGTGTGCTGAAAGAAAAAGATTGTCAACCAAGAATTCTAGACTCAGAAAAAACTATCCTTCAAAAAATGAAGCAGAAATTAAGATATTCCCAAATAAATAAAAACTGAGAAAATTCATCACTGTCAGTACTTCACTACAAGAAACACTAAAGGAATTTCCTCATTACATGAAAGGACACAAGAGGGTAACTTAAATTCACAGAAGGAAATAATTACATAGATAAACATAAGAAGTACAAATACATTTTTTGTAACACTTTTCTTCCATTTGATTTATAAGAAAACTTCATAAAGCAATAATTATAAAATTGTGTTGATAGACTTACAATACAAAAAGATGTAATTTTTTAAATGATAATTGCACAAAAAAAAGTAGGAAGAAAATGAGCTATGCTAAAACAGTTTTGTGTTCTATTAAAATTAAGTTGGTACTAATGCAAATTAAATTGTTTTCAGTTAGGATGTTAATTTTAATTCCAGAGCAATCACTAAGAAAATAATTCAGAAAATATAG
The DNA here is from genome assembly GCA_028627145.1 of Eidolon dupreanum. Lineage (NCBI taxonomy): Eukaryota > Metazoa > Chordata > Mammalia > Chiroptera > Pteropodidae > Eidolon > Eidolon dupreanum. The sequence continues at coordinate 29,711,084 of CM053501.1, forward strand.
TAAAATAAATAACAAGGGCAGAGACTAGTAGAATGGATTTAAAATAAAATCATAATCCAACTATACAAAACAGACTTTAGACTTAAAGATACAAAAAGGTTGAAGGTAAACAGGTGGGAAACAATACCATGTAACAATACCAAAAGAGAGCTAGAGTGGCTATATAAAATTAGACAAAATATACTTTAAGATAGAAATTTTTAGCAGAGACAAAGAAAAAAATTTATAATGGTCAAATTTTAAGCCACCAGTAAAACATTACAATAATAAATACGCACCTTAGAACAGAAATCCACAATACATGAAGCAAAACTGACAGAGTCAAAGGGACAAACAGTTCAAGAATAACAGTTGGAGACTTCATATCTCACTTTCAATAATAGAAAAACTGAGCAGATCAACATAGCTATATATATATAAGGCTCAAACAACACTGTAAGCCAACCTAAAAGACATCTCTAGAACACTCCACCCAACAAAGCAGAATATACATTCTTCTCAAGTGTGTGTAGAACATTTTCTATGATAGAGTATATGATAGGTCATAAAACAAGCTTAAAGAAACTTAAAAGGATTAAAATCATGCAAAGTATATTATTTGATCAAAATGGAAGTAAAAAGAAATAAATAAAAAATTGGGGGAATTCACAAATATTTTGAATAACAATACACTCATAAATAAAAATGGGTTAAAGAAAAAAATCACAAGGGAAACTAGAAAATATTTTGAGATGAATAAAAAAAAACAGAATATACCAAAACTTATGGGATATAACTAAACCAGTTCTTAGAGGTATTTTAACTTAAATTCCTATATTGAAAAATAACTACATTAATATTTACTAAATATTAATTTTGGGGTTGTTTTTAGTTTCTACTTTGTCACTGAGTGTCTTAACACCCATTTCTCATGGTAACCAGGCTATAGTCAATCCATTCTTTTATCCTTATTAAATCATTTAATTGTCACAACAATCCTAAACTATAAATACTATTATCTCCATTTTACCAGTAAGGGAGTTTAAGCATAGAGAAGCTAAGTAATTTTCCCAAGATCACAGAGCTTATAACTGAGTGATAGGGAATAAAATTTAGGTCTAGTATCCAGACTAGGATGAACTCAGAGAAAGGACTCAATTCTTGGCTTCTGAATTTCAAAGTGAAAGTTTAAAATTCAGGTATATAGTAGGCCTTGGCAAATGATGGCCTGGTTTTTTGTTTTTTGTATGGCCCATGAGCTACAAATGGTCTTAAATTTTTAAGTAGTTTTAAAAATCCAAAGAAGAATATTTTGACACATTAAAATTATATGAAATCTTTGTCAGGTCTGTGTATTTTTCAGAATAGAAGCTGAATATCCTCACTTGTCATAGCATTCAGCAGTTCCATGGCTTAGCAAAGATAAAGTTGTATTGCCTTTTTTTTTTTTTTTTTTTTTGAGCTCAAGGCTAAGAGTGAAATTTTTCTGAATGAGAAGAACCACATTAAACTATGATTAACCAATACCGAACAGCTTTTGAAATTCATTTTGCTGAGGACTCGATAATGTTTCTAGACTTAAAAGCTTTTCTTCAGATTTCTAGCTCTAGCTATGACAACACAGATGGTACTGGACTAACTCCACTACTAAATATAGTTTTGACAGGTAGAGAATTGTTTGAAGGCATTATAGAGCAGCCAATGCAGGTAGTATTTAAGAGGCTTTGTGTTCCTTGAAGAAAAGGAAATACAGGAAAAAAAAAAAAACTCTACGGTTACCTGGGCTTTTTCCTAAGAATATTTTCCAATATACATAGCTAAGGAATGAAGGTAGCCCAAGCAAAAAGGATGGCCTTGCTGGGCTGACAAGGTAGAGGTCCAAATCTGAGGAGCCAAAGAGGCTAAAATGTAAGGGCAAAGTCTTAGAGAGCAGGGAACCACAGAGATGAGAGCCTCAAAATTTGCCAACAAATTTCCCTTTTGGAGTCACTTGATAGCTAAGCTGTATGTGCATAGGATTATACCATGAAACAAAAACAAAAGCACCCAGCAGAAAACAGCAGCTAAAAGGCTAAATAACTTTAGCACAGAGGTGACCAGCCTCCTGGTGCCTGGGAGATAGGGAGTTAGAGTTAAAGGCCCCAGCCAAATAAGAGGGCATTGAATTTCTGTGTAATTGGTGAGCCACAACCAAGATCTAAGTACTATATTCTAGGATTAAAGGAAAAAACAAACAGCCATTTATAGGATCAAAATGATTTACTGCACTTATCTCTCTGCCAAAAAAAAAAAAAATTAACCCTCTGTGGTCCAATTTTTAGAGCATAATCTATGTTGTTATGGTCTATTACTAGTCGTATGCAGGTAAATGTTTCACTTCCAGCTTCCCCGAAAGAAAAAAAAATCCTGATTTATATAATTTGCTTATTTCCATTGTGCACATACTCCACCATGACCAATTTCAAGCTACCAGTGTGACATCACTGAACACAGATCTGGGAAGAGATTTGCACGACTGACTCACCAGCTGGTATGAGCTGGCTTCGGCACTCTTCTGGAATCATGCAGCCTAAACCATGTAGTTCACATCTTCAAACTCTACAGAAGGGAAAGATTGCCTTTACAAACCCATATAGAAGTTATAATTTAGCATTTGTTTTAATATTTGGAAATGTTGAATTTATTTCAATAATTATCTTTTTTCAGAGATTTTCTTTTCTGTGAGGTAAGACTTACAAAATAATATTATTCTTGAACATAATTTCTTCTTTGGACTACAGCATAAGCTTCTCTCTTTCAAAGATGAACAAAAGCAGTATCTTGGACACCAATGAATAATTTTTTCATTGATTTGCCTTAAACAGATGTTGATTAAACATAGCTCAATTCAACAAATATTTATGGAGTATGTACTCTATTTAAGGCACTCTGCAATGTAATGAAGGGTTTGCCGTGTCTTCAATTATTCTTATCCAAACAAATATTCGACAGCCTAAAAGAAAACTTGTTGTAAGGAAATATTTATTTCTCAAGATTGCAGAAGGTAGGGGGGAGATACCCAAAGCAAAGAATAGAGATATAACAACAGATATGAGGTTGAAAGATTAGAAAATGAAAATGCTGTGATTCCAAGTCTCCATTTGTCCTGTTAGTGGTGTGTGAACTCAGTTTAAAGTTACCCTCACAATGACCCATGACAGAAAGAGGGCATATTTCCATCTTGACTTCATAAATTTAGGATCTTATCAACTTATTTGTGGCTTTCCTTCTCTGTTAAGGAAGAGTCAGCCAAATTCTTTGAGAGATTCAGATATGTCTAAATCACCTGCTTTCAAGCACTTAGAAAACCATTTTTTTCCTCCTGAAACCTTTTCCTTATAATGGTGGGTATATGGGGGCACATATTAAAAATTTTACAACTTTTCTGTAAATTTATATATATAGATATAGATATAGATATAGATATAGATATAGATATAGATAGATAGATAGATAGATAGATATACATGTATGTATGTATATATGTATGTATATATATGCCAGACCTAGGGAAATACTGGCTTTGAAAATTTTACTTATGCGAGACAGAGTACCTCTCTGGCCAGAAGTAGGAGAAATGGCTAAAAGACATCTCTTAAAAGTACGTAGCAATCATACTACTAATCCACACATAATGAAATTCTCAATGGCAATTTCTTTTTGAACTTGACGAAATTAATATTAAATTTCCCTGTAAGAATGAGCAGACAAAAGAGTTAAGAGTTAAGAAAAAATAAGAGTAATAGAAGAAATTTATTCAGCTGCATATTAAAATAAGATAGAAGGGTAATAAGGAAGCATTTACCCTGATTGAACTATAATATACTCCATTTCTGGAATTATGGTACATATATTTTTTAAAAGCTCCTGGAAATACTAGACTAAATGTACCCAACACCCTCTTAAAGGCATAGTTGAAATGTGAAAAAAGTAGGGAAGTCTCCGGAGTCCAAAATTCCAGACCTCGACTAACAACAACTTGCAGAGCACTCCCCATGACAAGTAGAACACATCTGATTCTCATAAAGTATGAGAATAAAGGCACTAAAAGGAGAAATTATGAAGACAAAGAATTTCATTAAGAAAGTACTACACCAAATATTTGAAAGACAAGGATAGCTTTATGGGCCTGTGCACAGATGATCATCTAATTAAGTAATCTCCAAAATATTTGACACTACTGTTTGATCAGGAGAAAACAATTGTTGGCCATTACCCCTATAGTTGTGAGTATTCTCCAGGGAAACAAAACCAATAGATATAATATAATACATATACATACATATACATATTCATGTCACATAACTATGGAGGCTAAGAAGTCCTGTGATCTAACATCTGCAAACAAGAGACCCAGAAAAGCTGGTAGTGTAGTTCCAGTCCAAACCCAAAGGCCTGAGAACTGGGGCGGGGGGTGGGGGAGTGGGGCAGTGGGGAATGTTATAAGTCCAAGTCTGAGTCTAAAGGCCCAAGAACCGAGAGTGCCGATGTCCAAGGGCAGGAAAGATGGATGTTCCAACTCAAGTAGGGAATGAATCCATCCTTCCTCTGCATCTTTGCTCTTTCAGGTCCTCAGAGGTTTGATGATACCCACCCGCATTGGTGAGAGTGATCTTCTTTACTCAGTCTACCAATTCAGATGTTAATTTCTTCTGGAAACACCCTCAATGACACTCTCAGATACATAGTTTTACCAGCTATCTGTGCCTCCCTTAGGCCAGTTACAGTGACACATACAAGTGACAATCGCACCCCCTATATATATTTAGTCATATATTTTATACATGGACTAAGTGCCAGCATATTATGTATGTTATAAAACCATACTCAGAAATGTAAATTTAAAATATAAGTTTAGGTGTGTGTGTGCACGTGCATGTGTGTACATATTTTAATATGGATTATCTTGAGCACCTCCTGGGATACTAACCCCACCTTTCCACCTTTGGAAACAGCTGATCTATGTGAGTCTATATCATCCAAAGCGAGGATGGGTGGTTAGAAAGCCCCACGTCCTTCCTCTACCTCCTGCCTGAAGATTGAATTTCCATTCATTTCCTTACTTTTGCTTAGCCTTTAGCGTAAAAATTCTCAGGCCCCTCCCTGAGAATACATGTAATTACAAAAAGTAGAGAGAGCATAAGAAGGCAGCAACCAACTCAGTGGGGAGCAGATCAATGTGGAAGGCAGAGGGGAGGGCCGGAAGTGAGGGGCCAGGATAGCAAATATCCCACTCTTAGGGACATGAACCCATTACTCAGGAAGAATTTCCAGCATACACTTAATAAAATTGAAATGTTTTTCAGTTCTTACAAATTTTGTTTTTAAACAAAATGTTGAACCATCAGCCTATTTTCTTTTTTTATTATTTTTTAATTATTATTTTCTATTAGTTTCAGGTACATTGGTTAGACATTTATTTAGCTTCTGAAATGACCCCTCTGATTACTCTATCACCTATCTGCTCTACACGTACCCATTACAATATTATTGACTGTATTCCCTGTGCTTACTCTACATCCCCATAACTGTTTTGTAACTACTAATTTGTACTTCTTCATCCCTTCAGTTTTTTCATCCAGCCCCCCAACCCACCTCCCCTCTGGCAGTCACCAGTTTGTCCTCTGTATCTGTGAATCTGTTTTTGTTTAGTTTGTTCCTTTTGTTCTTTAGATTCCACATATGAGTGAAATCGTGTGGTATTTGTCTTTCTCTGTTTGACTCATTTCACTCGGTGTAATGTGTATCCATGTCATTACAAATAGTAGGATTTCATTTTTATAATGGCTGAGTAATATTCCATTGTATATATGTACCATAACTTCTTTATCCAATTGTCTGTTGATGGGCACTTAGGCTGTTTTCAAATCTTGACTATTGAGAACAGTGTTGCAGTGAACATAGGAGAGCATTTACAAATTAGTGTTTTGGTTTTCTTTAGATAAATACCCAGAAGTGCAATTGCTTGGTTGAAATGTACTTCTATTTTTAATTTTTTGAGGAACCTCTAAACTCTTTTCCTTAGTAGCTATACCATTTTGCAATCTCACCAGCTCACTTTCTTATTCCAAATAAATACGGACGTAAGCCACACTATTTTCTGCCTCATCAATCTACATGGTTGGTTCTGTCATCTGACTGGCTGGACCAGGCTCCTTTTCCCGCACTCATCATTCACATTCTCCCCACACTGATGATACCCACCCACACTGGTGAGAGTGATCAGGCCCAAGCCACCCCTAGTCAAGGAGAACGGGCCCTAGATGAAGGAAGAATTTCTTTGGTCAAAAACTGCTGAGTATTATGCTTCTTTCACACCAGCTGAATTGAGAACCTTGATTTTTGTTTTTTATTTTCAGGGTTTTTTTAGGGGGAAGATTTTCTATGCTTCTAGTCCTCTCTCATCACTAAAAGCAAGCCTTTAAAAAATCTTTGGATTATTCAAATCTACATTCTTTCAGTTGTTTTTACTATTTTCCACCCATTTTAAACTTTTGAAGGTGTGGCTATTTTAGTTTTGAGTAAAGATCTTGAATAAAACTGAAAGTAAAACCTAACTATTTTTCTTAGCTTTTACAGAAAATTAAATCATAAGTAATCGAACAAGTAAAGAAATTGGGGAGAGAGTTGGGTTTTTATTTAACTATTTGTTTATGTATATATAAAAAATTCCTATTCTTCTTTTCGGGTGTGATCTTAAAGCACTATTCTTGTCCCACTGGTACAGGACTGGCCTGGAGATGGTTTGAGTAACATACTCAAAGTTCTTATCCACTGAATCTACACATCTATATATCAAATATGGTCCATGGGCTACAGTTTTCAATCTCCTCCTTGAGAGGAAAGAGCTGCTCAGGAATCCATGTTTGCAGATAATGGAGAGTATAACCCTTTGTGTATCAAAAGGTTTTAATTTTTATTTATAAATTTTATTTGGTTGACAAACTTTCTAAAATAGATTTCAAATTCTTAATCAAAAGATGACAAACATAACGGAGCATCTTTTTGGTAAATTCAGGACATTCATTATGACTATCAATTTCTATACTCACCCCAAATACAGCTTCTTTGGTTCACATTTACTTTCCGTTTTTGCCCCTTTCCTCCCCTGCAGCTCTAAGGTTGCAACCTTCTCTTGTTATGAACTCCTTGTGACCAATATGTACTGTTACAGGAGCTCTTTTACCAAACAGAAATCTACACTTTCCTAATTGATCATAGCTTAGAAAAAAGAAACCATAGAGTTATAAATAGTAGTATATGGGCCTCACAGGGGAATCGGAAAGATGCTCCTATGAAAAGTACAAGTGCTGTTACTTAATTTGGTTATTTATCAAACTCGGTTACATCTAGCTGTCAGGTGTAATACCAATAAGTGAGTGCTGGGTAGATAAAATATCACTTAAGCCCTGACCCTCAGAACGTTCATGGAACAGCCCTGAGTTTATCAGTGATTGAGTGGAAAAGCCAACGCTCCAAGCAAAAGTTTTTTTATTCAGGTGATGTTAAGTCCATTAATGTACTAATAACTGAATTCATGTGTTTGCTGAATAGATGTTTCAACATGGATATTAATAGATACTCTGAATTCTGATTACATATTACTCAGTCTGCTATTTTAATCCATAATTTCTAACACCTCATTTTGCTCTATATTTTGGAATTTTATTCCATTAAGAGTTACTTAGACATGAATATAAAGCCAGAATGAGTGCGATTCAACTTCTAAAATAGAGGTTAAAGCAAAAACGACAAAAAGCAATGCACACAGCTGGCCAGAAACAATCGTGTATCCTTGAAACTGAGTCTCTAGAAGGTTAAAGCAATTTTTCTGCTACCTAAATTACCAAGATCATAACTTCAATTCTTCACTTAATTTTACTTTGCCAGACTTGGTATCAGATTGCATGGTATTCATGTCGAAAACACTAAAGAGACCTATAACATGAAATTCAAGCCTTAGAAAAGAAACATCTCAAGTAACAAGCAAAAAGGAGAAAGAAAAAAAAAAATCCTGTTTATCCACTCCCAGGATTTATAGAACACGTACCTATGAAATCAGAGAATCCTCTCTATATGATAGAACTTTTTCCTCTAGGAGATTTCCACACACCTAAATAACCTACACACCAAATCAAGAAGATGGAACCAGGTTGCAAAATCCTGTAATGCAAAAAAGCATCAAGTGTCATCTATGTCATTAAGATGTATGGATTCTTATGACTGATAAATCTGAACTTTAACAAGTATACTTTGTTACTTTTTTCTCTTTTGTACTGTACTATGTTTCTAATAAAACACCAAAAAAATGTATTTCTCAGTTTTGGAACACTAACTTTTGGAGTAGATAAAGCACCTCTTTGTTGCAAGAAAACAGACTCTCTGAAGGGTATCCAGTTACAAAGAGAGTGGGCCTCAGCCAAGGGATGGCGGGGCTGCCCACTGAAAAACATATATTGTATCTCTAAAATGACATGCCCCCCCTTTTTTTAGAACAAACAGGACTTGCAAATCTGTTCTGTGTAGACTTTTATTCTTCTCTTACTGAACAGCATCATTACTCATCTCCCCTTCCCACATTATGGTGATTAATAAACTAAGTGTAACAAAATCGTACAGAAGCTGACATGAGTTGGATCAAATAGATCCAAGCAAACACAATGGCTGCATTTTTGGAGACTCAATAATTTGGTATTAGAATACGTGCCTCTACACACCAAGATGCAAATCAAGTAGGGTCCCTCCTCTTCAAAGAGAGACTATGCTGTGGGATAATTGCATTATAGGGTCCAAGTTTCAGGAAGAAAAATGATGCTTTTCCTAAATGTTAGAAAACATGGTGATGTAGACATATGTGAACAGCCCAAAAAAACCTGACAGAAAAGCCACAAAATAAGGTAATAAAATTCCAGTATCGTAAAGCTAATGCTAGAGAATGGAAGATTTTCTCTTTCTGTTGTGGGTCATTGTGGGAGTGATTTTAAGAGTCATCATCATGGAATTCACATAACACAACAAGAACAACAATGGAGACTTGGAATCGAAGTATTGTCTGTTAGTTATCTGTTAATTCTTCATGTTAGTTCTTACATGCATGTTGTTTGCTTAGGATTTTTTTTTCCCTTTCTGTAATTTTGATACATAAATAGCTTCTTTCCCATAAGTTTCTTATCTAGCTGCAGAATCTAACGACTTGATAAAAATAATTGAAGAAATGTAAATCCCTCATTACTAACCAAAGTGCCATAAATATAGTACATGTTCCATAAACACTCATTAAATTGGGCTTTGCTAAATCAACATCTGTTTGAGGTAAATAAATGCAAAAGTTATTCATCAGGGTCCAGGCCACACTTTGAAGGAGATTTGTTCCTGTCGTAGTCCAAAGAAGTTATATTTATGAATATTTACATAAGTGCCACCTCTTAGTGGGAAAAAAATATATAAAAAGGGAGCAAATGGCAGATGATCTCAATAATCTTCCTCTTTCCTACATCCACAACCTCTACCACAAATTCCACCCTACCATACGGCTCTTAAGTTTCTTCCCTGTGACCACATAGTGTGGATTTTCTCTCACAACTCCAGCCCAACACTATTGAAATGTACTTTACTTACTAATAGAAGCAGGAAACCTGAGGACTTCCTAGGCCCAGTGTTGCCTGGGTTCCATCCATGACCTAGTCTCCACCACAGAGATATGCTGCATGAGATTTTGGAGAGAGACAGGAGACAGAGTCTCTGCTTGTGCTGCCTCTTTATATTGACAAGCATAGCCGTGGAAAATGTTGAGTTTTCTGTAGCAGGAATAAGAAAGGCTCCAGAGTCTGGTCCCTAACATTATCAATGCCAAAGAACAGGACCAGAGCATACATTTTCAAGGTTTGGATCACGTCTGAGGTGATATAGTTCTGAAACAACTGTCTGCCTAGCATATTCTCCACAGTGGTGGAGATCAGCTACCTTGATGGGCAGTACCTGCTGTTGTTCTGATTTAGTCCTGAAAGCTCAGCTAAGAGCTTGTTCCTGACCTTGCCACTATTTTATAAGCACTTAATTACTTTCTGTTTAAAATAGCTGCTAAAACACTTGCCTTCTTCACATCCTTTTCTTTTCTTCTCCTTCTCCTTCTCCTTCTCTTTCTTCTTTCTTCTTTTCTTTCTTCTTCCTTCTTCCTTCTTCCTTCTTCCTTCTTCCTTCTTCCTTCCTTCCTTCCTTCCTTCCTTCCTTCCTTCCTTCCTTCCTTCCTTCCTTCCTTCCTTCCTTTCTTCTTCTTCTTCTTCTTCTTCTTCTTCTTCTTCTTCTTCTTCTTCTTCTTCTTCTTCTTCTTCTTCTTCTTCTTCTTCTTCTTCGTTTGCAACAATCAAGCAAGTTAGGGGATAAAAAGATTTTTTTAAAAAACTCAAAGCTTGTAAGCCAAGATCTAAGCATGGACAACTGTGGCATAGAATTTTTACAATGAACTGTAGAATAGGAAGAATGGGGATATAAAGTAAAGAAGATTCTGCTGTACAGGACACAATAAGCTCTTCTTGGGACTGGAAGAGAAGGACTGAGCAGAGGGGCAAGACAGAAAGTATACAGACTCAAGTTTCTTGACTCACTACTCACAAGGTAAAACAAGGAAAAAACCTCTGGAGAGGAGAAATACCCAGGGAATTCAGGCCTGAACTGGTAAATACCAATCATCTCCTAACCTAGGAAGACAGCAAGCCTCTTAGAAAAGTCCCACATTCAATGTGAGAGAGTTAGGGTAGCAATAGCTATAGACAGGTAGGCATAGGTAGGACAACTACGTAGGTTCAACTCTACAGTGACATAGAGCAATCAAGAGTTCTTGACCCCACCCCCCACTAGGGGAACTGAAGTAATACAGGAGGGTGATGGGTGGCAGGTGAGCAGGAAGATGGCTGAGGTCATGAGGAGGTAGCTGCAAAGGTGAGAACTTTTGCTGTTGGTGGCAAAGGTCAATTGCCAACATGCTACCTTTAGGTTAGCTGGGCCAGCCACACCTCAGTGGATGCCAGGTCAGGAAGTTCAGGGAGCAGAGACACCAAGGAACATCACTACAGGTACCATAGTTACAGAGATAGATTGGTACAGTCCAAACAGAACAAGAAACCTCAAGCAGAGGCCAGCAAGACTATATATTATTTTCCTGATGCCAGAATTATACATAAACTCTCCTGTGCAAATAGATCACCCCTGGATGGTAGAGAAGGACAGAATGGAAGAGTAAAGAAAACATGAAAGAATAAGAATGTAAACAGATGTAGCTAAGATGAAATTGGACAGTGATTGTGATTAATATTTGAATTTAGCTAAAAAATCACCGATTGGACAGAAAATACTTGAAAAGAAATAAGTTATCTGGTCAAGGCAGACTTGGTGACTCAAGGACAAAGTAAGCTTAATTATAGAAAACAAATTAGTTTTTTTAAAGCACATCAGTCATTATATGCAAATTTTAGCCCAACCATAATAGCTAGTATTTGAGTGCTTGCTATGTGCCTAATTAAATGAAATAAAATATTATTTAATTTATTCGTGGCATAGTCTAATTCTCTTCATTTTACAGGTAAGGAAAATGAATTTCACAAATATTAAATAATTTACCCAAGGACAAACAAAATTACACATATGATAAAGATATGACAAAGCCATACCTGTAGCTAAGCAGTATTTCACAAAGTATCTCCAATGAATAATCAGTTACTTCAAATGTTTTCTTCCTTTCTCATCTATTTGGCAGTCAGATACCACACAGACAGATACTAAGGACTGCCTTGTATACTATGGCTGAGAAGGGAAGAAGATAATTTATCTTACCAAAACTGAGATTTTCTTCACGTAACTAGAGCTTGCATTCCTTGCCTTATTCTTAAAAATATTCCCAACTTCATGGAAACAGACACTGAATAGAAAACAAGCAAAAAAACAAAAATCCCAGTGTTTGGACCTAGACTAGAGTGTAGTTGCCATAAATCAGACATTTCTAAAGTCACCTTCCTAGACTAATTCACTATGTAGCTGATTCACATGAAAAGGGCTGGCTATCAGATATTCAATCAACTTCACTAGCTATTAGGGAAATGCAAATCGAAATCACAATGAGATACCACTTCACACCTGTTAGTATGGCTATCATCAACAGGGCAATTAATAGCAAGTGTTGGAGAGATTGTGGGGAAGAGGGAACCCTCATACACTGCTGGTGGGAAGATAAATTGGTACAGCCACTATGGAAAACAGTATGGAATTTCCTCAAAAAACTAAGAATAGAATTACCATATGACCCAACAATCCCTCTTCTGGGTATTTACTCAGAAAAATTAAAAACATTTATTTGTAAAGATATATGCACCCTGATTCATTGCAGCATTATTCACGGTGGCCAAGACATGAAAACAATTGAAATGTCCTTAGATGATTGGATAAAGAAGATGTTGTATATATTTACAATGGGAAACTACTCAGCCATAAGAAAAGATGAAAAATTGCCATTTGCAACAGCATGGATGGATCCTGAGATTATTATCCTAAGCAAAATAAGTCAGAAAATCACTTGTACGTGGGATATAAAACTGAAAGCAACAAATGAACAAGACAAACAGATTCATGGACAGAGACAATAGTTTAGTAGTTTCCAGAGGGAAGAGGGAGAGGGAAAGTAGATAAAGGTAATAGGGGTCAAACATATGGTAACAAAAGGAGATTTAACTTTAAGTGGTGAATACACAATGCAATATACAGATGACGTATTATAGAATTGTACGCTTGAAACCTATATAATTTTATTAAGCATATAACCCCAATAAATTTAGTTGAAAAAAAAAATAAAGAAAAAAATAATTCCTGAAACAAGTATTATGAAATCAATGTACACATTATTTTAAAAATTGTAATGCAACATGATTTGGGTCTGCCATAAAACAATATAAACAAACTCGCCTGTGACATTCATTTTCCTGCCATTGCTTGGGACTAGGCCTGGATGCATTGTTTTTCACTGATTCCAAATAGAATCCATTCAATCGTTTTCATTTCTTTCCAGTTGTAAAAACTTTTGCTCACAGCACCTGAATCAGACCAGGCAGCCTTACAGAAGACATCCCACACTGGACACGTCTTGCCCAGACCTGTCATCCAGATTCCATTCTTTTGTCCTTTGCCCATCAGGCCATCCCTGAAGCCGAAAAGGCAGGCCTGGATGCCAGCTGTCAGCAATGAGTTGGAGAGCTGATGTTGGCCCAGGACCGACTGGAAGCCCAGAAATCAAGTTCCCCAGCCAAGTCATGCCTGATTGTAGCCTGATTGCTTTGCTGAAGGCTTCCAGGGTACAGTCAGTGCCACTGAGCAGGTTCTGGAGGACTGTCTCCATAACGCATCCTGCCATTGTTGGATTGCTGAGCTAGGAACTTTTCCCAGAGGACCAAAACCATATTTCATTCCAGCTTCTGTGCTTCCTTCTGTGTTTTTTTTTTTAATTCAAAAACCCAGAAATTCCTTAGCATGTCCTATTTGCTTTTGTATACACTCAATATAGAGCCTGAAATATAATAAGCACTCACTAAATGATTATTGAATAAATGAATAAATAAATTACAGAATTAATCAGAAGAACAAGGATAACCATGTAAAAATAGGTTTAATTTAAAAACAGCTTTTCTTTAATCTGAAATCACTGTCTACATACCAAAGAATCATTCTCAGGGCTTCTCAAACTCTAATGTACTTAAGGTATACTTTCTCCAACATTCTTCGAGAATTTCATTCTCATGAAAAGAATCACCTAGAGATCTTGTTATAACACAAGTTTTGATTCACTGGGTCTGTGACTGGGCCTCAGTTTCTACACATCTGAAAATCTCCCAGGTAATTCTGTAGGCTCAGATCACGTTTTTGAGTAGCAATTATCCTAATCAGCACCAGCTAATTGGTCTTACCATCATTAGAATCTTGGGGAACTTCTTGAGTCAGGCAAACTTATCCATGGTTAATAAAATAACACATAGGTCTTAGCACACAATAAGTAATCAATAAATGAATATAAAATCAAGATTTCAACAGGAAGAAAATAAACTTGGTTTATATAAGAGAAATTAGTAATTCAAAAGGAAAGTTTACATTAAAATATCTTCTCTTTTCTATGCCTCAAAATTAATTTCAGGACTTACTACCAAGTGAATGCAGTGTGGTCAGCTTTGAGCCATAGTTTAAATTCACCACCCAAATCTCCAGTTACAAAATGTCTTCAGACCAAGGTATACTTCCTCCAACCTTCTTCGAGAATTTCATTCTCATGAAAAACAGGGAAAACAGAGAAAACCTGATCATTATCCCAGAAGAGTTTTAAAATTTTAACATTTGTTGTTTATAAAGAAGAGTAAGAAAGTAGAGAGCAAAATAGAACTTAAATTGAGTAAAATTACAGATGAGATTGACTGGTTTGGCAGAAACCAAAGTCTTTGAGACAGAATGGAAAAGACAACATATTCTCATTGATTTAAAAGCATGATTTTGGAAGAAGATACTCATTTGTTTACAGTGGCTTTAGGACTCGTACTGGTATACAGTGGCTTCTACAAATTAAATAATTACAGGAAAGTCTCTACTTAAACATTGTTTCCTGGGAACAAATATTTGAAGTTGTGGCCATGCTTAACTAGGAGCGAGAACGCAAACTTGAATCTTAATAGGAATTAGCTCATAACACATAACCTAAAATGCAGAGGACAGCGTTTGTCATACTCTCAAGTTCATGACACAATCATCGACCATCCACACGAGGACCCTATCTTGTTATATTTTATTCTTCTGCCTTATTCTCAATCTCCACTCCTCCATTTATGGAAAATCACTCTAATTTGCTTGGCATTTTTCTTGGATGTGTCGGTATATTGAAATACTGTACTATTTTGCTATGCATTTCTGTTTTGAATTTGCCTAAGTAAATCATATTAGAGATCTTGTTATGTTACTTTTTCTTTTCAAGAAAGATCTCTCCACATAACCCATCTCTAATCTGTTACCTCTATAAGTATCCACAATATTTCCCCCATCCAATTCCCTTAGAGACATATACCTAGATTGTCTGTAATGACCTGCTCTACAAATAATGCTTGAGCAAATATTTTTATACATGCTTCCTTGGGGACCAGAACACAAGTGCCACAGGAGTGTAATGGATGGGTCATGGGACCTTGCATACTAGATAAAACTAAGTATCTCCAGATTATTCTCCGGATGAGCTCTTTGAATCTATGGTCTTTGCTTTGACCATTTTTCTCTTGGTTCTTTATTTTTTATAAGAGTTTCTCAAATATTCTAGATGTTATCCCTAGTCAATTTTTACTTCTGAAATAACTTCTCCCAACCTATTCCCTGTTGATTGACTTTATTGATGGCACCCTTCATTAAATAAAAATTTGTAATTTTTTATGTAGTCAAATTCATCATTTTTATCTTATGCCTTATACATTTGGGGTCTTATTTAATAACTCAGCCACAACTCAGAATCAGAGAGATAATTTCTGATGTATTTTTATTCACTTTATAGTTTTATCTTTCAAGTTTATAATTAATCTAAATTATATTTCTGAGAACATAATTTTTTATATAGTGGCCTGCTTTCTAAATATCATCTAATAAAGAAACCAACCTTTTCTATTAGGTTCATTTCTATCAATATATCAGGTTCCCCTGTAAACATGGACTTGTTTATGAGCTCTCAATTCTGTTCTATTGACCTACTTTCATGTCACTGCACCATATTGTCTCATTTATATGGCTTTGTAGTAGTCTTCTGTGTCAGAATTTACAGTTTTTTAAAGCTTGACTACATTATAATTTTTTAGTTACTGGATTCAGCTTACTAATAGTTGAGTAAAAACTTTTGCATCAATATTCATAAATGAGAACCACATAAAATTATTCTGTCTTGAACTATCTGTAGCAGATATGATTCTCCCTTTTTTCTGGCTAATAGAACACAACTTTGTAGCAGACATAGATTCCTTGATTTCAAAAGAAAGTAGGTTCCTCTATAGCCCTAAAAGATGATTCATGATTGATTTAATCCATTCAAAGAAATTACACTCTCCTCCACCAGTGATTTCTCTGGGTTTCTGTGTGTGACTTAGTTCTGGTCAAAGAGACATAATAGGACACATGCTCACAAGCTTCCCTTTCTCATGTATAAGTAGCCTCACTTAGGGAAAGCCTTACCCTCCCTTTTCCTTTCCTTGGAAAGTTTGAGATCGGGAGGCTGTAAGTTATAGCAGGAAGTAACAACCATAAAGATTGAAAGGCAATAATGAAGATGGTAGAGAAGAAAGTTAGAAAAAAACTAGGTTCCTGATGTCATCACTAAGTAAGTGAATCAATTCAATCAAATTTTAGTACTATAATTTGTTATCTGAGGAAAAGTAAACACCTATTAGTTTAAGTATGGCTAAGTTTTTGTGATTTGAAGCTGGATTCACCCTAAATTATACACTCCCAGTGTTACAGTAGGTTTTCCCAGAAGTGGGGAATTCAAGGTGTAAAAATCTTATGTAAAATATTATCAAAGTACAAAGATATATGAAAAAGGCAACATATCAGGAGCAAATTTGGCTTATTCTAGTGATACAAATCTGATTTAACATTTGAAAATCAATGTAATTCACTACATCAAAAGATTAAATTAGAAAAAAATCACATGAACATCTCAGTAGATGCAGGAAAATGATTTTATTAAATTAAGCCTCTATTCACAATAAAAATTGCTACCATATTAGAAATAGATGGGAACAGCTTATTGTGTGAATAACTACCTGTGACTCCTACTGCAAAAATTATACTTAATGATACAATATTGAAAGTTTTACCTCTGAGAATGAGGACAAGATATGGATGTCTGCTGTCACCACTTCTAATCACCATCTCCTAGCTATTAATATAAGGCAAGGCAGGAAAAAAAAAAAGATTGGAAGAAAAAACTAGAACTGTAATTTTACCAGATGACATAAGTATGTAAAATATCCAAAAGATTCTACAGATAAACTATTAGAATTAATATATGAATTAAGAACACTCACAATATTCAAACTCTGTTTTATATCTAAATACTAGTAACAAACAAATAGAATTTAAATTTTAAAATTTAAAGAACATTTATAATAGGACTTAAAAAATACCTAACAGCTTGGAATAAATTTAATAAAAACTATGCAAAAACCCTATAAATATTACTAACAGAAATTAAAGAAGACTTAAACAAATAATGAGATGTCATCTGTTCACGTACTGTGAGTTAATGTTGTAAAGATATCAATTTCCATGGCTGCTCTAAAGATTCAATGAAATTCCAAACAGAACCCCAGCGCACGCGCGCTCGCGCGCGCGCGTGTGTGTGTGTGTGTGTGTGTGTGTGTGTGTAAACTGGCTAACAGTGTATGAGTAATCCAGTTCCTCCGCATTCTCACCAGTATTTGGTGTTGTCACTATTTTTCATTTTAGCCATTCTGATAGGTATGTAGTGATATTATCATTGTGGTTTTAGTTTGAATTCCCCTGTTGCCTACTGATGTTGAACATCTTTTCATGTGCTTAATGTGCCATCTGTGTATCTTCAGTGAAATGTCTATGCCTTTTGCCTATGTGCTAATTGGATTGTCTGCTTTTCGCTGTTGAGTTTTAAGAGTTCTTTATATATCCTAGATACTAACCTTTCTTCTGATGTTGGATATGGCTTGCTAGTCTTTTGTTGGATATATGGATTTTCTTCCAATCTGTAGCTTGTCTTTTCATCTTCTTAATAAGGTCTTTCACAGAGTAAGTTTTTAAATTTTGATAAAGTCCAATTTATCATTTTTTCCTTTTATACATTGTGATTTGTTGTCAAATCTAAGAACATTTTCTTAGTTCTAGATTTTGAAATCTTTCTTATGTCTTCTTCTAAAAGTTTTATAGTTTTATGTTTGACATTTAAGTCTATGATTCATTTTAACTTTTGTAGAAGGTGTGAGGCTTAGATTGAAGGTTTATTTTTTTTTAACCTATGGATGTCCAACTGTTCCAGTACCATTTGTTGAAAGTTCTGCCTTAATGCTATTAAATTGATTTTGCACATTTGTCAAAATAAGTTAAGCATGTTTGTGTTTATGTTTGTGTGTATTTCTGGATTCTCTATTCTGTTCCAATGATCTATATGTTTATCCCTCCACCAATATAACATAGTAATGATTGTTGTAGTTATATAATAACTCATAATTGGGAAGATGGATTCCTCCCACTTTATTCTTCGTTTTCAAAATAGTCCTAACTATTGTAGCTCCTTTTACTTTCCATTAAAATTTTAGAATAATCTTGTCTATATGTACAAAAAATATTGCTGGTATTTAAATAGAATTTGTATTAAATCTCTTCATCAATTTGGGGAGAACTGACATCTTTTTTAATCTTGAGTCTTCCAATATATGAACATACATTTCTCTACATTTATGTAGATCTTCTTTAATTTCTTTCATCAGTATTGTGTACTTTTCAGCATACAAATTCTGTACAAGTTTTCTTAGATCTACACTGAAGTATTTTATTCTAGGGGTAATGGTAAAAGGTATTTTAATTTCAGGGTCCATGCATTCGTTGCTAGTATACAGACATTTGATTGATTTTTACATGTTTACCTTTTATCTTGTGACCTTGCGGAACTTAGTTATTAAGATTTCCATTGTTTTATTTGTTTAATTTCACTTCTTTTCTCATTTTGTGGACATGAAGTCCTTAAGAATCTAAAATATGATACTTGCATAGTATAAATTTTATAAGAATTATATCTGAACTTCTTGGGGGGGGAGGTGTCTAATTTCACTGGCCAATGGTTCTTAACACATGGTTGATCATTTCATTGTATGTTTTGTATTTTGGAGGTTGTGATCTCCTCTTTAGTGCCATATTACTAGCTAGAACTCAATATAAACTGGTTTATACTGTTTATGTGATTTTACATTTTCTCCTCAAGCACTCCAGGGATAGTGTCATCTTAGGATTACTTTTATGCCAATTAGAAATGTACATACATGCATTAGAGCATATCTATAATCAAAAAGTATTTGGGAAGGAATTTTTCTTCTATGAAAAAATTTTTTTCTTCTATGCCAGAATTTTTCTAGTCCATTTTTCACTGAAGGTATAGCTCATTGGCAGTTTAAACTTTCAGCAATTTTGAGTTCAAATTCCCCACCTCATACAGCTTGTTTTCTTTGACCATTAAGACCAAGTCCCTTGGTTAGTGAGACTAGTATCCCATCTCTAACACAACATCAACCCATATTTATTTCTCTGGTTTTTAGCATCCCTACCCAACTGCATTTTGGATCCTCGCTGATTTCCTTTACTTTCTTAGAGCTCAGTTATGCATTTAAGGGGGATTTATTATACTTTTCCTTACAATTCAGGATATTTTGCTGCATGATGGTTTTCATTCCATTAAGACAGATGTAATGTCAACCATTTTTTAAAATTAAGCTACTAAATTCTCTTAGTATTTTACTTAAAATTTATCATTTAGGCTCATACGTAATATAAGCTTATGATTTTATTTCTTATATTTTTATTTGGCTTCGTAATCAAGGTTATAATAACTTCTAAATGAGTTCAATGGCTTTCATGTTTTTCTATTTCCTAGAACAATATGCATACTATAGAGAGATTCTATTACTTAAACTTTTGGTAAAACTCTCCTATAAAGTATTCTGGGTCTGAGACTACTGGCAGGAGATCATTAATCTCTGTGGCCATTTTTTAAATTATTATGTTTATTCATGTTCTCACTTTTCCTCATACCAATTTTGGCATTTTCAGGAATCATCCATTTATCTCTGCTGTCAACTGTATGCATATATTTCTTCAAAATATTTTTATTATTTTAAATCCTGTGCTATTATCATAAAGAAAATCAAAAATTTAATTACATCTAGATTGTGCTCACGATCAATGAGGTTTCTTTCCTATGATGACCAGTATTTTCATTTGTCTAGTTTTCTTATATCTACTAATCATCCAATGTATATCATCTGAATCAGCCATCGTTACACACAAATCATTAGAACACGCAAAGCATCTGAGTTACTATTGCAACAATTTATTCTAGAAATTACCACATCATGATATATACCATATTCCATAATATAAATCATATTTCTTAAGAAAAAATATCATCTCTACTTCCATTGATAAAAATGTATGCTATGGGATTCTTCCCTGTACTTAAAAAAAAAATGCTAAGTGAACTTTTTCTGAATTTTTTCATAGGGGCAATAAAATTAAGAACCACGGGATTTTAAATTAAAAGTGACCATAGAAATCAATAGTTCCTCACTCTCATTTTGCAGTTGAAGAAGTCTTGGCCTAGAGAATTGACACATGAGAACCAGAGTTCACTCAGATCACTGAGTATAGCCTAATAATGAACTGATTCTTTTTCCTTACTGGAACATGGTAGAAAAAGAGCAAATTTGTCGGAAACTACAAATTTGGTCATGATGAAGGGAGAATGAAGAATGGGGAATGCAGGAGGGGAAACAGAACTTAGGAGAAGATCCTAAAAATCAATTTCAGTGGGAACACATGAATTTGAGAACACTACTTAAGTTATCGTATGATAATAAAGAATATCTGGCTTTTTTATGTATGTCATTTTTATAAATCAAAGCTGAAGTTACCATTTATAGTTTGTTACTCATATTGGTATTATTCTTCTCATTGTTAAAACAATGATATATTTACCTGCAAGTTATCTTTGCAATTATAGAAGATGTAGTGCAAGACAGAATGCAGACAGAAAACAGGCATCAACGTTTTACTAGATAATGCTGACTTGTGCCAGTATTTCCTGTCTGTCACATTTGCAACCTAGGAGGGTGAGGAAAAAATATAATGTAATTTAATTTAAACTCAGAGACTAATCAACCTTTAAACTCTGAAACCAGTGCTACTGCCCACATGGTCAATGCAATTATGAAATTTGATTTCCTATATGTTGTAGGCAATAAAATTTGTTTTAATTGACACTGATATATATTTGTAATAACTTCTGTATAAATTAAAAATCAATCCCAATTTCAACTCTCTGGGTAATTTTTTATTGAACAGACAAAATTTCACAGGGGTTAAACAACAAATGAAACAAAAAACAAATCTGAGCACTCAGTTACTCTAAACTCAGAAAGGGTCCGTGGGCTCTAGGGCTTACCAAACCCATTAAGCCAACTTGCCAGGTACGATGGTTGCTTCAGAATTTAGAGAGATTCTCGAAATGTATAGCAGATAGGAGCCCCTCAATCACTTCAAACATTTCTCCATTCTACTCTCCGACTAAACCACCAACCACCACAGTCTCTGCTTCCTTCTCTTTTCTAAGACCCTTTTGTTCTGCTTTAAATGAGACACAGCTGAACGTAATGAAGCAGTTCTCACTGTATAATCAGGCAGGGAACCTGTATTCGGAGACTGCACATTGGGAGGTAGGTCAACACCTCAAACACTGACCCAGATTCCAGTGACCAGGCTCTGATTGCTCTGTGGTAACCAGAAAAGTCAGCGTACATGGAATGTGTGTGTAAAGAGGCATCCATGTGTGCATGCGCATATACACGCGCACGCGCGCACTCACCACTATGTACTTGTTGGGAGAACTGCTGTTGAAGCTGTTGCGACTTTCGGTTGGTATTTATGGGCAGGTAGTGCACAAAGCCTTTCAGCGCCAGGGAGGGAGATGGCACTGTGCTGGGGCACTCGATGTTTCAGAGCATCAGGCAAATTGAAAACAAGCCTCTCCTGAAAGAACAACCAGCCCCTCTTTAGCATCCACTTAAGCCCTTCCTTCCTTTCTAAACTGCTGGCTAGAATTTAACAGCACTTTAACATACAGCAAATGCTGCAGATAGGGAAAGCTGTCAGGGCTATTATTTCCTTTTCCATTTCCACATTGATTCCGTCTGAGACTGAACATATCAGCAATTATGCCTGTCAAATGTAGACTTAAACTTTCCATACAATTTTGAAAGTATCCCTTGTCGACATCAGGCCATCTGGAGTTGAGTCCTCTTTATGAATTCCTGTGTGTGTACAATCAGACCTGGTGGCCGACTACAGTGTTATCACTTATAAAGTCCACTTCCAGGTGTCCAAGCCAGGTAGCATTTCTCATAATGAGAAATATGAAAATGAAGATTATGTGCCTATGTTAAAAAGAAAAGGAATGTAAATGAATTGTATAGAAATAAAAAATGTGTTTAACTGGGTTGTGAAAACCTGTACAAAACTAATGTATGATCCAATTTTTATAATATTCTTATATTTATTATACATATTTGTGACTATAACACTAGTAGCATGGTAAGATAGTATGTTTTTTTTTACTTTTCACTTACCTATATTTCCTAAGGTTTTACGTTACTTTTATTATAAAAATTTTTTTACACTAGCATGAGCTGAGCTGTAGAGTGCCTAAGGAACACGTTTCCTTATATAGACCCATAATATCCAAGTGTATATAAACAGAAGGAAATGTACAATCGTACGTAAGTAAATATACACAGAACTCAGGAAAATAGAGTTAAGCTTGTGAAAAGAGCTGGAATCACCTCCCAAGAATATTTATATACACCCATAAAGGTATTTATATAACTTACTGTCAGAGACTACCCATATTAGTTCCTTGCCATTTATGAAACCCTGGGCTCTACAGCAGAACCTCCTTTACAACCCTATATTGAGTACCTTAACCTGACATAAAAATTCAAATGGCAGGAAATTATAATATAGGAATCTTCTGTGGCAGCAGCTTGAAAAATAAAACTCACCAAACTTTTCCAAATGCCACGATTTTTTAAAAGAGAAATAAAGGAACCAGCGTAAAACTGGCGATGGTTTAAAAACAAACAAAAAAGCATTTCCCTTCTTTCTAGCCAAAAGCACTACATTGTAACTACCTTGTAAATCTCTAGCGATTTGTGCTCCATGTAAATCTCAAATGGGAGTTCTCTTAGTGAACCCACCCCTGGAAAGTTCTTGTCAGGGTGTTTATAGAATCATTAGTGGTAGATTTTTCTCTGCAGAAAAAAAATCATGGCTGTAGTTCCATTCTTTAGGGGGTGCAAAAATGTATTTCAGAAGGCAGTAAACCTTTTCATTAAAAAAAGAAGAAGAAGAAGAAGAAGAAGAAGAAGACGACTTTAGTTCCAACCATAATTATATTCTTACAAAGAAATTCAGAAATGGGATTTTTTTTTTTTTTTGGTAGATCAATGGCTTTATCCAAGCAACAGCTCATGAATAAATCTCTTTTTAAAGATCTAAAATATGACACAAGCTCATTATTAGAAAATATTCAAATAACTAAGTATATGGCTTTAAGGCAGAAAAATTGTGGTACAGTATTCTGAACCAGAGCTGTATCTTCAATGATGTATTTTTTTTAATTATTGGGCAAGCACATTTTTAGTTAAAGTGTATCTTCTGTGAGATCACTTTTCCTACATATTTCAACTGTAACAAAATAATGCAACACTAATCTGTAAGACTTTTTTCAGTAATAGATGTTTTTCCTCAGTAAATCAATGCAAAGGCTAATTGGGGTGGAAGGTGACTATCTCTCGTGGTTATAAATACATTTGCATTGCTATCAATCTTTTCCACTACCAATGTTAAACGAGGCTGAACAACCTAGAGAAAAAAAGTAAGTTCAATGTTAACGCATAGTAAATGCTGCCATCAAGTGCCCAAATGGAGAGTTGCCCTAACAAAAAATAAAGTTGTCAACTAAATCACTAACACAATATTTAAAACCTGAAATTAATCTTTCTCCAAGTTTGATGGGCATTTTTACCATAATCAAGGGCTTTATAACTGTAGGCCAGATCCATGGCTTGTTTTCGTATGGTCCTCAAGCTAAAATGTGGCCTACAAAGCCAAACTATAACAAAAACAATGAAAACCTACAACAATAGTCTACAAGTGAGTATTCTCTAATTCTAGGTAAGTTATTACTTAATAATATGTCCTCACTCCAAATCCTGTCTAACGAAATATTATATGTTGGTAACATTGAACTTGAACTAGTTAATGTTAAAAGGTATCAAACTATATTTCCAGATGTTAAAAAATGAATTATTTTAATAATCTTAGCATCTAAAATATACAAACTTTGTCTAATAATTTTTGTTATTCACTGCTTAGAATTAACTTTGAAGTAGATGAGATGTATTTGAGTTATGAGAAATGACTTTCTTAGGACACAACCTGATACTTTCATAAATTAGGCAGTGGGAGATACAGGTTTTTAACTTCCTAAAAATTGGCCCCTAGATCTCTAATGTCAATTTATTTCCATTTTGCATGACAGAGAAGAAAAATATGATACAGAGGTAAGAATTTTTTAAAATGTGCATTTTTAAATTAACATATTTTAATGATGTTCATGAGAAACTAATTTTTCTGCCATTTATGTGATGGTACATGTGAAAGCATTGAACCCAAATTAAGATGTTTATTCTCAAAGATGTTCTAATGATGCAGGTAATTAAATGGTTAATCATTGCCCAATGAACAAACACATTTTAAACATACATTTCATAATTAAGAGAATTTTGGAAATAGGAATTGGTTCTGAGGTTTTCAAAGGTCTGTAAAAGCTATGGTGAAAAATATTTTTCAAAGTGTGGTCAACGATCTACCTGCAGCAAAATCATATGAAGTGCTTATTAAAAAATCAGATTCTTAGACTTTATCTTGTGCCCACTGAGTCATAATTTCAAGCGAGAAAAGGATGGAATTTGAATTTTTAACAGATCCAGTAGGTAAACTCTATGACCTTAAAGTTTAATAACCACCTCATTTTAGTAAATGAGAGACAAAAGTACTAATTTTCTTAAGATCACAGAGCTAGGATTAGAATCAGGAATAGAAGCCAGCCTCTCTTTCCTCTAGTCTAAAATTCATTATCCTCCACTACAAAAGTGGAAAATACTTTTCCATTTCAGGCCTCAGAATTGCTGCACTGTACTTGAGAGCTATTAACTACAGACAGTAAAGGCACTTCTTAAATTATATCTTATGGCCTTTAGTAAGCAAAAAATAAAAGATGCTAGATTATTTAAAAGAGGTATAACAATATGAGCTTTCTTTTCTTATCATTCATCACCATTAAAACTAATAGCTGATTTCCTATAAAGGCAACAGTGTAAAATCGTCTCTAGTTTTTTCTTTACTATGAAATCAAACAAAAACAAGGTCAAGAAACATAAACCAAAAGAAGAACCTCAATGTGCTAGATTGTTTGCCCAAAGACAGGCACAATAATTCCTTATATCACTGGATGCACACCCTTTTACAATGTGACTTTGCCACCGCTTGAAACTCAGTTGGCCTTCTGACTTGCTTTGACCAATAGAATGCAAAAGTGTTGCTATGTAACTTTCTAGTTTAGTTTTGAGAGGTCTTGCAGCGTCTGAGCCTATTGGAATTACTGAAACCACCAGGCTATGAATATATTCAGGATGAAAACCCATGGAGATTGAGAAGCTCAGACCTCCCAAGTTTCTCAGCCATCACAGTTGAGTCACTGACTGACTGCAGCCATATGAATGAACCCAGGCGAGACCAACAGAACAGCCCCGTCAATCAATAGAACTGGGAATGTGAAAAATTGTCATTGATTTAAGTCACTAAGTTTTGGGGTGGTTTATTACATAATAATGGGTAATTATAGGCTAAAAAACAAGCATAGCATTTAACCACAAGATATAAAGAAACAACCACAATGCTAACTGATGACCACTGCCGAATGCAGTGAAAATAATACAAACACAGTGGAGTGCTCCAGGAGAGACACAAGCCACTGCAGGCTCTGAATGCAGTGAAGCATTCGTCACAGTAGGCGGGGTACGCCGAGACAAAAAGAATCACTCTTCACTTGAATGGCCAACTGGGTTCCATGCAGAAATTGTAAAACCCTTAGTAAACCTTACTTTATACCACAGAGGACAGATAGTACCAAGCTGAATAAGAAAGCATATAGACATGACATCATTTCAAGAGAGCTGCTACAGATAAAACAAAGTGGTAGAGAAATTATCACTGGCAGAGAAGCAGGGAAAATCCCCACTACAGTGTGTGCGTGAGGGGCGTGTGTGGGGGGGCCGGGTAGCGAAAGGAGAGACAGAGAAAGAGAGAGTCAGAGAGAGAAGAAATGCACACACACACACACACACACACACACACACATACACACACATTTGTGGCTTCACTATGTGCCACAAAGACTTCTAGCTGACTCAGAGTTGATTTATATGCCTAGAGTAGAATATTAGTGAGAATATGTTCAAAAGCCATAGTCTAAAATTCAAACTTCCTGCTGCACTCTACCTAACCCTCCTCTCCTATAAACCATCCATCATCACGTAGCTGATTCAGGAATATATTAAGGATAAATAACAGTCAGAAATATATCAGCTGGAGTATATACAAAAATAGTACCAAAAACCTAAGAAAAATAATACGGCAAGCAGAAGGCAGATAAAAAATCACAAAACTATAATCAGACCAAAATATAAATACACTATGGTACTATTTAAAGAAAAGGAATTTTAAAATTACAATCTCTTGAAAACAAGAGTTCAGACAAGACTTAATAGGACTGAAATAAAAAGATCACAGAACAAATGTAATGAAAAAAGACATGTCAGAGTCAAAAACTAGAAGAGAAAAGTTAAACTATTATGTAAATAAAGGTCACATTAGAGACATTAATAGGGAAAAAAAGCCATTTTTGATAGAATAGAAATATAGAAGACCAAAGATTTTTAAAGTATGTAAAAGAAAATTACTGTTATGGAACCAAAGGAGATCTAACATGTGTATAATTGACATTCTTAAATAAGAAACATAATAAATATTCAAAGACTTAATAAAAAAATTTTTCTGAAATAAAGGAAGAATCAAACATAGATAAAATGAGTACATTATAAACCAGGAAAAAGTTATTATAGCATGATTAGCACATAACTGAGAAATTTACTGGAGTTTAATGATAAATCATTTAATGGAGGACAAGAAAGAATCAATTCTCCTAGAAGAAAGAATAAAATATGGCTGACCTCGGGCTTTTTTTAAAAAAGTCACTATCTAAGGCAATAGAGCAATATCTACCACCTCCTCAAGGAAGGAAAATATAAACCAAGAATGTTCAATCTAAATAAGTTATCATTACAAATATAAAAGTAAGTGACAGATAATATGAAACATGCAACATAGTATGAAACGTAGCTCTTCTGAGCTCTTCTTTGAAACAACTTCTTTGAAATAAATACTA
The DNA here is from genome assembly GCA_028627145.1 of Eidolon dupreanum. Taxonomy (NCBI): domain Eukaryota; kingdom Metazoa; phylum Chordata; class Mammalia; order Chiroptera; family Pteropodidae; genus Eidolon; species Eidolon dupreanum. The sequence continues at coordinate 29,738,460 of CM053501.1, forward strand.
TGGTATGATATCCCATAAATTTATAGATGAATGGAGAAATCATTTTAAGGCACCACCTGATTGTGAGAATTATAAGTAGAATGGAACATAAAAATTCTAGGCCACAGCCATTTAGAAATAATAATATAATCTACCTCCACTGATATAGGAGAAGGAGAAGTAGGAAGGAAGTAGGATGAAGAGAAAGTATACTCCTCTCTACATCTCTTAGAAGACAAGTAAAATAGGCATTGAATCTTAAAGTGGTAACACATTAAATCATGATTTAAATGTATAAACATATGGAAAAATACAAACATCTCAGATCACATAGCAAATAAAAATGATTAATAACTAAAAGGATGTCATAAAAAAATGACAGGTTTAAAATAAAAAATGGTTGTCAAAGCATAAAATGCACATGAGCAAAAAATAGTCTCTATATTTTTATATCTAATCCTCTCAGATTAAATCAAAAAGAGAAAATCATCTGGTATATAAAAGAGTGATTCCAAAAGATATGAAGAAAAAGATATAGCGGTAAAGAAAACAGATCTGAAACTGCTGGTCAAGGAAGAGCCAGAAATCCATCAAGTTTCCCTACACAGATGGAAGACTTTACTCTTCCATCATCCACAGTGAGGATGATGAAGCCCGTGTGTGCCTGTAGGCGGTACACCATCTAAAATGGGAAACCAAAATTCAACAAAGAATTATAATAAATCATAGCCCCTCTTCAACACACCTCGCTACCTCATTCAACATTAATAATTTTAAAAAATAAACCTTTTGTCCACAATATGGGAGAATGGGGTGAAGGGTTAAAGAAGTTAACAAATTAGTGGTTGACAGCTGGTCACGGGGATGGCGAGCACAGCAGAAAGAATGCAGTTAGTATTAATATAATGGCTAGGTGGAGGGAAGGAGCAATCGGGGGGATCATTTTATGAAATATATAGATGTCTAACCAATGTACTGTATACTTAAAACGAATTTAAATAAGTTAATCAAAAATAAATAAATAAACCTTTTATGTTTTTGTATTAAGTCAATTTAAACTGAGAATTTAGTTGAGTCTTTTCTGAATTTTTTCTTTCAATAGCTATGCTTCTGGGCTGCTTCTAGGAAAACAAAATTTCCCTTTTCTCATGTAATTGTGTAGGGTTTTTTAAAACTATCTTTCATTTCACTGGCACAAGGGTCAGGAGAAAGGAGAGGAAAAGATTGTCTATCTAAAAGATGATGATAACCCATTGAGTCTGATATTCTTCCCTTCATGTTTGCATAAATTTTACAATGTACTTCACTGCTTCTTCAAAATGAGCTAAAGTGATTTGATGGCCCCAAAAAGCTATGTTACAGTCCTCTAAAAAAAGATACTCCAATTTAATTCCAAAGAGCTTAGAAGAACTGTAAGAGTCATAGAAACTATTAGCTGTTCCCGACATTAAGAGAATCACAGGACAATCAGAGACGGCTATATCATTTTCCACTAACCTGGGAGTGATAGGTCTTCCTACTGAGAAGGGGATGACTAGAGATGACAATCTAGGTCATATCTTAGAGCCAAAATAGGATACAGGCAGGGAAATTTTTCACTAGGTGGCAGTGTCAAAAGAGATCATGAATATCACAAAGTTCGACATATTAGTGAAGAAAGAAAACCTCAACCAAAATGTACTGTGCTCAAAGAGAGAAATAAATGATCTTGGTCGATTTAAATAAACAGGTATTAAAATTATGTATACTTAATCATGAGCTTCTAAAATTATTTCTAGTTAAACTATTAACACTTAAAAGTAAATTCATTTCAATCTTTCCACTAAAATGGATCCACCAGGTCTTGGGTAAGTGCTTGAGCCAATAAAACAAGGACAATTCACCAAGAAAAGCCATTCTCTTATGTCTCTTTAATAAAATGATTACACAATATTCACACTACTTTTATGAGTTGATCATAACTAAATGAACTTTTTAAATGTGCATCTTGGGTGTTATCACGTGTGAGACTAGCTGGGGACATTATGTGCCTCGTTGTCTCTAGAACAACTGACATCAGTGTTGTACCTGAAGGCGGAGGCAGCTGCAAAAAGAGTAAAGGCAGAGTTGTAAAAGAAAAAAAGCTGAACACTGACTCAATCCTTTACTTTTCCTCCTCATTTAGACGTGCGCAGAGTTGACAATTCAGTTTAAACCATTAACTATTTTAGCAGAATCATCTGCTTGAGAAATTACCCGTGCTATCTAATGTAATTCTCACTACAACCCTGAAAAATAGTGGTAGTTTCTCAATATATTACAGAAGAAGAACAGGCCCAGTGATACATAACTTCTGCACTCCCCTCAAACAGAACCTCCTCCAAGAAGCTCTCCCGGAATTCCTCTCCTCCCTCTGATTGGATCGGGTGTATCAGCTGGTCTCTCTCACAACCTCAGCATTCCCTTAGCACTCTGAACTCTACCTAGTACACCCGCTTGCTCACCCCACCAGCACCCTCTATTTTCCTATGTATCACCCTCTCTAAACAGTCCTCAAGGCAGTAACTGCACTTCCTTTATTTATCACTACATCTCTGAAAGTGTGGCTGTTATATAGTTGAGGTTTGATAAATATTTCATAAATGTAAGGATGAAGTAAGTACAAAATTGCCAGGAGGGTGAGGGCCACCTTTGATGGCTGGTCCACGAGTCCAGATGTGATATTAGAGATCTTCTGTTCTGGTCCACCTACAAGTTCTCATGACTCCGGCCAGTCTTCTCACTTAGGAACAGGCCTAGATAAAATACTTCAAATTCAGAAATCAGGCAGAAGTTAATAATAATAATAATAATAATAATGATAATGATATAATAAATCTCTCTGATTCTTATCACCAGTTGTTTTTAGCTAATACTGTGGTTCAAAGTTATATAAATTCGTCCTCCTAAACTACCCCATAAAATCCTCAGTGTTTGTCTAAGGGAAAATATAATCATTTCTAGATAAAGTACTTACATGATCTTTTTTGACAACATACCTTGTTGATAATGTTTCTAGTCATTAATTTCAGATTCAGGAAAAGGGAATTCAGCCATTTTTCATAGGCCTTCAGAAGTCATAGCATTTCTGCTGAATCAAGCACAAGATAATGCTACAAGACCACTCAACTGAAACACATCACTTCAGTCACATACGTTACTAACTATTAAAACGAAATGGGAATCAGTTTTTCAACCCAATAGTTTACCTAAAAGTCTCTCTTAGGCAGGTTTGACCTTTACATTATGAATTTCATTTTGCTGTAAGCTCTTACATTTATATTACTGCTTAACGTGCACTCTTCATAGAAATCTGCCCTAACAACTTCTAACTGTATTTATTCATGCTGAGCATTCTGCTTAACTACTTGTCTAAAATGCAGTACAGTTACCAGAGAAATATTGCTTGTTATTTTCAGAACTGTGAAGGTCAAGCTAGTTTAATGCAAAGGGAAATGAAATGTTTTGTGTCTTTAGGCTGTGTAGTATAATTCCCATGTTTTTCTTGCTGTTTGTGTTGGGGCCTTCAACTGTTCCTCATTTTACTATGTTCGCCCTTGTTCTTCCCTGCCTTCTCTCCCAAGCCTTTTTCCCAGAGCAAGTTTATTTCTAATGCTCTATCACCTATAGGAATTATATAACATGCACAGCACTGAAAAATTTAAGTTGAAAGCAGCCTTTGTTACCAGAAAGCAAGATTATATTCGTGAAGTAATTCTGCAAAGTTCTTTAATCAAGTAATTAATCCCTTAGATAAAGTAACACATTTAATTCTCTATATTATTTTGAGGAGTCAGATGACCTCATAGAGATTACCTATTGTTGGGTTTCTGTTAAACTTGCATGCAATGGCGACATAAGCTCATATCTGGTGTAAGTGGCTGCTTTCCAGGGGAGCCTAAAGGCTAAATTTATGGGCTTTGGAATCAGAAAGACCTGGATTTGAGACAGTCCTACCAGTTATTTGCTTTGTGAACTTAGGCAGCTTTCTCAACCTCCTTGTTCTGCATTCAAGAAAAAGAATGCCCACTGTTCTATTATTATTACACTTTGCATATTGGACTGCAGCACAATGAGTCTAGGTACAATTGCAGAATTTGCAAATATTTTCATCGAAAATTCAGTGTTCATTGAAATCAGGCCAGAACTCCCACGATGTGGCTGAGCCTGGGTGTGGGGGGAGGGGGAGTTCTACAGGACTAGGTTGTGTTAAAGTTTGTGCCAACATAGTGTCAGCAAAGTGAAATGCAAAAAGAACAGAGCAAACTTAGATGGGGTTGAGACAAGTGTCAGTGTCAGGAGAGTCCAACCTTGTTGGTGAGACACAGCAACAAGAAAAATCCTGGCTATATTCAAAGACAGTCATTTAAGCGGCCTTAAAACCATACATTGGTTTTCAACCATCACTGCAACAATCCACTGTTATGTAAGAGACGAGTGGGCAAGGAGGTGGAGTTGTAGCTAACTCCTCAAGAATTTCACATAAATCACAGCTTATGACCTTCCTATATATATCACCTTATTATTAATGGATGTGTATGTCTGTCATACACATGCTTTTTACAAGAGTATTTGTTGAATGGTGACCCCCAAAATATATATTTACCTAGACCTGTGAATGACCTTATTTGAGAAAAGGGTCTTTGCAGATGTAATTAAGGATCTCAAGATGGCATCATCCTGATTAACAAGGTGGGCCCTAATTCCAGTGACAGTGTTCTTGTTACAGACAGAAAAGGAGAAGACAGAGACATAGTGTGGAAGGCCATGAGAGGACAGAGGCACAATAATAGGGCCCCAGCTGAGTAGTTGGATTTGAAACCTGACTCTAAGAGTCCTAGAGTCAAAGCATTTATTCACTCAGCAGCTATTTTATGGAGGGCCAGAATTTAATAAGTATGGTCAAATAATATAATATAAGCTGGGTAGAAGGAAGGTGTTTTCATGATTTGTCAGCTACATAAACACCTTGGGCTCACCCTTGATCTGACAGCACTAATTCCAGGTCTTTACCAACCAATCTGGGACTGTTAACATCTTACCTTTCTCCAGATTGTCTCGGAAACCAAGGAAGTACAGAGCCACTAGGGAAAAGTATCAGTAACTACCACTGAGAGTCAGTGTCTGGAGCGACAAACTGATGCCTCCCCTTGCAGCTTCTCCATCCTTTAGGCAGCTGCCACTCATGCTTCCCTTGCAGTTTCCCATCACCTTTGAAATGTGGTTAAGATAAAGTCAGATTCCAGTGTTTCCAACTTAAAGTGTCATTCATGTCATTAACTCCGTCTAAGACTAAGAAGTGATTGACAGTGAGAGAGCAATGCTTAGTCCAGAGGAATGACTTTCTCATATTATCAATGCAAAGGTATCTAGTTAATATAGCAGAGCTTGCATTCTCTTCTTTGAAACAGACATAAAACTACCAAGTGAAGAAAAATCAGAAATATAAAATATAAATGGAAATATGAAATATAAATGTATATGTGTATACAGCCATAATAATGAATCAAACTTTAAGCAGTTTGCCAAGGACAGTTAGTTTTAGACTTCATTGAGAGAGAAAGCCGCAGGATTATGCAATTCTCCAGCATTACAAAGAAATCATCAGATGAGGACTGAAACCAACAATTCCTTACTTTCAAAGACAAGATCTGGGTCCATTGCAGAGCACTTGAAGGTCCCTGTAGCTATTTGTCAACCAATTGTGACAAAAGTGATGGAGCCAAGTAAGGAAAAACTGATATACTGAAAGAAAATTTTACCTGTTAGAATGAGAGAAGATAGAGATGGAGGACAGTAAACAGTTTTTGGTAACATAAGACATAAACATGAAATTGGTACACAAGAAATCCTGTGACATAGAAATTTCCAATGTAACCCAAAAAGTTCTATTAGGTAATAGCAGAATCCAATCTACAAATGAGGTTTTTTTTTAAAGCTGTACAGCCCACAAAGACAATACAGCTCATTCTTGCAGTCCTTCCACTATACTTTATCTTAAAACAAAAGCTGTCCCACTATAATGGCTTTCCAAGTCTATTCAATTCATCACTAATTGTGTTTTCATGCTGTCTATTCTAGTCTTTGCAGCATCTATGTTGTCTTGACTTCTCCTACGGTTTTATTTCTCTCTCCTATTTCTTTTTTGAGCTCTTCTAGTTCACTATTTATCTTTATCTACTGTTTCATCATTTTTCCTTTGTGCTTTGTCATCTCTTCTCAATGCTCTTATTTCCAAGGGTCATATTTTTTTTTTTTTGCCAATTGACTCAGCTTTTCCTCTTCTTTTTTTCAAAAGCCTAATTCTAAGGTGAAAAATTACTAGAAATGGAATTACTAGCATGGAATATGTAAAGAGATACTCGAAGGAGGAGGGAAACACCAAAATATATAAAAATTACTTCAATAAAAACATTTAAAAGACAGCCAAATACTATACCAGAAAACTATGCTACAAAGCATATAAAGAAAGTAAATGAAGGTCATGGGTAGCTTTTATATAAAATTAATAAAATAAGCAGAAAAAATTATGTGATATAAATGTATAAAACATTATAAGCATCAAAAAAGGGCATTGATACTACTAAAAACCAAGTCATGATTAGAGAAAAATACATTGATAAAACTGAGCAAAATAAAAATGAGGAAACACTTCACAAAAAGTAGATAGAAGAATGAGTTGGAGAGACGTTTTTTTGTGTGTAAAACAAAATGGTTTATTCTATGTCACATGAAACTGAAAATAACTATGAAATAACCATTAATTCTTGATATTACTGTTGATATTACAGATCATATTGACAAATAGTTTTATTTAGAAAAGTAAACTTCTGAAAAATTGAAAAAAGTTAGAAAATGAAAGAACATGACAGACAAAAGAGTTCTAAAATAGGTATAACTGATGTTGCTGAAAAAGGAAACAAAACGAGTAAGAGAGAAGTTTGCTAAAAAATAGTAACAGAAAAAAAATCTTCTTGAAATAAAAGATTGAAAAGGTAAAATTTGCCCCTTCAAGAATGATATAAAACAATTAATCCCAAGATTTCAAAGATGAATTTAAAAGACACTATAAGCACTAAGACAAAATAAATAAATAAATAAATAAATAAATAAATAAATAAATAAATAAATAAATAAATAAATAAATCGTATCACCCATGGGGATGGGTGCATAAGGAACTGAGTTCACTTTCCAAGAGAACTTCTATTGCCCATAGTGAAGATAGTCTAGAGGATCCTGAGGACAAAAGGGAGATATAAAAATTTTATTTCCAGCCAAGCTATTTTTCAAAAGTAAAGACAAATAACATAAATTCTCAAACATGAGTGGACTCAAGAATAATTAGAAAAATAATAGTTAATAAACTGGTGAATAAACTGATTTCACTCATATATAAAAACTGTGGTAATTGTGTGAAGGAACTGAAATGTGATAAGTTGTGAATATGCTGAAAAAGAATCTAATGAATATTGAGAGGAAGAATTAAGGAAAGAATATGGTATTAGGAATATATAAGCACATTGATTTTTCTAATTTTGAGAGGCAGATATTGTTTAAATCTAATAAATCAAGCAATGGAGATAATCTCATTTTAGAATGTAAAGGGAAACACTTAAAAGGTATACCAATAATAATGCAATCAGATAAATTAAAATAATATGCATACCCTGTTATTACATAAGAATACTCTTACTGGGGGAATCACTTCATAAATTATATAAATGTTTACCCACTATGTGCTCTACATCTGAAATTAATATAAAATAATGTTGAAAGTCAACTATAATTAAGAAAATAAAAGACTTCATGAAAGTAACAATTTCAAAAAAAAAGAAAAATACTCATATTGATTTTAAGTCTCTATAAATCAAAAATTAAGGGGGAGCCCAGAAAAAGAAAACTGTTATAAGATTATTTTTTGTATACTAAAAAACATGAATGTTAAAGATTAGGTCAAAAAGTAAAATTACAAATATTGGTGAGTAGCCTAATCTGATATTAAAATATATTACAAAGACATGGTAATTAAAAATCTGTATCAAGTAGTCGATTGGACAGGATACTATCAAATTACATATATGTGGAATTTACATATATCTGGAATTTATATATATGAAACATTATAGAATTTAGTATATGATAAAACTATATATACTAGAGCAGTGAAGAGAAATTTCTCCAGTGAAGAATGCTAGGGAAAACTAGTAGCCATCTGGAAATGGATCAAGCTAGATCCCTACCTCACTCCTATCAAAATAAATTCCAGGTAGATCAAAAGTTTTTAAAAGTTATAAACACACATACTATTTAACCTAGCAATTCCAGTTTTAGGAATACATCCAATTTATATACCTCCTAACAAGTAATACTATGTCAATGTGGAATAATTTCTAGATCTATTTTTAAATCAAAAAGCAAGGTACAAAACAATACGTCCATGTCTTATATGTTTGTACTTATACAGAGATATATGTTATATATACATGTGTATATGTGTATATATGCATATGTATAAGTATATGTATGCACACACGCATAAGTTTGCAAATACGTAAAACATTTTTAAACAGGATATGTGAGAAACCTAACAAAGGTTGCCTCTAGGGAGACAGTCTGGTGAACTGCATATCTGGCATCAGAAGGAGACTTTCCATTCCTTGTACAACCATCTGTACTATTTGGATTTCTATCACTGGCATAAATTACTCTTTGGATTAATAAAAAAGATATTTTTAAAAACCAAATAGCGGAGGTAGCCACACAAACTGGGTCCTGGGCTATACTTCTTGGAACTCTGGGATCTTTGTAACAATAAACTTATTGTACAAGTTACAGAAACTGGTGATGCAAGTTATAAAATACTTGATTAATTGAAAGCATAAACTCAAAAGATACATGGAGTCAAAGAGATATTACACTTTTGTAATATATCATTTATTCAAAGAATTAATTCTAGAGTCACTAGCTTAATATCTTAATACCTGGTTGTAAAGTTAGAATTATATTCGTCATATATATTCTGAAAAACAAGGCATAGTTTAGGAAATTATGCAGTTTACCTCAGTAGCAAATCTGGTCTCCTTTACTTGAGGGCAGAATCTTTGATTTCAAAGTACAATTAGAATAAATTGTGCAAAATATGTGGTGATCCGAGTTCCCCAAATACGAGGATCACAGTCAAAATCATTTTTTTTGTGGCCGAGTTGAATAAGGTTTTATTTTCCTAATCAATTTACAGATGCTTCATGGAAATAGATATCAGTTGCAAAGCAGAACTTTTGTCATACTCTTGGTGATAGCTCCTCAAGTTTCGGCACTTAAAAAGTAAACTTGAAACCATAATTTCAAATGAACTTTGAGCCAGAAAGAAATTAAGGCTTAGAGCATAGCTCACATGAAGTGGCATACCCATTCACTCACGCCTTTTTATCCAGAAAACATTTTGCAGATAAAAGGTACATTTTTAAGACATAATGATGGTACATTCAACTTGGTGAAAGGTAGATAAAGAGGAGTTCGAGGTATCATTGCAACTTAGACACCGTTTATTCATCAAGAAGTCCCTTGAAAACCTCTCACAAGTTAATAACCTGTCATTTCCTAACTTCATTTACAATCCTTACAAAACAGAAAGAAGAGTCATGAGCTTTAGAAACAGACTTAATGTAGAGATTCTAGAGGTTAGATACTGTAAAATCAACAGAAATTTAAAAGCAATTCACTAAATAGTAATAGGTCTGCCATTTACATAACATTACTTAAAATATGTTTATAATATATATTTTAGTTATGCAATAAAAATGTAAATATATTATAATTGTAAGAGGAACAGATTAGTGTAATGTATTAGAATCTAATTACCATCTGATTTTTATTTTCAACCTTATTCTTAATGCAAGTATTGTATTTCCTGTTTATCAGACTTCTGTCAATCTATGATTTTCTTCCTTCCTTACCTGACAAAGTCCCATTTTATCTACTTCCTACATAGAGCAGAAATTTTTTTCATTAGACTCCAACAATAAAACCAAATAACAATTATTTATTGAGTACTGATTATTTACAAAGCCCTATACTAGGCTCTGTGAAATGCCAACTTTTTTGAATAGCCTCCAGGCATCTGATGGAAGGATACTAGGGAAAATCCATGTCAGCCTTGTTTAGTGGGTTATTGTCATTTGAGCACTTAGCACCTAGCAGATTCACTCATGTGGTAGGGCTAGAATTAAAACACACATATAGACTGGTAGAACAGAAAAGATGAAAGAATTAGACTTAGCAGAGTGATCCTTAGCTTTAAGTAACCAAAGAGGGAGATCTAGACAATATGAGAAGCATTTAATCCTATAGAACCCTTAAGAAACACCAGGAAAAGAAGGGTCACGAGTGAGACATGGATTAAAAAGAGAGAGATGGCTCATAAGTTAATATAAAGCAGAGATGTCCCCTTTCTCACCACCACAGAACACTAGGAGCTATGCAAATACCCTTCCACGGAAGAGATAAAATCTTCTCAATAGATATTAAACAATCTCAGATAAAAGACACTCACATGTCGGTAAGTAAAGACTTCCTAGAGAAAAAGTGGCCTCCTGCCTGAGCACTCTAAGAAAACGTTAGGCAGCCACAAGACATAAATAGGTTTCAATAAGTAGAGACCCACGTGTGAAAAATCAATTTAAACTCCTACTTTGCACCACTTACAAAATTAAATCAAAATGGATCAGACCTAAATGTGAGAGGTAATATCATAAAACTTATAGAAAGAAACACAGTTGCTCCTTCGATATTTTGCTTAGAAATCTCCTCAAATAAATACCCAGTTTCATCACTTACAAGTTCTACCTTCCACAAACACTAAAACACAGTTCAGCTGTGCTCCTGGCCACTTCACAACACGGGGCAGCTTTTCTCCATTGTCCAATAGAATGTTTCTCATTTCAGTCTGGGACCTGACCAGAACGGCCTTTACCAACCATGTTTCTGCCATTGTTTTATTCATAGATATTGATATACTCTCCAAGAAGGTGGACGCTTTCTCTATGGCTCTCTTCTTCTCTTTGAGTCATCACTGGAATCTTCTTTAACACTCTCTTCATAACAATCTCAGCCTTTTCTAGCACGTACTTCAAAATTTTCCCAACCTCCACCTATTACCGAGTTCTAAAGCCCCTTCCACATTTTTGGCATTTATAGTAGCATCCCATTTTTTGGTACCAAATTCTGTATTAATCTGCTCAAGCTGGCAAAACAAAATGTCATAGCCTGGGTGGCTTAAACAATGGTTCTAGAGGCTAGGAAGACTAGGATCAAGGTGCTGGCAGACTCGGTGCCTGAAGAGAGTCCTCCTCCTGGCTTGCAGATGGTCACCTTCTTGCTGTGCCCTCACATGGCAGAGAGAGAGAGAGAGAGCTCTGATCTCATTTTCTCTTCCTATGAGGACACTTATCCCATCATGGGGGCCCTGACTTCATGACCTCATCTAAACCTAATTATCTTCCAAAGGCCTTACCTCCTAATACCATCACGTTGGAGGCTAGGGCTTCAACATATGTAGTGGAAGGCATGCATAAACATTCAGTCTATAATTGTTCTCTTAGGCAAATGAAATGGAGGCCCCCAAAAGTTAACACAACTAGTTCATGTCTGATCCTTGAATAAAATAAAATACGTTTCTGATTTCCTAATCCAGTTCTCTTTCTCTGAGGCCACTGTGTCACTGCTGAGGTGGAAGAGAAGAGAAAAGAGAGAACACTTGAAACTTATTGGAATTACCACCCTATCTCTCAGAAGTCTTTTTTTTTTTTCCCTGTTATCTCCATAATGAATTCAGTTTCCCCACTGACTTGTTGCTTTGCCACAATCACCTTACTTGTGTCAGCTGACCCTCAAAAAAAATGTGAATTACCACCAACATATGCCTTGGTTTCACGCTAAATGAGCAGTTGGGGGGTCTACCACATCATCTTTTCCTTGGTGGTTCTACTCTCCTGTATGATTAAATAATGGCCAATAATAGCTACAACTCATCAAGTACCTGCTGTGAGCCAAGCTTTGCTACAATTAGCATATCTCAACACATCTTCCTTACCAAAACCCCATGATATGAGTTTTACTAATTTACTTCTTGAAATGAGGAAATTCAAGCCTAGAGAGTGTAAGCATCTTGCCCTATAACAGGCGAGTGTCGGAACCATGACTTACACGCAGGTTCGTCCAACTACAAAGTCCAAACCCTCAACCAGGGCACTCTGTTTCCTAATGGTGCCCGGCACCCTCCATCCTTAGTCTTCAGGTCCTCGGTGCCACCTCGCCTTCAGGGTCCCATATTCCCCCTGTAACTGAGACTGTGGATGCCCACCACCACTGATAATAGTTCATTCTTCCATGAGACCGAAAACTCAGAGCTGTTTCTCTTTTAAAATGTGGGCAAAGGAGGCCCTCTTAAGGAATAAAGACTCAGCACAAGTATATAATCTTGACCATGAAAGCTTTGCTAAGCCCAGTGTCAGAACTTGTTTAATACATTTAGATGAACATCTGTCTATATATTCTGTATTGTGTTTTCTTAAGTACCAGATAAAGAATAAATACAATATTTCAAAATTATTTGGGGCAGCACTTTTGGAACCCTTTTTTAAAGCAGAACTCATTAGTTAAACAAAATTTTAAAAGAGTAAAGGGGGTCAAATATATGGTGACAAAAGGAAATTTGACTTTGAGTGGTGAACACTCGATGCAATATATATATATATATGATGTATTATTGAATTGTACACTTGAAACCTATATAATTTATTAACCGATGTCACCCCAATAAATTTAATTAGAAAAATAAAATTAAAGAATGAAAAATAAACATTTTTCCTGGAACCTCAGTGTATCAGTCACCTTCAGGGAGAGAGATGACCCAAACAGGGTAATAGAGAAGAGTGTCATAAACAGAGTATTTACAATGGTGCGGCAGGGTTTAGGGAAATCAAAAAGGGCTGATGAAACAGGTGCGGTGTGGTGGCTGGAGGAAAGCTGCCATTGACCAGCTGACTTTCAGGATCATAGTCGTTGGAGTGAGGCACTTGCTGATCACCTGCCATCTACAAGGA
>CM053501.1:29752060-29802254 GCA_028627145.1 Eidolon dupreanum
TTTTTTTTTTTTTTTTTTTTGATGGGATAATGAAAATGGCAAGGTAAAGAAATGGACTGAATGGTTCACCTGAATTTCGACAAAGCATCTGGTAAATAGCTAATGGTAGTCAAGTGGTAGAGAAAGATTATTACACCTTAGAGCACTGTAACATAGTGTTAATGGTTCAGTGAATTGATATGGGCCTTCAACTGGCAGTAGTGTCTTGATACAGGGTTTTGCCCTGGCTCTCCTCTGTCATTTTTATCAATAAGGATATAAAATTAATGATTTTCAATTTATCAATGTCACTAAGTGAGACAAGACAGCTAATCTTGCAATGTGATAGAATTAAGATGAAAATATTTTCAAACAGGAATAATGGCTTCAATCTGAGATGAAGTTTAATAAATACCAGGTCTTCTTGTCTCAAAAAGCAGAAGCATACCCTCTGCATAAGCAATAAGGCATCGCTCAGTTTCAAACTGAACCTTTTATTTGAGGATAATGGTGAAGGTGCCTTGCACTAAGAGCTAGTATAAATAATATTGTTAATCCCCGGAGCCATGCCGCAAAGAAGGTGTTACTACCCATGTGAGGTGAGGAAACTGATGCGAAGAAGCCAGACAACTTGCCAGTCCTCACAAGTTAAAAAGCCGAGAACCAAATAAATTTGTCTAATACCTAAATTCATGCCCTTTCTAAGACCACACACTGTTTCAGCATCTAAGTTCACATGAGAGCCGGACTCACATTTGCTTTATTTCCGGCTCCCATAAGTGCTGTGGCGCATCTTCTTTAACGTTATCACAATTCTTACTGCTATTTCAAAATGGTCCTTCCTTTTCTAAAGAAAGGTTAACCTTGGGGTAGTATCATTCAATTAAATAAAAAAATAATTTACCTCAAACATCCACCTCTTTCCAATGTGCTCTAGAAAAGAGGCGGGCAAACTAGTCTGCCAGTCAAATCCGGCCCATCTCTTGTTTTCATTTGGCTCACATGCTAAGAATGATATTTACATTTTTTAATGGTTAAAAAAAAAAAAAGACTATTTCACGACACATAAAAATTATATGCAATTCAAATTTCAGTGTCCATAAAGAAAATTTTATTGGCGCACAGCCACGTTTGTTCATTTACATATTGTCTACGGCTGCTTTCGCACTGCAAAGGCAGAGTTGAATAGTTATGACAGAGACCGTATGTGGCACTCTCATTGCTTCACACTGCTGTTCAACACACTACAAATCTCAGCGATGCAGCCATAGTTCAACAGCATTTCAAGTGCCACACATATTGTCATACTCTTTTTTACTAACTTATTTTTTTATTACTAATGCATACTAATCTTGTAAAAAAAAGGGAGGAGGGACTTTGAGTGTTGTGCTTTCAAGGCACAGTGAAATATGGATATTGTGTTATACAATTATACGGCAAAGCATCGTGTTTATTATGCAATGACACTTTAGCTGTGTTAAAATAGTACAATTTATTTTGATATTACTAGACTAAGCACTCATCACAATATACCTAACTCATAGAAAAGCAACAGTCAGAACTATTAGAATATTTAGAATTATCTAATCACATGGAATTTATTCACACACAAAAAGATGGGAACAAGAGTGCAACCAAAGTTAGTTTCCAAGTGGCTCATGTTAGCCAGGAAAGCTATTTATTGATGGCGAGTTAAAGTTAATTAAATTGCATTCGGTTGCAGAAGCTAGAAAATATGTCGAGAGAAAATAAATTTGTTTAAGATTACTAGCTTTTTAACAAGGACAGTTACTTGAAGACTTGAAGACACTAACAGTCAACTCAAAAACAAGGCAAAGGATTTCAAGTAATGTCCTTGGTTTTTGATGAGTCAATAGACATAAACAAACAGAGCCATTTTAAAACAGAGCTGGAGCTGCCATGCCAGAGGAACTGCCTTTCACATCTTATGCCTCAAATCTTTAGAATGTTAAAAGAGGACAAAACAACCTTTGGACTGAGCCTAAGCAAACTTGTGTCCCAAAAAACTTTGCAAAGGTAACAAAAAAGTAATTATCACCACTGGACTGAAATTTGAAAATATTGTTTAGAATTAACATCACTGTTATTTGCACCAACAGAAATGCCTTCCTTCTATTGATGTAATTGTTCCCCTTTCTTTTCTCAGAAATAAATACACATCGCCTTTGTCTTTTAATCAGAACACTATTCAGGCTTCTGCATGAATTAATAATTCCCAATTAGTTATTCTCTTTGATCTCACTAAACGCTTGTTGCCTCTTGGCTTGCAAGGCGTTTTATTTCTAGGTGATTTCTAGTTGTTTAGTAGAGAAGTCAATGGTGAGTTTGAAGTGACTCGAGAATCAGCCTCTGTTAAGCCTCCACGGAACAACTAAAAAAGAGTATTTCTAAAGAGCTTGAGAAACACCAAATCAGTGCAAACTGAAGTGGAATCTGGTAAGGAGTGTTAACAACTGATGGTGGTAAAAATATGTGTGGAGTAGAAGAAAGTTAATTGGACAAACTTACAAAACTTGTGAAAATGTAAGATGATTAAAGTCAATGTTCATACTTTATATTATTCATCAGCAGGTATTTTGTAGAAGACACTTGAATCTGTCTTATTGAATTAGTAAAGTCAATGATGAATTTCATTCACTGTTGTGGTCTTAACCATCACAACTTCCCTATGTCAGAAATAAAAACTGAACATCCTGACTTGCCCAGCTACACAGTTTGATGACAGTGATCAAGTTTAATTGCAGATTTTTGAGCTCAGCAAGAATAAAATTTTTCTGCATGAGAATCGCCCTCATTTATTATTAACAATAACTGAACAGCTTTGGAAATTAGCTTTTGCTGTAGATTTGATGTTTCTTAAGGCAAAACAACACTTATGTGTGAAACTTATACTGCAACAAAGTTATCATGACAACTAATGCTGTTTAAATCACAAATCATGTCAAACTGCTTTATATACTTCCCATGCCATCAAGTTAAAATGAACAGAAAGATCTCCATTTTCTCTCCCAAATTTGCAGAAGATGTATTTACAAACTCAACTACAGTTCCAGCTGTACTTTCAGATTTCAATACAGGCACAGAGGAAATGTCTACATTTCAAAATCTAATTGTACAACTGAAGAATATCTACCTGACCTTCAATAAGAAGGGATTAATCTGCATAATATGCCAAAAGGCAAATATCTAATGGAAGTGTATAAACACCTTCCAAATTAAGAATATGCTCAATTAAAATCATACACTTGAGTATTTAGTAGTATCTATCTGTGTGAAGACATTTTCATAGATGAAATATGTAAAATCGTATCACAGATCGGCATAACACATATACATTTGCAATCAATTTCAAATTCCAATTAAGTGAAATATAATCCCCTCAAAAAAATTCAATTCTTATCATTAGTAGACTTGTATTACAAAAAAACTTGTACTCAAGTGTTAATATATATTTTCAATTCCATCAATAAAAAAAATTAACGGAAATGTTTTCTTTCTCATTACATGAGCATATAAAAGCCTCAGCTTTGCCTCTTGTCCCAAAGTATAAACTCTACCAAAAAAGTTTGCCGACCCCAAGTCTATAGCACTGCAGGAGTGTTTTCACATTTAAGTAAAATCACAGTATGGTGAACATCCCTAGAGGCAATCATCCTTTCTAAAAAAACCATTTCATATCCCAGAAAAACTACTTGGTAATTTTTCTATATGTAGTCCTTTCTTTGGTTATGATCGACGGAGTCTTATAAATTTCCTAAGAAAATAACATGTGGGTATGTATGAGAGCTGAGCAGAGAAGAAACTGGTCATCCTGAATATCAGCAAAGCTTTATAATTCCATTTTATTTGTACTCTAGAAGAAAAATTAGTTTTTGATTCTACTAATCCAATTCTATTACAAAACCTTAAAACTTTACTAAAACACATCAAATAAAGTACTTATGACCTGTTTTCACCTGAGCCCAAATCATTTTTCAAATGCAGTACTCATTCACTATGTGATCTCTAATAACATATTAATGTCTCCATATTTTCTAATTTAAAACAATTAGGTTTACTTCTGCTATGTTTTATCTCATCATGACAGCAGTTATCTACTGACTTTGCCTCTGCGCTATCCATTCACTCTCCTTCTGCTAACAACACCCTCTCTTCTTTTTGGGCAACACTCCTGCTACCTCATTTCTCAGTCTAACATGTCCTCTGAAGGTGGGAGAACAGCATCCCTTTGGCCATAGTACTTGGCTCAGGTGTGGCCATGTGAACCAATGAAGGAATATATACCAGTCTCAGGATTTTGTTGGAACTGTTGAGAACTTTATTTTGGCTGAGGCTGCTAAGAGAGAAGTCTGAAGCTGCTGGGTGGCTACTTTACCATCACACATAAAAAAAGTCTCCCTGACAATGAAAACGACAGGTAGAAAGCAAACTGAGATAAACACAGATTACAGACTTTGCCCCAGGAGCAAGCATGTCTGAAGCCAGTTTTATCTCTGGACTTTTGAGCTAAATGTGGTAACATGTACACCACTACCGCTTAAGCCAAGATAAGTTTCTATTACTTGCAATTCAAAGGGTGCTGACTAATGCAACTATATAACCTTTGATTGAAGCTCAATCTTAAATCAGATATTTCTAGACAGGGCCTTTTAACCATTATGTTTCATCTTCAGATCTTTCCATTGTTCCTAAATGCTGGTGCTTTATTAAAGTATGTTACTTTGCTGTATCTTACCTGTAGCATCTTTCAGTAAACAGAGCACCATTAATACCACTTTGTAAACCCTGTAAAGCACCCAGAACGATGATAAACTTTGAGATACTGTCACAGAGATATGCTCTCCAACTGCAATGATAGTCATTCACTTGAAATTGGATTGATGTCATTTCTGTGAACATAATGCTATGATTTCATTCCTAAAAAGGAATAAAAATGATTCTGTGTATTTTCCTTGGTTTATTAGTGACATTTGTTTTAATTAATTGCTCCATTAAGTATTTCATAGAAATGTAAAATAAATGTTTTTAACTTGCATTAAAGAGACCTTAGATACTTCCTGAGATGTGCTCTTTACAAAGGGTCCCAACAAAGCAAAACAAAAACAAAAACAAAAAGGATATTCTTTTAGCTCTGCTTCTCTCATATACTAAACTAAATGCACTGATTTTTAAAAATTCCTATCTCAAATCAGCGAGTGGCATTATTTTACCCATGACTAGAGGAAAGGGGAAAGAGCAAGTTTAAAAAAACTACCTTTATTTTTTATTTCTTTTTCAGTTACATACTTTTAAACAGGGGTGTGTTTCATTATTCAGACATTCAGGCAATGTTGACATTAGTGTTGACAGAAAAGAAGCATAAAAATGCAAAACGTTGTTGGCTTAACCTGAACATACCTGCATTACCTATTATTGACCAGTTTGTGTTGCCAAAAGATTTATTTCTTGGCATTAAAATGGAGCACTTAAAAATATTGCTAAAAAGCAAATGTCTACACACTGGTCTTTGCAGCAAATAAGGGTATTTATACTTTTAAAATATTTTAAGTCCATAATTGAATTAATATACACACCTTCTTATGTATAAGGAGTTCAGATCATATAAACACTGTACAATCCAAAAACCCTACTGAGAATAAAACTAAATAGGCTTATAAGAAATACAGATATCGCATGTATTTACAAATATCATAGACACACAAATTTGGTCAAATACTGTAAAGAAAGAAGTGGTTTCACATTATAATGGCCAAAACATCCATCTACCTTGCAACAAAGCAAACAAAAATAACAATTCAGTATGTGACTCCTGTAGTTTAAGACATCAGGACAGTATACAAATAGATAAGATGGAAACGGTTGACCAAATTATACAGCAAATATATTCTAGACTGAGTGTAGGCCTTTAAAATCAAGAACTTAAAAAAGATCATTCATAGGATTAAGAGCAACAATGATAAACAATGTCCGATTTGTGGTATTCATATGGGTGTCTAATTCATCAAAAACAACGCATTGAACTTTTGGCTAATAAGAAAAATAAATTACAAAGTACAATTAAATCCCTGTAAATGCAATAATGAAGTCAAAACTGTAGATTTATTTACTTTAATTACACATTTTAAATGTTACCTTGAGACAAAAAAATAAATAAGTGTGCCTGGAGGCACACATTTAGAGACAAAGAAAGGGCTGCATGGAAAAGTAACAACTTTATAAATGAAAGGTGAACACGAGATTTGAACAATTTAATTATCTTTCTAACCAGTCTTTTTGTTTTAACTCTTCTTGAAAATTCTGGCTGGAAGAATGTGACAAAAGTACACCTGTGTTTTTATGGCTTAAAACAAAAAATAGTTGAAAAGTGGAATGGGTTTCCTTTTTTACAAAACCATTACTTTGTTCATATGCAGGCACTTCAAACGACTATGGAGGCAAAGCACCTGACCCATCCTCTCCAAAATAGTTTTCAATCATCAAAATTATGCTAAAAAGTAGGAAAATTCCAGAGAACCAGCAAAGTTGAATACAAGAGATTAATGTGCACAGAGGGCAACAAAGTGACCCAGTTTTTATTGCTGGGGATTTTTTTTACCAAAGGGCAAAGAATTAACAAACAGACACCATTGCATGGCACATCCAAAGTTTTCTGCTTAAGGGAGAATGGAATCATTCAGCAGTGGATTTCAGCGGGATCTCCTTAGACTTCAGCTTTTACCTTGCAATGAGATTCACATTTATTTCTTTTTTTTTAGTGTATTTAAAAAAAAAAACAAAAAACTCCAACATATCTCATTTCTCAAAGTATTCATCTCTTGCTGTCGAGTATACATTATTATCTGGAAGCATAAAGTTACATTATATGAGTATTTTGCATTTTGTAAAGTAAGCGCTTTTGCCACTTCGGCAACACTGCGCTTCACACAGCGGTGCAACAAAAGCAGAGCTCATATTCACCATGCTGTGATTCATTCGACCACTACCATCTGCCGAACCCACAGAGCTTTTTGCCTCAGTACCTCTGGGCAGTGACTGTACCATGATTTCACAGAATGTTAATATGACTCACGAATAGCAGTACCATCAGTAATACTGATATCAATGCAGATGTCACACCAAAAATGAACTTCTCAAGGAACAACTTTTAAATATTTGGGCAACTCTGTTTTCTCTGTTGCATTATCCACTGGGGAAAAAATTCTTATTTGATTATGATCCTACAGAAGTTCTAAAAAAAAAAAAAAAAAACAGATTAGGTATATAACTGGTTGACATTATAGATACTGTACTGCTTTCTACGACAGGAGGAGAGCTTCTGAAAAATGTTCTATAGAACTGTTTTCATCAATACTACCTCATTGGTCCATTCCATTCACTGATGGGCAAAGCACTCATGTTTTGACAAAATTTTAAAGCTTCCATAAAAGTTAAATTAGAAAAAAAATATGAAGTAAAACAACCACAAAATGAAGTATGGAAGTATGACATTTTTGTTTCTAAGAGTGGGTCCTTGAAAATATATGTGGTCACTACGGAGATGATTTTAATCACAAGACAGCAGATGAACACATAAGTAGCTCCCCATGATCTGTCCGTGTCCAGAGTCATTTGTGGCGCTGTATGGTTTTCCTTTTCCTTCGTTTGAAAAAACAGCAGCACCTGCAGATGGAGGGAAATACTTCTTTTATTATAAAAGTACAAAAATGTCACAAAGTAAGGCTGACTCTATCATATTAATTTAAATGGTCATAAAAAGCAATAGGCTAGTGCAAGGTAAACAGTGAACATGCCAAGGAAGCATAAATATTAGTGAAACTATGGCAGTTATTACTATTGTTTCATCGACGTGCCTTTGGGGAATGGCAAGACATTCTGAGCAACACTAAAAGGAGCTACTAAACTGAAAAGGCTTTGCACCAAGACTGACTGAGAAGCTATGGGGTTCTGAATCCTACTAACTGGCCCACCACCTTTTACTTTGGATACTCGTTAATCTCTGGCTGTGGCATGCTTTTATAAAGTTCATCTTATGCATTCTCTCTGTTTCTTTCTGATGCTCTCATATAACTTTTGAAGCCATTGTTAGAAAAGCAATAATGATCCTAATAATGGGGATTTTAATTCACTAAGAAATCTCAAATACACTCTCTAGCAAACATTTTCTATCGGATTTACAAAGTGAAAGAGAGAAAATACATTAAATAGAATAAGAATGTTGAGATTACCACTTTTTAATTCTTTAAGTGTTAAAGAAGGTCAAACTTACAGTTATTTTAATTAAGGTAAAACATATATTTAACATTTAAAATAACATAATCAAGGTGATTCAGTTTCAGATTTGAAAACTGATTCAGTTTTGTAGTCTGTGAAGGAAATATCATACTGATTTCTACTTTCTGGTTGGTCCCTGAGAGAACTAGTTTTTTCCACAGTAGATTCTCCTAGTCATGAGAAAATGAAACACATGCAGAGCAATGCCAAGGCTGGTGCGAACCCAAAGTTCATGAGAATGAGAATCACTGATCAGAAACCAACAAAATAACACATACATGCATATATATATATATGTATATGTATTTTTTTTCCTAAAGGTCTGGCGCTCCTTCAAGTAAAGGTCTGACTTTTTTCCCCTTTTAAACTTAAAAAAAAAAAAAAAAAAGAAGTCAATCTATCAGAATATGAACATGACAGGTACTACATATAGAAAGCCTCTACATGTTTCCCCATTGAAATCCAGTGTATGTGTATCAATGTGTAAATCATATTTGGTAATAAAAGCAAGGCATAGTTATATACATGGTGATTCTATCAACAAAATGCTGCCAATTCAAAGCCTGTACATAACGTGACCTTATAAAGATGTCCCTGTAATTCTTACAGTCCACCTTCATAAAAAGATTAAACACAACGTTTTCAAGCTAAGCATAATGGAAGCCATGTAGCTTCTATTACGGCAAAAGATTATAAAAGATGAAATAATTGCTAGATATCTTTTCTACCTTTTAGTGAAATAAGTGTAAACAAAAATCCACGCTGTTCAATTAAATTACACAATTTCTCTACCCACATTATCTTTAGTTGAAAATAATTCCAGATCACTTATTGTGATTTGTGCCATGATTATGAAACCACTGTGGGGCATTCAAAACCGAATTATACAACTGCACTTTTTAAGTGCACTTAAACAATACATAATGACTGGACCATAAAATGTGAATAATTCAAACCTGTATGCATCACTTGATAAAGACTCAACTATCAAACTTTATGAATTTACTTTTACTGAGATGACTACCAGAAAACAAAACAGACATAAATTACCCAATCAAGGGTCTTGAAAAGAGCTACCACTGTAAGAATCTAGGTACAATAGATTTTTTCTGAATTTAAAAAACATGGGTCAAATTTATTTGTAACTGTCAGCTACCTAATATCTTCTCGAATCTGTTAAATTTTCTAAAATAAAAAGGCAAAACAAAAAATTATTCAAGTCAAATTAATCTCTAAGAGGTGAAAACCATTACTCCAAAAAGAATCTTTCAATTAAAGACTTATAAGAGAGTAAGAAAATGTCCACATTGTAAAAAATAAAATACTAAGACATTAGTATTTTGAAGAAATAGACCAAATATTTAGGATATTAAACTGAAGAATATAGTCATACTTCCATGGAAATTTACTGTTTAATATAAAGTCTATTAATAATGTTCACAGTTCCTAAATACTGTCATTTGTCTTTTCAAATTCCAAAACACATTATTTTAAAACATATCTACTGAAAAAGTGTTTTAAGGTATTTATGCCTTTTGAAATGGGGACTTTAATATATGTTTTGAGGAACAAGTTCAAGTCTCAGGTTTTCCACCCTTGTATTAACAATTAACTGTGCCGACTTGATTTTTCCACTACCATTAATATGCTTTCCGTTCTGAGAGTTGAATTCTTCTCATTTCTTAGGTACTCTTTCTTTCAATTGTGTAAGAATTATTGAACGCAGAAAACCATTCAAAGAATTTCAAACTAAATAAGATTTTCAAATGAATTATAACTGTACGAGACTTTTAAATTCAAAAAGCAATCTAAAGAAGACATCTATTTTTTCAGAAATAGACCCCACTAAATAGCAACACCCTTGATTTACAAATTAAGCTGGCATGCTATTAAACTCACTACCACCAGAGGGCAGCATTGCTTTATGTGATAGGAATGAATCAAAAGGAACAATAGAGATGCTCTCAAGATATGATACACTTACAGAAATTAAGAAGAAAATTGATATTTAACATTATAGCTGATTTCTTAAGTCACTACCAAAACATATCAATTATAGTCTTGATGATGAAATCAAGTATCATCTCAATTGTCTCCTGTCCCTGAGCTCTCAATCTAAAACAATGAGAAGCTCCCATACCACTGTCACATGACTATTTTAGTTTCCTCCAAGAGAAAAAAAGTCACCATTTCCTCATTGCCTTTCTCTTCATCTAGAATTTGGTTTGTTTTTCTGGATCTATGTCAGATACTTTCTTCTCACAAATCTGCTCAGAAGCTGATGTTTTCTCTCTCTGGATCTGAAGTTCCTATCTGCCTCTTCTTCAGTGATTCACTGGCTCATCCATTAGTTGAGAGATTGTTCACAACCTGCCAGATCCTATCCACTGAGGACTATAGAACCTAGCCTCTCCTCATTTGGGTTGATGAATATACAGAAAATGTCATTTATGATAACTAATCTTTAATTCTTTGACAAATAAATTTTCCCCTTAAAATGTATACCTGAAACATAACTTCATATCTCCGGATCACTCGATTTTAAAAACGAGGAGCTATTTGGTTAAGCAAGAAATGTTTAGATCAGGAGCAAGACTACTCGCATAGCTATTCTAACTAGGAACCGAGAACTCATCCTCATCTTCAATTTCTCCTTCCTCATCCACATGTAATTAGTCCCTCAAGTCTGAAATGACTTTCAAAATGTTTCTATCCTCTCGAGCTGGCTTAGATCAGAACTTCTTGCCTCCACCATTGCTAAGAGCCTTTTAACTGACTTCTTAGTTCTAAGTCTTCCCTCTCTCCAATCTGCTACCCAAACTTCTCCCATTAAACTATGGCCACGCTCCTTTCCTCTTAAATCTCAGCAATGGTTCTCCAGCATCTATGGCATTAAGTCCACACAGATCTTACAATTTGGTTTCAACTATTTCCACTCTCCTCTCAGTCTCATTCTCCATTAGGCTTCCTTTCCCGGCAGCCTAAACTATGAAAGGAAGGAAGGAAGATTTTCTGCAATCTGATGAACACCAGGAAGTGATATAAGCCTCAAAACTGCTGCCAAATTAATGTACCTAAGGTTCAATCTGATTATACTGTTTCTTGGCTTAAAACCTATAGCTGTTTTCTTGTGGTGAGAAAGATAATGTCAATTTTTTTTAACCTGGCTATTAAGATCCTTTGAAATTGGATGCTCAGCCTATCCCAGTTCCCAGTAACGTATTCACACATTGTATACCTGTATGACTCACTCCTCAAACTTGCCCCATTCTTTCCTTGCTCCACACTGTTGTTCATTCTCTTCTCTCTGACTCCTTCTACCCGTCTGCTTTGCCAAGTCATATTAATTTTTGCAAACCAGTGCAAATGTATCCTTACCCATGAAGACTTCTCTGACCTTCACAATTAGAAGTGAATATCCAGTCTCTGAACTCCAACAACACTGTATCCTATAATACTTTGGAATAGACCAATGATTCTGAATCCTGGCTGCTCCTTAGAAGCTTTTGAAAAATAATGGTAACCAGACCCCACCACAGACCAATTAAATCAGAAACTCTGATACTGCAGCCTAAGTACTGGCATATTTTTAAAACTCTCCAGACGACTATAATATGAAGCCAGAGCAGAGAACCACTTGGTAGAAAGCATCAGCATACTTACTATCTTCTCTAATGGAACATAAGGGCCTTGATGTCTTTTCATAATTATTATATTACCAAACACACAATAACTGTTCAGTAAATGTTAGAAAGGGAAAAGGAGAAACAAAAGAAAAAAACAGGATGATTTCATACTGCTTAAAAAGTCAGTAACTCAAATAAAGGAAGCCCTGTTTTAATTCCTGGAAGAAATGATGAGGGTGCTATCATTTGAATCACTGCTTTGAAAAATTATTCTCAGCTACAGTAAAAAAAGGCAAAATCTCATTACTAATAAGGAGCCACTTTACACTTGGAGGAAGAGAATATTTCCCATCATTAGATATCATATATTCCCCTCCATAAGGTACTGTTCTAGGAAACTTGAGACTTTAAAATGTCCATTGTAGAATATATTCAAATTAATGGGATGGGTGAAAGGGAACTCTATCAATCATAGGTAAGAAAGAGAGAAACTTAGAAATAAATTCTGAAAGAGAATTCTAAGGAGGCTCCTAGCTACCTATAAAATGATGCAGAGAAGCCAGCATAAGATGCAATTTAGAAAAAAAAATCACACTCACATTTCTTAATCACAGACTAAAAGGGTATGAGGAATGCAATAATAAACTTGTTGGAGTGTTAGAACCACCTTCATTAAAAGAAGGACAAAATGTTATGCGTTTAGAGTTTTTACCTAGTAAAGAGCTAGGGAAGTTCTGAGGATTTCTGTAACCCATCTGGAGTAAAGCTTTACTGAAATCCATTTTTTCAAAATAACTGCTTTATTAAGATATAATTTATATATCATAAAATCTGCCCTTTTAAAGTATACAAGTCAGTGGTTTTTAATACGTTCAAATAGTTTTGCAGCAAATAATCACCACTATCTAACTTCTAAATGTTTTCCTCGCCTCATAAAGAAACCACACTATTTAGTAGCAGGCATCCCCAAACTCCTCTTCCCTGCCCTGGGCAGCCACTGTATACTTTCCATCTTTCTGTATTTGCCTGTTCTGGATAGTTCATATGAACAAAATCATATGTGGCCTGTTGTGTCTACTTCTTTCACTTAGCATAATGTTTTCAATTTCTTTTTTTTTTTTTTTTAATCTTGTTAACTAATAGTCCATTGTATGGATATACCACATTATTTAGTCAGGCATTTAGTAATGATTTATTGAGGTATACTGATTTAGGCATTGGGGATCTGAAGATGAAAAGCCCTTATTTTCAAGAAATTCAAGAAGTTTCAGTTACTGGGAAATTGATCAAGAGAATAACATATATCAATGGCAGAACTGAACCAACAGAATATAGGCTTCAGAATGGAAAATGCAGCTGGGAAAGGCCTTGGTGCCATGCCAAGCAATCTGGATTTGATGCTCCAAGCGATGGAGAACCTTTCCTTTAGGAAGAGTCTTCCCACCACTTCCTTTTTTCTGATCTTCCAACACCTACATATAGAAACCTGAATCCATAAACATACACACCCATGCCCATCTCAACTAAATAAATTCTATGCTATTCTTCAAAGCCATATCCAGAATGCATTCTCTGATCGCCCTGTCAGTAAGTCATCATTTTCTTTACAAGTTCTAACATGTTTTTTACACCTTTTTCATAGTATTTATCATATACTGATATGTTAATACAACTGCAATCTTCCCTGCTGGTGTGTACTCAACTTAAGGGCAAGGGTGGTATCTGATATTTCTGAAATCCAAGCAGTGAAACTGTTGAATAAATAAATGGAAAAATATAATAGATTTGGTTGCAAGCAGGTTTCTAGAAGGATGTGAACATAGAACAGCCAGTTTCAGTGAAGAGCTGTGGGCATGGAAGAAAATATACGGGACACTGACAGAAGAAGTACCAGCCTGGGAAGAACACAGATGAAAAAGGCCACTGGTAGCTGGAAGTAGAGAAATAAATAGGGGTGATAATAGCTACTGAGTACCTGCCACATATCAGACAAAATACCAGCACTTTATCACATTTAACAGAAAAAGAAACAAGCTTGAAGAAGGTAACAAATAAGTGGAAGAAGTAGGATTCTATAACTCATTTAATTCCAAAGGACACATGCATTCTAATCTGCCATATTGCCGCCCTACTTTTATAAACTGCTTAGGATTGCACAAACAGGCATAAACTGTTTGTTTTTATTTTTGAAAAAAAAAAAATGCACAATGATATGGCTGACTAATTATATCCCAAAATCCACTAAGTCATAACTGCCAATAAATTCTATAGTCAAAACTGATTTAAATGGATACTTAATAATTGCTCTTTAAAAAGAAATATCCCCAAGTTTTCTTATCTTGCAGCTAGCAAAGGAGCATTATTTTGGAAATTATGTAAGGTTCCTTTTGGATATGAGCAGAATGTCCCAAAATTTATTAATGTAAGCATTTTTTTTTTAATTTACGCTAAGGCTGACTCAAAAATTGTCCTGAAACTGAGAAAAGCATTTTAGACACAGCATTATATCTAAAGGCAAATGACAGAAAATAGTTAAATTCAACATTATTACAACTAAGAGGAATGTTTTTTTTCACAATATCTGCAGGAACTCTTTAGATTAGGATTTTTCATAACACTATAGTTCATCATGAAATTTATCAATATATACCATGTGTTTTCAGTAGTAATATAATTAGGTAGTAAATGAAATACTCTTAGTGATACTACTGGGGTGGAGTGGGGGTTTGCTATGAGTATTGAACAATTACAAACAGGAAAAATGAAAGCTTAAGGCAAAAGCCTAACTTTCTATTTAAAATAGCAAATATAGCCTCTGTGTTAAAAAACAAAAACACAAGCACAAGCAGGGTTGGTGTATCAACTGCTCAAATAAAAAGTGCCCCCAAATCTATGTCACTTGAAGCAAAAAAAGTTGCAGCAGGCAAAAGAGCTCCTCAAACAATTATTTCTTGCTTTTCAGAGCTAATGTAAATGACATCAAATACTTTTGAACAACTTTCACAAATTGTAATTTCTATGTTGAAAGGTATGTTTTTAAAAAACACAATAGGGGGCTAAATCTTTCAAATTACAGTCAACGGAGCTATTTCTGCCTGCCTACACTTGAGAACTCACCACATGTTCAACACTTTCTGGCAGCTATACACACACACAACAAAAAAATACAAGGAAAAAAAGAGAGAGAGAGAGAGAGATCATCAGAAACAGCCCACATTGAAATTATCACATTGTTTTTCATGCTTTTTTTCCAAGCAGCATTATAATTTACATTCACAAAAAACTAATTTAAAACTAATATTAATGCATGCAGCATATTACAAAATTAATAATTATTTATTCATATGCTTACAGAAAAAAAAATGAGCACCCATATACAGCAATAACTTTCATGCATCAACACTCCTAAAAATAAGCAGCTAAAAATATGCTGTTGATTCTAAATAAGAATCTGATCATAGTTCTTAAATAACTCATTTTGTATATTAAAATATTTACTGAAATCGCACTGTTTTAAACTTAGTGATTAAAACATTAAGCATACCACTTGTTTTGCATGCACCTGATCCTTGGGAAAAAAAATCCTGAAATAATTCTACAAGACTATAAATCTCAAACATGCATAGTTTAAGGACAAAAAGTTATTAAAACAGCAAAATAAATACATACTTGGTTTCATCCATCACTTCTACTTCCGTAGGAGCTGTGATGGGTGCATTTGAACGTCCTGCAGTAGGGTCATCTGTGTTTAACTCTCCATTTGTAGAACTTACAACCTGAAAAAACAACAAATTTATACATACACAAAGTAATAGGTTTTACAATGATAAACATAATTACAGTTATTAAAGTATTTAAATTAGAAAGTTAATACGAGGAACATAAAACAGTATGTAGTTGTTCATAACTGAACATAGTGATAAGTCCAGCATTTTATTTAAGATCAAGTTCATATAATATTTGCTTTTCAACTTACTTCCTTTTCATCTTGAAATTCGTCTTCTGTCTCTTTCCCTCTGATTTTTTAGACTAACTTCTAGACATATCTCAGTTTCCTCTTGTGTGCTCACTCCTTTGGGACCTTACTTCAACATGAATAATGTCCCTTGCAAACTTCAATATTTCTCCTTTCAATGGAATCTTCATTTCAATGTAATCATGCTCAGATCCCCCTCTCATACTGCCCATTCATTTGCCCAGCTGTTCAAGTCCCAAATCCAGAAGTCACTGTGACTTAAACCCATATCTAATCCATCAGCAGGTCCTGTTCTTTCCTCTCCTGAAACACACTCCAAGTCTCATCAGACCTCCTCACCTCTATTACTACTAAGACTTCAGTCCAAGTCACTATTATCAACTCTTCTGTGAATAAGAGCAAAACCTATTAACTGGTCTTCTGCTTTTACTTGTACTTCCTCCCCCTTAAATGTATTGTCCACACAACAATTAGGGTGCTCCTTTTAAGACGTAAATTAGATCATGTATAATTCCCTGCTTAAAATTCAAGTGTCTGACTTCCCACTTCATTTAGAATAAAGGTCAATCCTCTTTACCCCAATTAATGAAGTCCCACAAGATCTGAATCCTGCATACCTCTCTGATCCCACACCACTTTCCCCTTTACTCACTAGCTTCCATCTAATACGTCAGGCTTATTCCTACTTTAAGGCTTTGGCATTATCTATTCTCACTGCCTGGAATTGTCTTACTGAGTATTGGCCTATTGGCCGTTCTTATCTGTCAGATTCCCAGAGAATATCTTCAAAACAGGCCTTTACTATTATACACTCTAAAGCTTCCACGCAGATACTTTCTTTCATGTTATACTGTCTTTAAATCTTTGCATAGCGTTTATCTGTGTTGATACTTTTATGATTACTTTTGGTTGACGCCCATGTCCACCTCCATTAAAATTAAGCTCCTTAACAAGAATTTTGTGTTGTTCCCTACTGTATCTCCCTACTATACGTGACACAGCACAGGCACTCAGTAAATATTTGTTGAAATAAATGAATATATGCATGCATGAATGAAATCCTAAAACAAGATAAAAACTAGAACTCCCAAATTCTCTTGGTCCTATAAAGTCACCTTATTGTCCTATTTCTTGTTTCCCCCAAAACTTCTTGAAAACAAGTCTTAACTTACCATTTCATTTTTATAAAATTTTCCATTCATTTATTCCTTAACTCCTTTCAATATGTACTCTGCCTCTGTATCAGAACTCTAAGAGTTCTCTTGAAGGTTACTAATGAAATGATTCCTAGAAAATATATTTAGTGATCTTTGTTCATACCTCATTTTCCTGTGCATTTGTCACCTGACATCAGCTAATGATTTTGGAGTAAGATGGGTCTAGATTCAAAACCTAGCTCTACCCCTTACCAGCTATGTGACCCTGGGAAATACACCCTATCTTACTAAAACCTCAGTGTTCTCAACTATGAAATGGGAAACAGTATCTACTTCATGAGGTTGATATGACTACGAAATGAAATCAATATATAAAGCAAAGTGACTACCATATAGTAAGAGCTCAATAAATAGTGGCCTCATCATTATTACTATCAATTTCTCCTACATCAAGACTTCAACTACCATCTCTATGTAAAGGACTTCCTGAACCTAATCATTCACCATATATTAGGTTAGCTACACCAATTTTGTCATCTCAAATTCAATATTTCCGAAACCAAATTTATCATTTTCCCTCTGAAATTTATTGCTTTTCCTATGGTTCCAATTTCTATTAAAGCCCCACCATCATCCCAAACCTCCAGGCTCAAAATCTAAGAATCACCTTTAATGCCTCCCCTACCTGATCTTCCCCTACCTGATCTCTTTACAGGGGGGGTGGGGGGGGGAAATGTTAACAAATCAATGACCTTAAGAGTGCCATTTATAGAGCTCCATAGTTCTAAAATTTAATTAATTCAAAAGTTCTTACTGAGAGTCTAAGACATGCCAGGAACTGTTCTAGGAACTTCAGATACCAGAGTAAATAAGACAGAAAAAGATCTTTGCCCTTGTGGATCTGATTTTCTAAGTGTAAAGAAATAGGTTCCTCTTCCTCAACTTTAACATTAATTAATTCAAGAATTGTGGAAGTTCAGTTTCCTATATCCTATGTGGAACAAGTACTTAGAAATGAACATTGCATTTGTGCCTACAGCTGAAAACACACAAAACTTCCTTGATCATCTTTAGAGGCCACATAAGGAGAGGACAACTATGTCAGAGTCTCTCTCTGCTTCTAGGGTATCTGGGGTATCTGCTTCCTCCTTTATGTCATTCTATTGAGTTTTGGGTTGATTTTTTTCTTTATTTTTCCCTTTCTGAAAACATCTAAAAATAACTTTTGTTCTAATCTCAAGCATAATATGGTTCTTTATTAATTTTTAAAACATCAGAACCCCTACACTAAACTGGAAAGGAGACAGGATTCTTATCTTATACTCTGTATTCTCTATTACCTTTAACTATCAGAGTACTTTGCATGCAGTAGATAATCAAAACAGTTCACTGAACAATTTCCATTATTC
Source organism: Eidolon dupreanum (assembly GCA_028627145.1). NCBI lineage: Eukaryota > Metazoa > Chordata > Mammalia > Chiroptera > Pteropodidae > Eidolon > Eidolon dupreanum. Next base: position 29,770,500 of record CM053501.1, read on the forward strand.
TTCTCTTAAGATAATATTCAACACTTTTTTTCGTCCTTTTTCTTCAGTGGCCATAGATAGCTGGAAGGACCCCACCTTGAATTATAGGCAGCTCTTCTAATGTGTCTTCCCCTACTTTAAAGCAGTATAATTAAAAAATTTTAAACCCAGGTATTCTAAATTTCCAGAAATAGTAACTACATATGCACTATAAATATATAATGATTTACTTCAGTTCACACAAAGTCATAGTTTAATAAATTTTATTTTATTGAAATGTTTCAAATCTCACTCTACCTGGTTGACTAGAAGTAGATTAGAAAACACTAACATTTTCCTTTATGTAATTTTTTATTTTTATTATTTGTTTATTTATTTTTTATGTGATTTTTTAATGTAATTTTCCTGGGCTTCCCAGATTCCCTGGTCCTGTGAGTAAAGGCTAATATCCCAGGGTCAGAATAGAATTCAGTGGTAACAGAGTTCTGTAAAATTGGCCTATTTAACACAGGTGACTTTAGATTGTATCGAGGCATTAAAATTGTTTTCACTTAAGAAAACTAGTGGGGCTTTTTCCAATGGGATTTAACAAAAAAGAAACAATGACAGCCTAAATCAATCAATCAATCAATCAAATATATACAAATTATTTTTATAAGCTAAATTCTAAAGAAAGATTCCATTTAGGTGACATTTCTGGAATGAGGACTCAAATTAGAACATAAGTCTCTAATACTAGTGTTCATCAGTCTGACATCCATAATGAAAGCCTGTATAAAAATGACAGATGCTTTGAGGTTTGGCATTTCAAAAAATAATTCAGGTGTCTTACAAGGATTTTCATTCTTGTTCTTAAAGAAAATTTCTGATAGTCCCATTCTGGTAAGAAACTTATTGAGATTCTTATTTTAAGAGGTTTTTTTAAAACAGGCAACCAGACTGCAGTTTTACTATTAGTATGTCAGTTTAAAGAGGATGGCAGGGTGGTAGGGAAATGCCCTGCAGCTATGCGTGTGAGATAAATGATGGTTCACTTAATGGTAGTCTGCCTTAAGAAGCCATTCTCATAGACTTTTTTTTTTATGGTGACATTATTTAACAAAATCCAGTAAGTTTCAGGTGTACAACTCAACAATTAAGCATATATATATATTGCATTGTGTTCACCGCCTATAGTTAAGATTTCTGTCACCACGTATTTGGCTCCTTTTACCCCATCTACCTCCCTCCCATCATCTGGTAACCGCTAGTCTACTGTCCATGTCCATGAGTCTCTGTTTGTTTGTCCTGTTCCTTTGTTGCTTTTAGGTTTATATCCCACATGTAAGTGATATCATGTGATTTTCAACTTTTTCTGTCTGGCTTATTTCGCTTCGCATGATTATCTTGAGGTCCATCCCTGTTGTCGCAAATGGCAGTATTTCATCTCTTCTTATGGCTGAGTAATATTCCATTGTATATATGTACCACAGCTTCTTTAGCCAATCATTCTATCATAGGACACTTCTCATTGTGTTTTTGATTTGCATTTCCCTAATAGCTAGTGCATTGAGCATCTTTTCACATATCTGTTGGCTGTTTCTATATCTTCTTGAGAATAAGTGTCTGTTTAAGTCTTCTGCACATTTTTTTATTGGATTGTTTGTTTTCTGTTGTTGAGTTGCATGAGTTCTTCATATATTTTGGGTATTAGCCCCTTATCAAAGGTGTTATTTGCAAATATCTTCTCCCATTTTATTGGCTGCCTCTCTGTTTTGTGATGGTTTCCTTTGCTATGCAGAAGCTTTTTAGTTTGATATAGTCCCATTCACTTATTTTTGCTTTTACTTCCCTTGCCTTTGAGGTCAAATCCATACATTCTAAGACTAAGGTCCGTAAGTTTAGTACCTATGCTTTTGTCTATGCAATTTATTGTTTCAGGTCTTATATTCAGGTCTTTAATTCATTTTGAGTTAATTTTGGTGTATGGTGACAGAGAACAGTCTAGTTTCATTCTTTTGCATGTGGCTTTCCAATTTTCCCAGCACCGTTTACTGAAGAGGTTTCCTTTTCTTCATTGTATGTTTTTGGCTCCTTTGTGAAAAATTATTTGGCCATATGTATGTGGATTTATTTCTGAGCTCTCAATTCTGTTGCATTGGTCTGTGTGTCTGTTTTTCTGCCAATACAATGTTGTTTTGATTATTGTCACTTTGTAGTACTATATGAAGTCAGGGAGTATGAAACCTCCAACCTTGCTCTTTTTTCTCAGGATGGCTTTGGCTATTTGTGGTATTTTGTGATTCCATACAAATATGATGTCAATATTCCTATTTTCTGTTTGAGTTCTTATAAACATGTTATCAGGTGCTCAGGAGAGGCTCAATATCTTATTTAACCAGATCTCCATCTATCCAAAAACTATATTAGAAATATTAAAACATTAGATATTTTACTTATGCCCTTAGCTTTTTCTAAAAGTCATCTATAAGAAACCACACTAATATATGAGATCTAGTTAAAAGAGTAATTTCCATAGAGTTTATTAGACCTGTGCTAGGGTTTACATGTCCTATATGAAACCAACTTTCTTACATATTCTAAAAACTATAGCTGGAGTTATAATTGACATTCCAACTGATGACCTGAAGCATAAAGACATTCTCATGGACTTCCAACCAAGATAAACCAAAACAGATTTTTAATCTAACTTGCACTTAAAGAAGTATTAAGCAGAGCACTATATTCTTTGAGTATTCCAGTCTTTCAAGATGTTACTGCCACATTTTGCTTTCCAAGGTTTAAGCTACCTATAGTCAAGGGCAGTCCAAAAATATCAAATAGAAAATTCCATAAATAAACAATTTTTAAGTTTTAAATTGTTCGTCATTTTGAGTAACATGATAAAATTTCTTACCCTCCCAATCGGGACGTGAATCATCCTTTTGTCCAGCATATCCACACTGTATACACTACCTATCAATTAGTCACTTAGTAGCCGTCTTGAAATCAAAGTTCTTGTGTTTAAGTAATACTTATTTTACTTAATAATGGCCCCAAAGCACAATAGTGATGCAGACAACAGGGACATGCCAAAGAGAAAATGTAATGTGCTTCCTTTAAGTGAAAAGGTGAATACAGTACAATAAGATATTTTGAGAGTGAGATCATATTCACATAACTTTTATTACAGTATAATTGTTCTACTTCGTTATTAGTTATTGCTGTTAATCTCTTACTGTGTCTAATTTATAAATTAAACTTTATCACAGATGTGTATATACATATGAAAAACATTATATTATGCAGGGTTTCAGGGATCTCCTGGGATCTTGGAATGTATCCCTATAGATAAGAGGGGACAACTGTAGTCTCCTTCCAAAATCTCTCTTTTGCAGATTTCAGTACCCCAGAAAACTGTCTACGGCCATACCACCCTGAACATGCCCGATCTCATCAGTACCTAAGAAAACTATAAAAAGAAAGACAGGCTTGTACAAATCACTCAATTTTTTTCCTTGTTAGTACCTTTACATTGACTTGATAGAGGACACTGAAACTGTTTATTTGAACCCTTTTAGAAAAGCCAGTGTTAACGATTATCATAATAAAGAACTGATAGTATGGAATCTACTACTCCTCTGACTTTTAACTTATATATGTTTTCTTACTATTTCAAGATACATTGGTCTAATTCTTTTTCTGTTGTCATCACTTGTATTTGTGTTTCTGAAGCCATATTGACTAAAATATCAGACTACTTAAGTTAATCTTTTATTTTCATCAACAGTTCCTGGCTGCACAATACACTGGCGCCATTTGTGATTCTGCCCCTTTTCCTCAGGTGCTCATGGTCACATTATTTTTTAAATGGGAACCAAATGCTGTATAATTAGATATTACCAAAGAATCAGGAGGTATACCATGCCATGTGAAATAGCTTTTCAGTAGTGCCCTTGGTATTTTACATTTTTCCTCTGCTTGCAATTACCTCTCAGCATTACAGGATCAGGTTTTCAGTTCACACTGAGCTCAGTGGAGTTGTGCTGCGGTGAAAGACACAGCTACAGTGGAATTAGAGATGAGCACTGTCTGCTGCAAGTGGCACCCATTTTAAAGCCTAATTTTGGAGATCCTGATTTGCCAGGTAGAAACATATCAAAAAGGAATAACTGAACCCTTCTTTCCCCTCAACCTCCATAGGCAACTAAATTCTCTCTTCTAATTATCTTTCACCTCCTTCTATTTCTCTTCTTCTCCGCAACCCATCATTTTCCTCAGCTATAGACTTTTGATAGCTGTGTTTACACTTGTCTCCCTTCAATCTAGTCTCCAGCAATAGTAATCTTTAGAAAATACTAACAAAATCAAGTTAGTGCCCTATCTAGTTCTCCTATGGCTATGCTAGATCTTCAAAATAAAGTCTAAACTTAATAACAAGACCTCTTAGGTCCTTCATGATTTGCTTCTGCCTGCCTCTCAGTCTCCTTTCTCAATACACACCAGCTTGACGAATTTTATTGAGTTCCTCAATATCTCTCTCTCTCCTCCTTAAGCTTCCTCCACCTTATCACACTTTATTAGCCTTCCCCAATGACTGTAAGTTCTATGGGAACAGGCACCATATCTGTTATTCTTCAATTTATTCTAAGAACCTAGCACAGTGCCTAGCACTTAGTATATATTTATATATATTTACCAAATAATAAATAGCCAGAAACTGAAAGTGGTAAGTCTAAGTTTCTCAACCATATTTACTGATTGAGAAATCAACCAATGATTCTAAGGGAAGTAGAGAAAGACACACTTGATTCCCCTAAGAGCTTTTCCAAATCACATGCAAGCCAAGAACAGATTCAAAATAAAGTCTTTAGATATGTGACTACTATTCTTAGACTCCTGAGTGGGAAAAGTTTATCAAATGTATAGCTGTATCCTGGTTAGTGCATTAACATGATTTCACTAGAGACACAGTATTGGACAATGCTTTCTTTTGGCTGTGTATACTTCACTCCCAGAGATGGATACTTCACTCCCAGAGATGGATAAAAATACTACTCAAGTTTCTTAATTTGCAAAAGCAATAGATTATTATACTATTTAGCACTGCCTAAACCTCTAGCTAAATATTTTAAAAAATTCAACTCTCACAACAAAATCCTAAGATAGAAGTATTACTAATATTTCCATTTTACTGATGAATAACCTAACATACAGAATTTGAACTCAAATCTGACTCCAGAGGTGGTGCTCTTAACCACAATAAAATCAACTTGGTAATGTATATGTCCTATCTATAACACACATAATAATTCTAGAAAGACGAAGAGTTCATATTGAGACTCCACAATTCACTTCCTATTAAAAGCACATTTGAAATAACGAATAGCTGAGGATATTTCTGTAGGTTAGAAAGACAAGAGGTTTCATCTGACACGTCAACTAGAACCACTTTAGTGGTGCCACACTGAGAGCGACTCTCAGTTCCATGTTAAAGAATACAGTGATAGTACAAACTTCCAGTTATAAAATAAATAAGTCTTGAGGATGTAATGTATAACATGGTGAATATGTCAATAATATTGTAGAACATATCTAAAAGTTGCCAAGTGAATAAATATTAAAGGTTCTCATCACAAGAAGAAAAAATTGTAACTTTGTGTGATGACAGATGGCAGCTTGAGTTACTGTGATTATTTCACAGTGTTACAAATATAAAACCATTATGTTGTACACCTGAAACTACCTCAATTAAAAAAAAAAGAGTATAGTGATAAATAAATGCCATAGGTCCAAAATGGCTCATTTTTGGTTATTATTGATTCTGCTTCTGAATATCCTAAATCTTTATCACATTTTATTACCACATAGTTATCTATTTATTATGAAAATGTCTTTCCTGAGAAACTATTTAATGATATGCTTTTAGTATATGTTGAGGATAACTTTTTAAATTGCCATATAAAGTCTTTATATCTCCTACAAAGCCAATGCTTGAAACTTTTTCCAACAGGCTGTTTAATGACCATTGCACAAAGAACCTCAAGGCAAAATCTCATATTTTGTATTACTGAGGTTTTTATTCTCTTGATCTCTTCCCTATATCAGATAATGAAAATGACAGAATACATTGTTTCCTCTTCTTCCTTAATTCAGAATCAAATATAGTATTTAATTATTATATTATAATAATCACAATAGCTTAAATTTTAGGCACTTTTATTTCCTATTAGTTTTAAGTCATGATTTAATTAATCCAATTATACAAGTATCATATTATTACTTTTCAAATTCTGAAAGTGGATAGGATATAAATTATAAATTAATCCAATATTTAGGGTTGGAGCAAGATTCAGATGTGATCTCACTTACGCTACTAGTAAATTTTTCATGACAGTCAAACTTGTTTAATGTCCATCATATCAGGTTAATTAATGTAAAATATATTCAGAAAGTCAATGAAAAGGGTGTAAAATTTTTTGTTTTACCTATGTATTACTAGAATTCTCGTACATAAAATTGATCACCTACTGACTAGCAGAATGAAGCCAGATATAGTCTCTAGAGGCAGAAAGTTTTAAAGAGATAATAGGAGATGAGCAGAGTTGAAATATCTCTTTAAAAACATGTGAAGAAATAGGACACAAAGTACTGGAGTGATGAGCCAACAATCAAACTCATTTGCCCTTTGACAGTCCAAAAAGATCCCATGAGCCACCTGTGGGAATTCCATAAAGTAAGGAGAAGTTAAGTTTTTATGGTAATAATAGTATAGAAGTAGTAGGAAAGCTTTCTAATAGTGCCTTAATTGTTGTAGATTTCCCTGAACACTGAGCAAGACACTTGCTGTGACAACATACAACACTTAGAAACATGTAAACATATACAGATACATACACAATCCAGCCTGTGTCATGTAAGTTAAACATAACTTGCTCAATTAACTTTCTAATGATATGAATAGGGATCATAATATGTCTTACAATTCAGGCTTCCCTGCCTTTGAGTCTCTTACTCTAGAGTTTACAGAACTATTCAAATACTTCTATTACAAATGACTGAAAGTTCCATAGACTACAAAGTTCTATAAAAATATTTGGTTATATAATTTAAATTACCTCTAAAATTTAGTGGTAAGAAAAACATGAGAACTTATAAGATTTAATCAAGAACTGATTTTTAAAATTCAAATCAAGAAAGAATAAAATCCAGAGCACAGATTCAGTAGATTCAATATATATTAAGAAAAATGCAAATTTGGTAAAACATAGTGGAAAACTGTTCAAGTAAAAATATGTGGATGAAAAAAATCAAAATATTTTAAAAAGTTCTAAATTGAAATGAATTAAAATAACATTTATCATCTCAATTACTTTAAACCAGCATTTAAAAGAAGAGACTCAGAAATCTTTATTTCTAAAAGACACATAAAAGATTAAAATTTAAGGGGCCTGAGAAGACAGAACATAATAGCTATCTCTAAGTGTATAGAAAAAGGGAAGAAAAAAAAAAAACAGAAAAATAAGGAACTGCTTTAAACTAAAATATCCAGAAAATTGAAGGGAATATTTAAAAATACTTGTCTTTGAAATTATTTTTTTCCATTTGAATGTTTTTTATAAGCACAAATAAAACATACCATTATAAAAGTTAGGGTCATGTTTATTTGACCAATTAAATCAGAAAGTACATTCTGAATACTTGGGATAAAAAAAGTTAGATATCTACTTAACTGACATAAGTCTGAAGGACACAAAATCAATGAAAGGGAAAAGATATAAAAATGTTCTATTATTTAAAGCATTAAAGAAGATTGAAGTTATTATTATTGGAAATCAAGTTTAACAATTATTTCTAGTAATACAGTTTGTTTTTAAACCCTATTGTGTAACTTTTGTAAATACTATGGCATATACTTGCAAAAATGAACAAAAGCTAAATCTTAGTATCCCTGCTGGTCTTTCTAGACCATGTTAATTTTGCTTTGTGGTTAAATACAAAGGAAAAGAATTATGGAGAGTTCAGCAACAAGTTTTTCATTAGGATATGAAATCATGCCATGAGCTCCAAAAAAGGGTTAGTTGTATAAATCTGGGAAATAATCACTCATGCAAAAATCAGAAAATACCTGTACCGAGCCACCATGTCTGTCTGCTGCAAGGTGAGCTCTCAAATGGTGGGGATTTGCCTGCTGGGAGTCCCAAGCTGCCCTGTGGTCTGCCGACTGCCATTTATTTAATGCATGTGGCATGCATGGAAGAAGAAAAACCCAATATGTTAAACATCTCATCCTTACAATATAGAAAACAAATGTATAAAAGGAAATTTAAAATACCCTTACTATTCTGAATCACAGATACAATAATTTTTGTATACTGAATGTGGAAAGGTTTTAGTTAAATTGCTACAATTATGAAATGATCAACCATAAAAATAACTTAGAAGTATAGAATTTTAGAAGTGAAAGGACTTTAGATATCACAGACTCCACTCTCTAATTTTATAAATGAAGTTAACAAAGAACTAGGGAGGTAAACATGACATGCCCAAGAAAGCACTCCAAATAAATCATGAGCGAACTAAAAGGCCATCCACTATATTTTCTTACAGTAGAGGTTCCCCCAAGGGTTCTCTGATGAGAAACAACTTCTTGCAAGGTTTAAATAAAAAGTCTTTAAATAGCTGTGCTTAGGATTCTAGAAATTTTTTTCTGTTGGTTAGTAGTACCCTGTTTCTGACTGTGAGGATGAGAAATGGAAAAGTTCTTTGAAAAGTGAGAAGTGCTATATAGAATATTGTGAGAATATGGCAGTTTAAAAGTAATAATCCTACATATGTGATTTACTTTGCTTCCCTGATCTCTTTAGACCTGGTTCAAATTAAGGAACCCATTTCCCTGAAATAGGCTGATAATTCTTGATGTTTTTAGATGACTTGGCAAATTTGCACGGCAATAACCACAAACTAATGATAATCAGCTGGCAGAATTAGAAGTAGTTGCTTATTATGGGTTAATTTCTATGTTTCAGGAAAATGTGGACAGCCTTAATAAAAGGGAGGGGAAGGAATACAATATTTAAGTTTCTACGACATGTCTAGTTCTGCATTAGCTGCTTTATATGTGTTATCTCATTTTTAGGTAGATATTATGATCCTCATTTTACTAATGAAGACATCGAGATGTTAAACACTTCCCTAAGATCACAGGGGTAGCAAGGAGTATAGCAGAGATTCAAACTCAGAGCCTACTGCTCCTCCAATAACATTATTTAGCTTCTTACCACAATTACATATGTTCTAAAGCCTTCAGTACTCTTTTATTTCTTTCTTTTTCAACCAAGGTCAAGAAAATCTTGCCATGAAGTGCCTAGCACATTGGGTTATAGGGAGCCAGACCAACTCTTTGGATGAAGAGATATTAAATTCAAGGAGACACAATGAATAAAAGTTCCAACACTAATCTTCCTAAATTAAATTGCACAATGCAAAATTAAATACTCTGGCATGAAGTATGTTATCAAAACAATTATAATCGTTTTATATCTTTTCATTAAAACCTCCAAATTCATCACCAGAATTTAGCAGATTTGTAGCTTAAATGGAAATAAATTAGATGAGATCAAATCTAAACAAGATGAAAGAATGAAAATGATGCTAAATTTGAGACAGATGCTTAAATGTTGCCTAGGACAACAGGCAACATTTGCAGGTCATAGACCTCTTTAAGAAGACAGTAAAAGCTATGATAGTAAAATCTATGCAACCTCTCTTCAGAATAAACATTTACACGCAACCAGAACTTTCTATATAATATCGGGATCTACTGAACTTCAACCACTAACTCTAGGTTACAAAATGTTTATCTGGTATATAACAAAGGTTTTAGTCATTCAAAGAATTAATTTATCTTCTTTGGGGATTGCAAACTGTGGGTTTCTCATACGACTTAAACCTGTTTACTTTTTCACAGATATTTAAGAAATTTTTCTAGATATATTAAATTTCAATCATGATATGACAGTCTGCATATCCAGGTTTCAAATTTGACCATATTCACATTTCAAATTTGACAAATTCGACAAATCCAAGCTATCCTAAAGGATTTCCTGGAAAAAAAAAAAAAAAAGACTCCCTACATTTAGTGCAACGAGGACCACACAAATAAAATATGGTTCCCACCCTCAGTGAGCTCACAATCTAGACAGTAAGACACGCCTGAAACATGGAGAAAGTTAAACTCTAAAATATTTAAATTATAATTTAATTCAAACAATAAAAGAAGAGTTTCACCTATTATAATATCTAAGAGTTCAAATGGAGATCTTCAGAGAACATGAATTATTGATCTTCTTCCAAAATATATTTAAGAAATTAACTCTGATTTATAAAACACAAACTCTGAGTCTTAACTTTTGAGCCATTTCTTTCTATATACAGTATCTTATCAGAGTACTCAAGCTATCAACTAGTTGTAATTTATAATTGAAGTAATTCATATATAAGACCCTTTATTGTTCCAACTTTTCTAAGACAAAATTCTAAAACTAATCTTCTTAAATTGACTATACTTTGAAGCATAATACTGTTAAATATTCCCTAAAGGTAGCATTTTATTTTGCAATGATTTTTTAATAAGTTGTGTTCACTCCTTTGATTTCCATCTCTTGTTTAACCCTCATTTGAACTCTGATGGGATGAAAGATGTAAAAGTAAAAAAGGATAAAGCATTATCCTTCTCTGAAAAGGGTTATAACCCAAAATTCTAAATATTATTTAACTAAGGGTGATAGCAAATTTTCTTTTGTCAAAGATGGCTTCAATATAGCTTCTTTTTATTAAAAAAAAAAAAAAGAGAAAAGTGAAAACACTGCTCAAAAGTTTCAACAGCCTTCAAGTACCTTACTCAAGAAATACAACTCTTCACTCTTAATCTTCTATACCTTGTCTTGAACCTACTCTCTCCTCTCAGAAAACTGAACTGCTTACTAGTACCTCAAACAATTTCTGTATTTTTAAACTTTTGCTTCATATTTTATACTGTTCACTCTCCTCTGAATATCTTTATTCTTTCATCTGCCTTTAAAACCTCCATTTACTCTTCAGACTCACCTCAAAAACCACCTTCTGCATAAAATATTTATAGTTCCCACATATTCCAATGACCATCCATGCAATAGGGCTTATTCAACTATGTAATGTAGTTATTTATGAATTTATTGTCATAACCATGATAACAGTAACACCAGTCACTAGATTTGAGTTATTCTGAAGGCTTATCATACACTAGGAATGAACACACACTACTTCTATTTTATAGATGAGAGAACTGAGGCTTTGAGAGACTGAGTAATTTGTCCAGGGTCAAGCCATATCCATATCAATCATATGAATGATTCCAGAGATTAAGTGAGCTCTTAGCCACTCATTACAAAATCATTTCTTATAGGTTATATTATTTCTCTTCTGTATTTCTGCAACATGTAAAAGAGTAGCTTTCAAATACCAGAAACTCAGCAAATTATTTATTGAACTAAACTATACTACAGTTAGAAAGATCAGCTGCTATTACAATTCATTAAAACAAGGTATTCAAATACTTCTAAAAGAATGTCAAATATTGCTTAAAACTTATACTAATTTATCCCACTAAATTATGAATTTATAATTAAACTAATAGTGAATATTAGGGAAAATATGTATTTTTAATTCTTAGTGTGCATATACCATCCGTTTTGTCTACTGAAGAAAAAATATGTATTTCAATCCCTCATATGTATATATATGTGTATGTATACACACATATACACACGTACACACACACACACACACACACACACAAAACTGTCATCTGAGTATCATAAAACACCAAACATATTTATAAACTGTCAGAAGGTAAAACAGAAGAAAATTAAGACATTTCATATCTAAAAGAGCAGCAAACCTGGTTTTTGGATTGTTGCATCTTATCTCTGTGTTGGTGTGCTTCCCTGTTTGATGACAGAGCAGGATCTTGCTGAACTGCCCCCACTGGAGTAGGCTACAATACAATAACGATTAGCATCAATATATTTCTAGTTCAGAAGTCATTTAAAATCACTTAGCTGCTTAAAAGAATTAAGAGAAAATTAAAAGACACTGGAATAATGTAAGGCCTTAGGAAAAGACATCATTTTCAAAACATGTTAAAGATAAAGAGTTAAAGCAAAGAGAATACAGCTACTGTTTTAAAAATATTAAAATGCTTTGTCAAGTATTTATTTTTACATCAACAAAACACTTTCTAATGCTGTCATTACTTTTAGGATACTTTTTCATATCAAAATTGAAACTGCAGTTGTTTATGTCTCTCTTTTCCAAAGCTAATGTACAAACAGGATAAATTATTTTAAGAAAATTAAGGAAATACTTTTAAAATAAGCTAATAAAATTGTTTATTGTCCATAATTTGACTCAAAAAAGGCTTATAAAATTTTTAATTTTCAAATATAATTCGAAATATAAATACTTTAATGGAAATTTATTCAGATTTGCATCACAGATACCATATATATTCAAATCACTTTGGATTTAAGAAAAATGTAGATTAAATGCTTATGAAATTGTTCAGAAATACCTGAAATGGTTCCCAAATGTGAATAAAAATTCACTAACAGTGAGCTATAATTAAAGAAAATTTTGTAAGACATTCTTACTTGCTAAAAAAAAAAGCTGAGAATGGGTATTTGATCTTTTAAAAGATGTCTTTACAAAGAAAGAATTTAATGATATGTCCCTTTAAGTAATGAGCACCAATCCTACAGTTATACTAAAGACAATTTTAAGTTATAAAAACTTAGGTACAGTTTTAAAAACCTAAACATGCTCCATTCATAAGTATCAATCTATTCCAACAGTAACTTAAAACTGCTAGAATAATTAAAACTTGCATTTTAAAATTACAAATGTTTTAAAAGATGGCTGAAGTAAATAACAAATTAGCTGATCTTTTAAAATAATCACTAGACGATCACACCAAAAAAAGTGTATTTGACAATAAGAATTAAATTAGGAATGAAAAGTTCAAAATAACTTATCACTCTAAAAAGCAGAGTCCAAATGTAGGGTTTTTACAAAATTCAAAGAATAGTATTAGTATTGTGCTACCTGAAATATCCCTAAAAAGGTAATAAAATAAACCTTAAAAAAATTATTTGTTCTCAACTCTTTTTCACTTGAAAGACCTATAAATAAAAGAAGCACTATAATTTTATTATATAATATAGAGTACTCACCAACTGTTTACCAATCCAATCATATTCATAATCAAACATATATCCTTTTCGATCAAATAAGTCAGTAAAAAGCTTTCTTAGGTAGTCATAGTCTGGTTTTTCAAAAAAATCTAGCCTTCTTACATAGCGAAGATATGTTGCCATTTCTTCTAGAAAAGAAATAAAAATTATTCTGATTATACTTTCCTAGATATTCATTAATAAAAAATTATTTAAATGTCTAAAAGCGCAGTATTATAAAAACAGAAATGTAACAAAATTCTATGGCAATTAAAAAAATTTTAGTCTAATTACAAAGAAATAAATGAAAGGAAAAGAAAGGAGGAAAGAAAACAGGGATAAAAGAGAAATGACAGGTTTAATTTAACAAACTATTTTTGCTATACTTCATTAAGAAAGGCTAAAAGTTTTATTTTACAAATATTTTAATAAACACCTTGGCAAGTATTAGAGGTTGAATTAACAACTTAATGCATGATTATTTAATAACAAAGCATCATACTCAGCTCATAAATTTTAAAAATTATTGAAAATATTGGTGGGAATTGATTTATATATGAAAGCATTTACACAAGCTTCCTAGATTCCTTTGGAATCAGTGACATACACTAACTGATCAATAGAGGATTCAAATTCCTAACTCTGGCTATGAACAGTATTCTAACCAATTAACCTAGCAAAATAAAGTTAAAACAGATCTCAGAAATATAATACAGGAGCACAGTTTGATCCTTCTTTCAATTTCCGATCATATAATTAACAATCATTTGGTAATATGTAAATCTCATATGCCATTAGACTTACCAAATGTATTTCATATATACATATATCTTTTAAAAGGTCATACTTTACAGAAGGAAAAAGCCATAAAAATCAACAGGCAAAATAGTGAGCAATTAGAAAAACAGTGTTTTACCATGAGGACACACAAAATAAATTACTGTAATAAAAGATAGTAGATTACAACTTAGCTGCTTTTCTGATCCAATTCATTCACGGTAGACAGTAAGAACAGGATTACACACAGCCCAATGGGCAATGAAAAGTGGTACCCAGTGACCTTCCTCAAATGGTGACTCACTATTCTACTTTCTAGCTAAACATCTGGTTAATTTACTTTGGCACCTTCATTTTTCCTGCAGAAATTTCTAACAAGCAGCCAATATGCCTATACCTAAAATGGCTAGTACTATCGATCAATAAAATCTTTTAATCTTCTAGTTCTAAATTAAGAAAAATATATAACTAAAGCTTGTTGTTAATGAATAATATAATAATATAGCAACCTGAGAACGAGCTATCAGAGATTATATTGCTGATATTACAAAATAATGCCAGCATCATACAGGAGAACCTGTGACTATCAAAGTGAGATATGAATTCGGTCTTCTATCTTCAAGATTGGTTCTCTTTTTAATGTTACTTCACAAATCACAGCAGGTTATTTTAACACATTCGACACATTCTTAGGATTCTTAAGTAAATTTATGTTGGCTTAATTTCAGTTGCCAAAAATCTCCACAAAAGCAAAACTCAAATGAACAAGACTGTACACCAAAACTTTTTAGTTGTAATTCTTAGCAAATATGTTAACTTATTAAAAATATGTTATTGAAGAAAATATTATTTTATCTGGCATTGGTCAACAGTATTAAAAGATGGGATTTTCTTCTATTAACACCATCTTACAAAGCAAGTAAACAACTTGCCTCTGTGGTCTATGCACCCAAATGCTGACATCTTTTAAATCATACTTTGAGCTCATTTTTTTAAAAACATAAAGTAAAGTATTTATAGACTTAACCAGTGAGTATTAACAGTTCTGGTTTTCTGTATAAGCACATGTATTAATGTGGCATTATTCATTACCTGGAAAATTTTCACATAACACTTCTATTGGTGTGGCTCGTTTTGTATCTCCAATCTTCTGATACCTCTCTTTTAATGTGTCAGCCTAAAACAGAAAGAAAAAAATCTTGAGAAAGTAGTAATTTAAAAATTAAATACCTAGAAGAGAAGCTCTTAATATATTAATTTATGAAGTTCAATAAGGAAATACAAAAACAATTACCTTTAAACCTTGCCAAGGAAGACTGCCTCTCAGAAAATACATGAACATATGACCTAAAGCTTCTAAGTCATCTCTTCTACTTTGTTCTGAAATATAAGAGAAACATAAATTTCACTTTCTTTTAGTCATGCAGGAATGGAGAACTAATTCTTTTGTTATGTATCAATTAATTCCCAAAAGTTCAGTATATAAACATAAAATACAGATCTAACGCTTATAAGTGACAAAATCATGTTTAAATAATGCTTTTACATTAAAATTATCATAAATCTTTAAAATATGCCATTATTTTTTTAGATGCTATTGGAGATTTTTATCTCTCCTTAGATATCTATTCATAGAAATATAAAGCAAGAGGAAAAGAATTCCATAGTCAAGATTCAGAATGTAACACATTAAAGGTTCAGAAAAAGACTAGTTTTTCCCTAAAATGTTAACCCTAAATTAACGTGAAATGTTAAGCATTAAAAATGTTTATCTTGATTTAACCTTGTATTTTCTAAACTTATAAGCACAAAACTTCCATTCCACATAATCTTTATTAACTTTAAACACGAGTAAAAAAAAAAACACTCATGTTTGATACATCCCAAAATTATTAACCCCTTCTAAAATATACTGCTAGAACAAACTGTCATTTTCAAGTTGCTATTGTGTTTTTAGTAACAAAATGTTACATAGCACATAATTAAGTAACAATCACAGGCTAAAAGACAGGGAGATATTTGTAAATATTTGCTGAGTGAATTTTTTTCAATTTTTTGTCACTGAAGTTAAATGCTTAAAATTTTTTAATATTTTTAAATAATTAAAAATGCGCGCAAAAGGAAAAAATACTTTAATAAAAGGATGTTCATGTGCAAGATACACAAATGAATAATATATTGTCTAAGTAGTACTAAATGCTTTCAGAAAAAGCAAACTTTTCAAAGAATGGATCTGAACTAGGGTCAAAGGTTCAGAAAAGGTTTTTATTTTTACTATATAATCTCATAACATTCTATGATTGCCTTCTGTAACACTTGCTACAGTTCAAAAATATATATTTGTGTTATTATTTAATTAATATCTATCCTCCCACCAAATAGCAAGTCACATGAGGGCAGATGTCTCTTTGGCTCATTATCCTCGAGACCTAGTATAATGGCTGCCACACAGCAGGCACTCGACACATACTATTTAAATACATAAATGAATATTTGGAAATATATAGTACCAGATATATGTCCCTCTTCTATAAGCATAGGAAAATATCTAGAAGAATAAGTAATCAGGGATATGATATTGGAAGACTAGACAGGATATTTCAATTTCTCATTTCATCCACTCAAATGTAGTAATGGGAAATTTTTTTCTTATATTTTGTATTATAACAATGTAATCATATGTTATTAAAAACATTAAACTTTCAAAATAAGTAAAATAGAATTAAAGTTTTTTAAGGCCATTAATGAAAGTGAATGTGAATAACATTTAAAAAATCAGTAATGCCTTTTGTAACTAAAATTACACAACTTTATTAGGTCCTGGGAGTATTAAGAATGAAAAATCATGCAAAGAAAAAAAAATCATTTCTGGAGTCCTGCTGAGAATCAGAATCACCTCTGAAACTTTCAAAAAACCTCAAATGAGCAGGCCTAATGCTTGAGATTAGTTCCTTGGGTATGACATGAGACAGAATAATGTACATTTTAAAAAGTTTAGCAGATAATTCTGAAGTACATTCAGATTTAATAAGCACTAAAAAAGAAACTTCTTTCATTGAAGTATAATTTACATACAATAAAATACAATTATAAGGGTACAGTTTGATGAACTTTGATAATATACACATCTGAGTACCACCACAATCAAAAAGTATTTCCAACACTCCAAAAGGTTCCCTTATGCCCCTTGCCTGTTATTCTCCCCCCGCACTGGCCTCAGCTACTTGTCTGCTTTCAGTCACTCTATATTCAATATGGTTTTTTAAATAGAGTTTCACATAAATGGGATCATACAATATGGATCCGTGTGTCTTGTGTTCTTTTCACTCAGTAATGTTTTCAAGATTCATCCATGTTGTTGCATGCATTGATAGTCCATTACTTTTTATTACTGGGTAGTATATCACAATGTATTTATCAATTTGCCTAAGTAGGACCTTTGAATAACTTCCAGTTTGGGGCTATTGAATAAAGCTGTTATGAATATTCTTGTAAAAGTCTTTGTGTGGACATATGTTTTCATTTCTCTTGGGTAAATATGTAGGAGTAGATTATTGTGTCATATGGAAAGTGTTGGTTTAACTTTATAAGAAACTTCTACATTGCTCTCCCAAGGGGTTGTACCATTTCATTTTTCCACCAGCAATGTATGAGCATTCCAGTTGCTCCAGAGCATATTCAACATTTAGTATAGTCAGTCAGTCTTTCAAATTTTAGCCATGCTAGTGGCCGTGAAGTGTGATTTAATTTAAATTTTACTGGAGACTAATGTCTTTGAACATTGTTTCATGTGTTACTGGTCATTCATACATCTTTCTGTGAAATGTCTGTTCAAATATTTTACCTAGTTTTTAAGATGTATTCTTTGTTTTATTATAATGTTTTAAGAATTGTTTGTATATTCTGGATACAAGTCATTTTCAGACATAATATTGCTAATACTTTCTCCCATACTGTAGCTTGCTTTTTTGTTTTCTGAACAGTACCCTAAAGTCACAAAGACTTTTCTTCTGTTTTTTTCTTCAAGAAATTCTATAGTTTTGATTTTTACATTAAAATAAATCTATGATTTTTGCTTTTAGTATATGGTAAGGGTTTATATTCATTTTTTTCAACACTGAAATCTAGTCATTCTCACAGTTTCTTTTATAAGATTATCCTTTACAATTATTTTTGTACCATCCTCAAAAATCAATTGTCTTTTCCAATACCACCCAAAATAAGTAAAGGGAGAAAATAATAATAATAAAAAAAAAAAAACACGAGGAAACCAATGATGAGAAAATGAACAATCAATAGAGAAAACCATCAAAATTTTTTAAAAAACTGATTATTTGAAAAATTCAAAAAAATTAATCCTCTCACTAGGCTAAAAGAAAAAAAAAATACACACAAAGTACCAGTATCAGGAGCAACAAGGAGGCAACAGACAATCCTACAGACATTAAAAGGATGATAAAGAACTAACATTATGCCAATAAATTCAACCTAGATGAAATAAGCAAATACCTTGAAAGCTACAAATTACCAAAACTACCTCAAGAAGAAAATGTGAATAGCTCTACCAATTAAATAAATTTAATTTATCAAATAAAATCTTCCAAAATATAACCCATGGGCCAGATGGCATCACAGGTGAATTCTATTAAACACTTAAGAAACAATACCAATTCTACATAAGCTCTTTCAGAAAGTATAAAAGATGACAATCCTTCTTAACACATTTCATTATCCTGTTACTGAAATCAGACAAAGGCATTACAAGCCAAGAAAACTACAGAAAATATCCCTCATTAACAGACCAAAAAAAAAAAAATCCTTAAAGAGATAATACAACATGACTAAGTAAGATTTACCCTATGAATATAAATCATATGGTCATCTCAACAGATATAGAATAAATACTTGAGAAAATATAGCATCAAATAAGGAATAGAAGGAACTTCTTCATTCTGACAAGGGACTTCTATGAAAAACTTAACAACTAACATAATTCTTACATGGGGAAAGGCACCCCTAAAATCAGGAACAAAACAAGGATGTTCACACTCACATTTTCTATTCAGTGTTGTACTAGATGTTCCTGTCAGTACAAAAAGAGCAAGAAAAAAATTAAAAGGTATTCAGACTGGAAATGAAGAAGTGAAACTATTTTTCTTTGTAGACGATATGACTGTATTGTAGAAAATCCTAAGTAATCTACAAAAAAAAAATCTAGAACTAGTAAGTGAGTTTCAGCATTGTTATAGGATACAAAGTCAATATATAAAAATAAAATGTATTTCTAGGCTAGCAATAAACAATTGGAAAATGAATTTTAAGAGCAATACCATTAAGAACAGTATCAAAAAACAAGAAATATGTAGGGATAAATTTATCAATACATATGCAAGACTTGTATATTATAGCATATAGTTTAAAAGATTAAATGATATATAAATACTGAGCCCCACAGTGGGGTTCTTTGTTAAGAAGAGAATTCAGTATAAAAAGCAATTCTTCCTTTGAATTCCATCCAAGAGGCACTTTAGTTACCACAGTGTCAATAAGACATGATCATATAATCATTTGTCTATCTGGTTATCTCAGATAAAAGTATTACTTTCATAACCTATACTGTATATAAAAATTCAAGACATAAATATGTTATTTAAATAAACCTACTACTAGAACCCAGTCTGAAATACTCCTTACCCTTAAAATTCATTTGTCTCTCACCTTCTGTCAAATCTAGAAGTAAATTTTACCTCATAAGGAATGCTTTCTCTTTGAAACACCAGTCTTTAACAGTTTTGTTACATAAAAATAAATTTCCCAAAGGTAATTTTTTGGTCCTTAATAAGCCCTATTTACATCTTTTTAAGCACTTAACTACAAAGGCCTGTTTGAAAATGGATGTTTTCCTCAAAGCCAAGAATCCTTATTATAGAGACCTTTGCTATGAGCAACTAAGAAAAACTGATCATTAAAGATTCATTTAAATAGTTTCTATAATACATGTAAGAGTTATGTAAAGAGTTGACAGAAATTTTGCCACAACCAACACACATTAAGAGCCTAGTGTGTGTTAGTGCTTCATACACATGATCTTTTACAATTACAGCTACACTCAAAGTATGTATCAATAATTCCAAATAATTAGGAAACTAAAACTCAGAAAGGTTTAGTGACTAGCCCAAAACTATGTACCTAAAAAGGTAAAGGCATAATCTCAAAACACATGTCTGCATTTTTCTCATTTCAGGAAAGCAAGGTAGAATCAATAAATCAAATGTTAGCTGAAAACCTTTGGCAATGCTTTTCTATTTTAAACTTTTACTCTTGTATCTCAATACTTTTTTTTTTTTTTTTGCTTTTTAAAACTGATTTTATTCCTCACTTGCCTAGCAGTTTCCATTTCAACTGAATTTCAATTTTCAACAACAGAAAAATATTCCCTTCTTCATTAATCAAATTTATTCCTATTAAAAAAATATATTAAATGCCTCACTAAGAAGCAAAAAACTTTCAAATATACACATGTATATTTCCAAAAAGTAAACTTAAAGCTGAATTCTCCTTCAAAAGTGAAAAACAATGAGGCCAAAATACATGTTAATTAAACTAAACATAGGTCTGACAAAGGAGCTTGAACAACAAAAATTCTCCCTGACGAAACTTTGAATCATTCTTTTCATATAAACAAATAAATAAAAACAAAAATTACTATAAGTAAGTTAAAGTTTTACTTTATATTTCCTTCTAAAATGTTAAAAGTTACTTTCCCTGACACTCTACAAAAAACAAAACTACTCTTCCTCAGAATTCATTGAGCTAATTTACAGTTTTCAACATTACATAATCAACATGGGTTTTTAAAAACTAAGAATATAAATCTAAAAAAGAAAAGAGAAAGGACAATTACGCAAAACACTTTGCAGTAACAGCTCACTAATCAAGATATTTAATCGGCAATATCAAGAACTCAAAAAGTTTTAAAAAAAGAGTCTGAGCAATGGAACCCAGTACATGAATTCATTTGATTCCTAAAGAAGTCCTCTTGAAATCTAGTTCTCTTAATTTATATATAATTCCAGTAAGTTTGGACATCAGGTTAGAAACTGCAAATCAGAAGAAGAGAAAAGCAAAGTGCTGCCAGCAGTTGGTCTACTACACACAACAACAAAAGTAAATGAAAATACAGTTGGACCAAAAAAAAAATCTGTAAAAAAATATGCTACTTCAAGACTTACCATAAAGCTACAGTAATCAAGACAGTATGGTATTGGCAAAAAAAAAAAAAAAAAAAAAAAAAAAAAAAACATAAAAGAGATCAATGAACAGAATAGATAGCCTAGGAATAGACCCAAATAAATATAGTTAACTGATCTTTCACAAAGGAATAAAGGCAATACAACGGAGGAAGTACAAGTCTTTTCAACAAATAATATTGGAATAACTGGATATGCATATGCAAAAAAAATGAATTTAGACACAGACTTACACCCATCACATAAATTGACCAAAATGGATCACAGACCTAAATGTTGAACATGAAATTATAAAATTCCTAGAAAATAACATAGGAAAAAATCTACATGACCTTGAACTTCGCAATGACTTTTTAGATATAGTACCATAGGCACAATTCATGAAAGAAATAACTGCTGAGCTGGACTTCATTAAAATTAAAAACTTCTGCTCTGCAAAAGCCACCAAGAAAATAAAAAGATAAGCCTCACATTGGGAGAAAATAGTTGCAGAAGACACATTTCATAAAGGACTGTTATCCAAAACATATAAAGAACCTTTAAAATGTTAAAGAAAACAAATATCCTGATTAAAACTGCACCAAAGACCTTAATAGACATCTCACAAAAGAAGATACATAGATGACAAATAAGAATATGAAAAGATGCTCCACATCATGTCATCAAAAAATGCATATTAAAACAATGACATAATGCTACACACCGATTAAAATGGTGGAAATCCAAAACACTAACAATACCAAATGCTGATAAGAATGTGAACCAATAGAAACTCTCATTTATTGGCAGTAGAAATGCAAAATGTACAGCCACTCTGGAAGATAGCTTGGGAGTTTCTTTCAAAACTAAACCTATTCTTACAATACAATCCAGCATTAAGATCCTTGCTATTTACCCAAAGGAGTTAAAAACTTATGTCCACACAAACACTCACACATGGATGTTTATAGCAGCTTTAATTATAAGTGCCAAAAGCTAGAAGCAATGAAAATTTCCTTCAATAGGTGAACGGATAAATAATCTACGGTACCTCCAGACAATGGAATATTATTCAGCACCAAAAAGATATGAGCTATCAAGCCATAAAAAAAAGTGAACTAAGCCAGTCTGAAAAAAGTGAACACTAGAATGAACCCTAAAGTAAACTATGGACTCTAGGTGACAATGATGTGTCAATGTAAATATATCAATTATAACAAATGTACTCCTCTGGTGAGGAATGTTGGTAATGGGTTAGTATGCATGTGTGGGAATGAAGGTATAAGGAAAATCTCTGTGTCTTCCACCTAATTTTGCTGGGATTCTAAAACTGTTTTTAAAAAAGGTCTATTTAAAAAACCACACTACTATTTAAATGGTTTTCTCTAAACTTACTTATATAAAGGTATACATCCTAACTCTCAACTGACTTTGAGGATATTGCTATATAAAATAGTAATATAAGAATTATGACTCTAAAATGTCAAGAAAATACCAATTATGTTCACCATACTTTGTTTAAAAAAGCAAGGAATTGTGAAAATACATTTTTAAAAGTATTTAAAAATGTAAATACACGTTTTTAATCTGTTAAAAAGTTGTTTGGGAGGCTTAAAGTAACAGGCTTCAGGAATCTGGGCAATTAACCTAGAAATTATATTATAAGAAGCACAACACAAAATGACAACACAGAAAGAAGGCATTTCTGTAAATAATTCTGTGATTCCTTCTCTCCTATTCAGAAAGCTTACCTCACAGAGGCTTGAAATATTCTTCTATGTAACACAGATTTTTATTAACACTTGCAAAGCAACTAGCAACATATTTCATAAATCCTAGTCTCTTTATCCATGAATACTCAATAACAATTAAAAGATAAAAGACATTTTTTTCCAAGACAACTTACTATAGAGTATTAATTTCAAATGACTTCAACGAGAAGATATAAAATGGGAAAAAAAGTGATCCAAAGGATGATTATAAAATGAGATTCAAAGCAGTTGACCAAAAAAAGTCTTTAAAAAGATATTAAAAAGAAGACACTTAATCAGACACAATTAAAAAAATTCACCATGATAATACTAAAGAAAGCGTCCAATAAAGCAGATCAAAGAAATCTGCATCTGTCACAAATAGCTTTAATGAGATTTCACCTTGAACACGACTTAAGCAGGTATTTAAAAGGTATACAAGTGAATTACTACATAAATCACCTAGTTATAATCAATATATACAAGAATAAAGATGCTAAATTCCACAATTTATGCATAATTTTGTTATTTTTCCTGAAAAAGGAGTAAAAGAGATTAATGCAATAGTTAAATGTCATTTCCCAAGCTCTGAAGGCTTTTCCTAACAGGTACAAATATATCAGATTCACTTTGCCATCTCTACAAATAGAATGCTGTTACATTTACCACTGTTCAGGTAAAGAACAACAGGCCATAAGGAAGTTATGACTTCATATCTCACAATATTATGGTGGTGAACCACTGTTGTTATAAAATAGGCCATTAACAACTACCATGAAATGAAAATTTCTCATAGACACTGGTCATGTAAATATAGTTGTGCCTGGTTTTAACAGAAGACACAATCCTGAAAATTGTATATCTACCCATTCATATTTTAGATCTATCAAGAAAGTGTGCTACTAAAAGTTACTCTCTAAATACCACCTGAACAAAACTTGTGCTTTATAATTTTAAATGTTTGAAACTTACTTTTCTTTAAAAAGGGCAAATTTAAATTTTCTAACATCTTAAAGGAAAGATAAGCCTACTATCAAGCAAGCTGTCAGGGGAGATGCCAAGTTCTATTTAGTTCTGACTGAGAGGCAAAAACAGGGACATACAGAAAATAGCAGATAAATCTAGGGAGAATAGTTAGAAAAGAAGCTAAGACCAGGAATTGGAGGTTGGATTAGAAGACACGTAAGGCTCCATACAAATTATGATCATATATTGTAAGGTACATTTGAGCAGCGATGATGGATAAATAATAACGGGTTTAAGTTCCTGTCTATTCTCCCTTGCAAGTGAGACGTCAGGGATAGAATCTAAAAGCAGAAAATTAAGTTCAACTTCCTCTGATATGAAAACTGACCGGCTTAAGACTATTGTAAATACAACCCAGAACTGATTGTTTTTAGAAAGTCACAAAAATAATTCAATGGGAAAGAATATGATACCATAAAAAGAACATCAAACCCTATCAACACACCGTAAGAAAAAATTAATTCTAGGTGGTAAAAGAAAACACAAAATGTCTTCAACATGTGGCAGGTAAAGATTTCTTAGGATTCAAAAAGAAGTAATCATAAAAGAAAAAACTAATAAATTAGACTTCATAAACATTTATGACTCTGCTCATCAATTGACACCATTAAGAAAATGACTAAGCAAGCCACGGACTACAACAAAATATTCACAAAGTATATATTTGTCAAAGGACTTACACCCAGAATATATTAAAAATTCCTATAAGTCAATAATAAAATGATGTGCATATTACAAAAGAAGATATGCAAATGACCAATACAAGCACATGAAATAGTGCTAAAAATCATCAGCCACAAGAAATGAAGCATCACTATGTATCTACTCGAATGACTAGAATGAAAAAGATAACATCAAATGTTGTCAAGAATGTGAAACAGAGAATTCTCATTTATTGCTGGTGAAAATAGAAAATAGTATGAATTCTTTGGGGAACTGACTGGCAGCTTCCTATAAAAGTTAAACACAACCTACCATATTATTCAACAATTCCAATCTTAAGTATTTACCCAAAAGAATTGAAAACATATGGCTACTAAAAGATTTACAAGAATCTCATAGCAGTTTTATTCATAAGAGTAAAAAACTGTTAATAATCAAAATGTACATCAACATTAGAATGAATAATTTACAGTATATCTATGCAATGGAATATTACTCAACTTTAAAAAGAAACAAACTGATATTTGCAACAAAACATATGAATCTTATATATACTATACTGAGCAAAAAGTCAGATGATTTCATTTACATGAAGTACTAGAACTGGCAAAACTAATCTACGGTAATAGAAATCAGATCGATCCTTTTGGAGGAGAGAACTGACTGAGAAAGAGCAAGAAGGAAGTCTAAGGGGTGCTGACCATGTTCTAAATCTTGACAGGGTTGAGGGTTACACAAGGGTATACATATGTCAATATTTACAAATCAGACACTCAAATGTACATTTTATTCAACTTAAATTTTACTTCAATTTTTAAAAGAACTCTTCAATTAAAATAAGAATTATAAATACTGCAATTCTAGTAAGTTTGTTTTACAAAGTGTTATCAGTTATCAATTCTGCAACTATATTGAGTATCCTAGGCTCCTAAAAACAAGTAAGCATATTACAGTAGTGGCAGTCAGATTTTTCACTGTTGGCAATGGAAGATATAAATATAGAAAAAGGAATTACAAATATGAAAAGGAGGGATACTATTTCATGGTGTTAAACTGAAATTAGAAGTATTGGTATAAATTCATGGTTTTTAATAGATAGATATTAATATATGTATATATGTGTGTGCATGTATATATGTGTGTGTGTGTGTGTAGGTATATTTGTATATATGTATATATGTGTGCGTATACACACAAATGAGTATCTATGCATATATTCACATAGACACACATAATTCCTAGTGCTGCTACACGGACCTGGAAGCAATAATATACTAGTAGCTACGAGCATATGCAGTGCTCAAATCTTGTTTTCTACATAACGTTGTCCATTAAAAGAACCCAGAGCTTATTGGAGAAATGTCTGTTTCTGGGCTAGAGCAGAGAAACTATAAGATGAGCTTAGAACAATACGTTGTACCAGAAGGTCAAGAAGTTGTCTAAAGAATCATGACAATGTGCCAAAAATACAGCTGAGCCAACTTAATGGAGCAACCAGTAACCAAATCTTGGACAATCTGAGTATCAAAATAAATAATGAGAGTAATACACTATAATACATTCAATAAATAAGAACCCACAAGTCCATACTGATATAAGTCAAAAAAGGGAGGAAAAGAAAGCTTTTGCTTACATTAGAAAATCAACTAATAAATACATAAGAAATGACAGAGTTAGAAAATCATCAATGGATGCTAAATCTAGTGGGTAAAAATTTGATGAGAAATAACATATTCATGTAATCTCAAAGATCTACTTTAAAATACTTTCAATTACAAAGGAAAAATAAGAAACTTTTAGTAGATACTACCCTTAGCATTTGATCAAAGCTACCTGGAACCAAGTGACATCATGAGCCTCTTGACATGATGCACTAAGAACATATCACTTCTGTGATATTTCTGCTAAAAATGCATACAGATATATAATCAGGAAGAAATATCAGACCCAAATTAAGGCTATTCTATGAAATAGCCCATACTCCACAAAAATGTAAGATCATGAACCACAGAGGAAGGCAAGGAACTGCTCCAGATGAAAAGAAACTAAAGAGATATAAAACATAAATGAAATGTATGATTTTGGACCAGGAAAAAGAAAGCTATAAGAAATCCTGTGAGGTTCCTATTATTTTACCCTTTATAAAAATAGGAAACCCAAAGTCACAAAGCTAGTATGTAGTAAACAGTATCATCAAGGTATGTACTGTTAGTATTAATTGTATCAGAGAACTACAGTCTCAACTGAAAATCTTCATACACTAAATTCAGTTAGAATTAAGTATTCTCTCATATTCATTAACAGAAATAATCAAATGTGTCTCCCTAACTATATCAGTTGAACATTTCAAGATACAATGACTAAGGATATCTGTCATTCATTTACAGTAGAGCAACTTACTTTTAAAGTATTTTATTAAATATAAATCAAAGTAAACTCTGGCTAGACATGATAAATAAAAATTACAATATAAGCAATTGCAACCTGCAAAAACTGAACCATAATAACAAACAAAAACTCACATTGTTGTTAGCATAGTTACTGAATTTAAGCTTCAGTACTTACAAAAGGTACACATACCTTTTCCTAAATGTGTGTTTATGCTCATATATCTAGCTGTTCCCGTAAGGCTCTTGTGTTCTCTGTATGGTATGTGTTTCTTTGTCTCTGGATCAATGTATTCCTTTGCCAAACCAAAATCTATAATATGAATAACTTGCTGGGTTTTATTTCCTGGTCGTCCTATTAAGAAGTTCTCAGGTTTTACATCTCTGTATATCAAGTTCTTTGAATGGACATATTCCATGCGAGAAATCTTGATTTGGAAAAAAAAAAGATACATTTTATTTTAGGCTTTAACTAGCATTAAAAAGTATGACAAAAGATAGACTTTTCACAATAAAAACATTAAAAAATTCAGAAATTGTTTCAACCCTTTAAAAGTTTCTCAAATATATCCAATTATAATTTAAAATATTTGCTTTTACTATTATAGTCATTTATAAATTAAAGTGTTTGAATTTTATGAATTCCATTCATATTACTAAGCTTGATTCAATCAACACTTTCAGATGATTCTTCTTCATAAAATCAAAAAGCCTTACTGACACAAAATCTTGAACACAAAAGTATAAACAGACATATTCATAAAGTAACAGTTCATTCTTCCTTATCACTTCAATAATAGAGCAACTTTTACAATTATATTTAAAAAACTTACAGAGTCTAAACTGTTAAATGAAAATAATTTAACAGAGCACCCTTCAGTATATCTTCTTTTCTTTTACGTAACTACTTTTCACCCTAGGATTAAACATTTAAAAAAGATCTTGAACCTAAAAAGTTTTGGAATTTAACTCTAATTATAATACTGTACATTTAATGAATTAGTTCTTTTACATGTTCTCAAATAATGTTCACTGTACAAACTGTTGCAAAACAGAACATTACAAATAAGAAAATAAAATTGCTTCATTTAGTGATAACCATGGTTGACAATGCAATGTAAGCATTTAGTCACTCAGGTTATTTTAGTTTGTTAGCAAATTCTGGATCATATAATAATAATATTCTATGACTTATATTTTTATTTAATGATACATTATGAGTATTTTCCAGGTTATGTAACATTCTTTTAATACATACTTTTTAATGGCTATATATTGTTTTACAGGTATTAACAATTTATTCAACTAACTCTGTTGTTTCTGAATATTAGGGTTGCTTTCCACTTTATTATAAACATCCTTACACAAAAACCTTTAAATACATCTGAGCACTTTCATAGGATCAGTTTATAGAAGGAGAATTAATGAGTCAATGGATAAAAACTTAAAGACTTCTGCAACATACACCTATTGGCATTTATTTCAAAACTGCCTTCCAATCATCCTCTAAGTCGTTTTCCATAGGTTCTCTGAAATTTAAATAACATGTGAGACTCTCTCATTAGTTTGTTTCCTCTTTTTCTCAGCCACTGGAATTTATTAGCAAGATTTAGAATCCATATTTTGAATGTTCTCTTTTCTAGGTATTCATCTTCTAAATGCAGAGTGCTGGAAACAATTCTTAAACTGTGTGTTCTGTTCTTAAAGTAATAAGATATCAATTCTTTCATACAAATACAAAACACTTGATTTAGTTATTTAAGTTTTATTCTCCTAAAAAGACAATGATATGAAAAGAGAAACATTTTTTAGGTCAAATGCTCTGTAAGATAATGTCACAGAACTTTAAACTTTTAATATAAATTTGTGGCCAAAGAACCACACAATTGTTCAAACAATTTCAAAACATCTTTTACTTACCAGTTGGATAGCTATCATGAGAACTGTTTTAAGAGAAAATGTTCGGTCACACAAGTCAAACAAATCCTCCAAACTAGGTCCCAGCAGTTCCAGCACCATAGCGTTGTATTTACCACAAGGACCAAAATAGTAAACTTGAGGTATACCATCTGGGGGAAAAGAAAAAGCATTTTAATAACATCTTTATCATCAATATCAAACTTTTCTTCCTAGAAAATCAACAAATGATACTTTTTTTTTAATTTTGCAGTTTCAAGAACTATAGCGGTTTTTACTTTTCCATACAATAAACTTTTCCTGACCCAGCCTTCTCACTTATGTTCACAGTGTAGCCTGGTTACACCTCTAGAGCAGCTGCAGGATTGAACTGAATTACAAACAGTGCTTCATTGTTGATCTCTTCCATCTCATCATAGACAGGAAATGGGTATTTTGGCCTTATATATTTCCATTACCTAGAGAAATGCTTGGCACTTCTGAATTTTATTGAACAAAGGAATCACTGTTCTCTTTAATAACCTTATGTAGGCATAATGCTGAAATCACCCTCCAAAATTCCTATCCTCTGGTGTATACACCCTGTATAGTCCCTTCCCCCTAAGCATGGGCAAGATTCTCAGATTTCACTCTTGTGAATAGGTTATGCTATATGGCAAAGGTGATATAATTATTGCCCCTATTAGTAGACTTTAACCAAAGAGAGGTTATTCTGGTGGGCCTGACCTAATGAGGTAAGCCTTTTAAAAAGATGGTCCAGAAGTCAGATATTCAGAGCAGCAAGGAAGCTCTCCTGTCGGCCTTATAGAAGTAAACTATCAGGGAATGATGGACAGGACCTAGAAATTGAGGTCCTTGGTCCCACAGCCACGAGGAAGTAAATTCTAAGACTAACCACAGAGCCTAGGAGAGGACTCTGAGCCTCAGGTAAGACTGCAGTCCAGACTTACATCTTGATTTCAGCCTGGTAAAACTCTGAATAGAGGATCCAACTAAGCCATGCCTAGACTCCTGACCCATGGAAACTGGGAGATAAGTTTCTTGTTCTATGCCACTAATTTCTAAATAATTCATTATTCAACAATATAAAATAATACAAACTCCAAATATAAAGTCTAACTGCACAGAATCATCTGTATCTTCTTTTTAGAACTAAAAGACTCTCAACAAACATAAAATAGGTGATCAAATTCTCTTACCTTTGTATTTATCTATTTATTTGTCTCAAGAAAATGAACTTCTTCTATCTTAAATGTCTTGGTTTTACTTCCAAGTGGTTTGGTTTTTTCAGAAAGGAAAAAAAAAAGCCTTTTGAAAATATAATAAAACTTTTCCATTCTTTTTAAAATAGTTTAGGGAACATAACTTCATTCTTACTGTTTACTCTTATCATTTTGAATATTAAAACAGAAAACACTGAACTAGAAGCCAGGTCAACTAGGTTCTTAGTTTGTCTTAAGAGTACCCATTCAACCTCTCAAGTAGGCTTCAGTTTGCTCATCTATCATATTAGTAGTTTGGATAAGATCAGTTTTTCTTGAATGTGAATGAGTGAAGAAGCAGAACATCTGAGGATAAGGAGGTAAGATAATATAATAATGGCGGGAGGAGGACAAGTTCAAATTGCATACATTGTTATCCTCTCTCCAGAAATAGATTCTCATACTCCACCCCATGTGTATACGTCAGCACCTCCCACCACACACATACACACACACCCATTTCCCCTTGCCACTGGGAATTACTATCTTAGTCTGAGCCACCCTTCCATTACCAGAGCCACGCTTATCATAGGGGTGTCAGATCTACCCCTTATATGTGTAAAAGCAGAAAAAGTAGTTTAGAAATTGTGGATGAGAAGCTCACTAAACTTTATTCCAACTCTGAAATACTGTTTTTACTATGCTATATACATTAAGGGCTTGGTGTAGAAATTAAGACTTATCAAGAGCTCTCAGCTACTAAGCTTTTAAAATAATTTCTACAATGACTATTTTCCCCTCTAGACCACCGAAAGTTGTTAATTTACTGAAAATACAGGTGATTTCCACTTTCTCTTTTATATTAAAAAAAAAAATTCCTAATTGTTATGAGAAATACATGCTGTTTTTGCAATCAGGAGTAAAAATGCACATTTAAAAAATTCTTCAGGGATCACAAAGAAAAACTTGAATTAGAAAAAAATTTAGACCAAATTCATTTAATCCATGTATTAATTTTAACAGCTAATATTTCTCAAACACTCTCTACAATATTTAGTCACATAGCCTTACTTCTATTCTTAACCATTAACTTCATTTTGGAGTTCTTAGGAACAAAGCAAAGTACACTATTCAGGTTCTGTTGCCCTATAAGTTTGACTTCTCCCTTCTCACCATACCTCCATAACAGAAGGAAAAGATCCATTCTAAGGCCCAAATTTACTCTGCTTCACTTGGTTTGAGCTCTTCTAAGGCTGTATTCCAAAAAATTTCTACCTTGGTTCTGCCATCCAAGTAGGTAAATTTTAATTTTTATTTAACTTTCAAGTCTCCTCTTTTTAAGCTATCTCATTAAGCATGACCCTCATTCAAAATTATTCAAACATTATTTCTGATAGCCAAGGAGAGGTATGCCTAAGTAAATCTGCTCTGCTATACTTCATATAAGCCAACTCACTGTTAGGAGGAGAATTACTGTGTACTTAACATGCACATTCAATCAAGCTATATACATACTATACCTTTGGGTTTCTAAAATAACATCATGAAAAAGACCAGTAAAGGGACAAAAGGAA
>CM053501.1:29802354-29867786 GCA_028627145.1 Eidolon dupreanum
AAAGAATGAAGGAAGGAAGGAAGGAAGGAAGGAAGGAAGGAAGGAAGGAAGGAAGGAAGGAAGGAAGGAAGGAAGGAAAGAAGGAAGGAAGGAAGATCTAATTCTAAATGACTCCTGAGATATACTATTTTATGAGTCAATGAATGCAGAAAATTCTTAGATAACTATTAATAATGTATTTTGACACAAATTTTGTCACTGAGGTAATAGACTTAAAGTTGTTTTTTTTTAAATCAAGAATGTAAAACAAACACTGTAAAGATCAAACTAGAATTTGTAAAGGCCCAACTAGAATTCCATTTTCCATAACAAGTCTCAGTAGTTTTCTAACACTGAGAAAGCAAATTAAATTGTTAGGAGTTAGGAAAACTTGCAATTAACAGGCTAAAGAGTATCCTACACAAAAACAAAACAAAACAACCACAGCATTAAAAATATGGTAATCAAGACCACAAGGAAGAGTGTTTTTGGAAGGGGAGGTGAGGGAAAAGAGGGTAAAAGAGAAGAGAGAGGCTGAGAAAGAAGGCTTAGAAGGCAGAGCAACAAAGGTACTAAGTTACTAGTTGTGTCTCTTGATCAAAGTATTTGGCTACTGAATTACATGGATGTGATCCAACTCATGGGCAAAAGCAAGCTTTTTTATTTGTTCTTATATCCAGTGAATTTTCAACTATAAACTTCTACTCCACCCAATTCCAATTGTTCTAAAATTATTTTTGAGACTACTATAAAAAGCCATCCATTGTGAATTCATCAAAGTTAGTTCTGATCATTTCTAACATCACTAATTTTCAGGGATGTTTATTAGCATCTCTAATTTTCAAGACAAGTATATTTTTCTCCCAAGAAAAGCTCAAGAATGGGCAAGAATACAAAATTCACATATTATCTGAAAATAGTCTTACCCTTATTCTCCCAAAATTAATTTTACTAAATACTTCATTTTATATTTCAATATTAATTCATTTATGTCACAAAACAACTTTAGGGGGTCTAACACTCTTAAAGAGTGCTTAGTACTTTGTGTTCCTTATAGGTGGGCAAGAGTTAGGCATACATGACATTAAAAGAAATATCATGATGTTTCTTTCCATTTTCAGGTCCAGTAGTATTTATGTAGGAAAGATTAGAACAAAAGAACTGGTATTCTTATTTGGAAATTTAAGCTTCATAGATCTGGTTAAGAAAATGTAAAATCTCATTAGAAATAGTAAGTACAGAATCATCACATGGGCTATGTTCTTTTCCAAGGAAGTTTTGTTTTAAGGCATTCTTAACTTTTAGCACAAATGCATATAGATACTCCCAGTTCAGCAATGCACAACATAAATCTGGAGACACTTGGGGGCAGGGGTGGGTGGTCTCTGAGATCTAATTTTTAGGAGGTCAGTGACAACAAAATTATTTTATAATTAATTATAAATAACACTAACATGTTATTTACCTTTTTCACTCTGTTCTCACAAGTGAACAGTCACATTTTCCAGAGGCTACACAAGCTGTGATATATGACAAAGGACTGAATGCAGAAGACATGAGAATCTATTTGTTTTCTATTGAGCCACACATCAAAGAGATATGCAAAATATTTAAAACATGGCCACTTTTCTCACATTTTTTTTATTTGAAAAATAGTTAGTTGTGATTTAAAGATATTATATTTAAATAAATTAATTTAGTAACATTTTTATATTTGTTTTAATTTCTTATATGATAACTTCAATAGCTATAATCCACAATAAGAAAAGTTCTCTGGGACTTTCAAAAAATTTTAAGAGTATAAAAGGACGCTGAGACCCAAAAATTTGAAAATTGCTGTCCTACTTGAATAATAAGCTCTGATAAGAACAAACAGGTACAATGAATTCCAGACTCAGTAACAGTCACTCCATTAACACACCACAGCACTCACGTTTAGTAGCAAAATTTTACCAATTAACCCCAAATCAAAGGAATAAAGCCAACCCACTGTAAATAAGACACAATGGTCCATTCTGTGATAACCCTATTTGTACATTTAGAAATTATTCTAAATTTCAGAGAATATTAAAAAATAACATCACCTATAAACAATTAGTTATTGTTTATTATATTGAATACTCAATGAATATTATATATCATGTTACATTATTCATTATTCAGTTATTATCCTCTTTGGGCATAAATAAGAAAAATTGATTCTATCGTTTTTTACCCCCAAGCTGTGAGTTTACAAACCTGTCTTCTCACAATGTGCTACATTATATTTAAATAAAAAATCAATATGAAATATGAAATCATGTCGTCTTTCATGTTTTTTTACTTTCTATTATTTTACTATTAAATAGGAATTATAAAAACACTGATGTACTTTAGAAAATGAAATCCTTCATCACCATTTAGTCATACCCTATTCAAAAATATGATTTTTTTTTATGTAATACTTTTAATTCTTTAGAGGCCTCTCTATATGGGAATTTCTATAAGTTATGCATTGCTAAACTTTTACTAATTTATATGTGAATATATATGTACATTGGTACAATTGATAGAAGTGTACAAAGTTTTTCTGTTTAAATTGTAGTTTATGGAGAACATGTACATTTAAGATGTTTTCTAAAAGTAATTAAGCTAAGACAGGATATGGAACTCTAAGAGGCAACTTACCCACATAGTATTCTTCATTATTTTTGTTAACACTAAATTCAATAGGCAATGTTCTAATTAGTTTATTCACTTAACTCTCATGGTTTTTATAATATTTTCTTTTGATTTTCTCAAAAAGGATACTTAGACGGAGAGCAGAATTTCTTAAATTTCTTAAATTTTTTAAGACATAATCAGAGTAACTCTTATCTGACAACTCAGTGAATAAAAGGAATTTCAGATATTACTTTATGTGTATACCCACATTTAAAAGGCTAATGTTATTATCCACAATCTTTCCTCAAAGTGAACAGTATGATAAAATTCCCATACATTATGGAATCACCAACACTTATTTAGCTGATAGAGCTAAATAATCTTGAAAATAAGAAAATGGAGACATCTATAAATGAGAGCAAAACACATAGGGAACATATAAATCCTGATTTTTTTAACAAGGCACAAACCAAGAAGGCAGAGGGCTCAGTATAAAGAGGAGAGGCTCTTTTAACAGCTCTTAGAAGGCAATACTATGCAGAGGTATAATTTTAGAAACAGTGACTGCTGCTATTATCCAATTACATATTGTTCAGAACTACATAGTTCCAGGAGTATCAAAAAATCAAGCCACTCACTTGAGAAACAATGATTTAACATATGCGTGGTCTCAAATAGTATATGTAGTATCATTTCTATAGTTAGAGATTTGCCATGAATAGTAATTTATGACAGAAAAAGATTTTACTTCTTTTGATAATAATTTATGACAGAAAAAAAGGTTAGTTTACTTTCTGTGATAAAGATACCAGCTGATAAAGAAACTACAATAAATAATTGCAGAGTTTCCCCCCAATATCACCTATTTCAGCCACGTGATATCAAGGAAATAATTTACTATAAAGCAGCATTACTCAGAATCAAAGACCTTCAAAGAAAATTTCCTCATAAACTTCAAAATATTTTCCATGCATTTTCATGAAGTATCAGCAATTCAACTAAATTTTTTTAAGTAAATTTTAAAAAAGGGATTAATTCTAATAATTTAAACCTATTCTTCTCTGGAAAGTGTTATTTTTAGATGACTGAACTGTATCGTTTGGTTAATTAAATAACCATTTGCATATCTCCTTGCTTTACCATTTCCATTAATTTAAAAAATACTCATTACTGATTTTTTCCTTCTATTTCTAGAGCTCTAAAATGAGGAATCAAATTTACCTCATCAGAGAAAAATAAAAATTAAATTTTTTAAATTATATGACTATCAGAAATAGAATAAACTCAAAATTTAATATAACAATTTTTTATAATATTAAAATATCAAATTTTAAACATACAACCACAGAAGTTAAAAAGCTATAGGAAAATTTGGAGATTTTTGTATCGCAACTTCACATCTAATAAAAGAAAACAGTCTATTATTCTCATTTAAAAATTTATCAATTCAACCATTTACCAAAGACCTACAATTGTCAATCATTCTTCTCAGTTTCAAGGATAAAAAGATGCATGTATTACTTCACTGCCCTCAAAGAGTTTAAATTTTTGTGGAGGAGAGAGACATAAGCAAATAATGTAATATGATATGATAAAAGAAAAATAAAGACATATTCAAAATAATTTCAGATCAAAGAAGAAGCTTTTCTGGAGAGAAACAATCAGATGTCAGAAAATGCATTGCAAAAGAGGTGACATTTAGCTGGGGCCAGAAGAAACAAGGAATTCATTGAGAAAGACATTCCAGAAAAAAAAAGAATAGACATGTGAAAATAATAAGATCTATTCAAGAAAAAGTAAGTTTAGTGCAAAAAGTGAGTCATTAGAAAGAGAACGAAATTTGGACTTTATGCTAAATGATAGCCCTCTACAAATAATGAAGATTAGAAGGAAGTGAGATGTACAAAAGGAGGCACAATTCAAAGAGTAGTGACAATGAAAACCAGAAAAGAAAGAAGTGACAGAAGGCCAAAATCAAAGATGACTAATATTTTCAACTTGAATGGGTGTGCCACTAAGGAAACAAGATAAACCAGAAGAAGAAACAAGTCTTTTGGAACAGAGAAAAATCACTGGAAAAGTAACAGGAAAAGAATGTAGGGGGCAAAATTCTAGGTATATTCTAATTTCTGATTCCAGTGGGAACATACAGTATGACTAGATTGTAAAAATGTACGCAGGAGATAAACAATTGGAAGTTACCTTTATAGAGACAGTAATTTCATCTTTTCCTCCCTCACTCTTGTTACAACATATCCAAGATTATAATGATGAAAGCCATATACTAAAAATAGGAGCAGGAAACTAGAGAGCCTGATTCATTACTTCAGAGAAGCTATATAAGCCCTACAATTGTCCACTCTGAAATTCCTGGTTTATTTTTCCTCACATAACGTCCCTTTACTTGTTTAAGATACTGCTGTCATGATTTTTGTTATTGACAGTGATATTCATTTGTACCCAACACAGTCAGTGGTCAGCACAGTTTTGTCTGTCCCTCTTCTCTTGTCATTCTCTATATTCTCCCCTGGAAGATCTCATCCATTTCCCTAGCTTGAAAAACCATCTATGTGCTGATGACTCCCAAATCTAGATCTTCATTTTACTCAAAAAAGTGCTGAATGGATATGATAAAACAAGACTACTTAACACCTTAAACTTTTGCTATCACAGAAAGTAATAATGGCATAAAATGATATCTAATCCTATGAAAAGCTAAGTAATATAAAGAGTCAGCACTTCACATGCATACTGCAGTAAGTTGTACAATCCTACTAAATGTAACAGTTTCAGTGAGTGAAATAAGAAAGAAAAGAGGGATATTGTTAGGCAAGTTAAAGAAAAAAAAAAGAATCATATGGAGTTAGAGAAGGATCAAAACCCAGACATGTAGATGTTATATATTTTCACAAACATCTCATTAAATAAT
Organism: Eidolon dupreanum; assembly: GCA_028627145.1. Taxonomy (NCBI): domain Eukaryota; kingdom Metazoa; phylum Chordata; class Mammalia; order Chiroptera; family Pteropodidae; genus Eidolon; species Eidolon dupreanum. Next base: position 29,807,906 of record CM053501.1, read on the forward strand.
TCAGAAGAAATCTATTTTTAATGTATGTTTTCATTGTGTGAAATATATATTATATAAAATTTATCATTTTACCCATTTTTAAGTGTACAGTTCAGTAGTATTAGGAACATGCGCACTGCTGTGCAAACATTACCACTATCCGTCTCCAGAACTTTTTCATCATCCTATAGTAAAACTCTGTACCCATTATGCAATATTTCCCATTCATCTCTCCCCTCAGCCCCTGGCAACCACCATTCTGCTTTCTATTGCTATGAATCTGACTATTTTGGGTACCTGAAATAAGTGGAATCACACAGAATTTGTCCTTCTGTGGCTAGCTTATTTCATTTAGCATAATGCCCTCCAGTTCATTTATATTATATCTTGTGTCAGAATTTCCTTCCTTTTTAAGGTTAAATAATATTCTATTACATGTATATACCACATTTTGTCTATCCATGCACTCATCAATAAATACTTGGTTTGTTTCTATCTCTTGGCTATTGCAAATAATGTTGCTAAGAACATGGATGTACAAATATCTGTTTGAGTCCCTACTTTCAATTCTTTTGTATATATGACCAGAAATGGAGTTGCTGGACCAAAGAGTAATTCTATGTTTTCTTTTTGAGGAATAGTTACATGGTTTTCCATAGGAGCTGTCCAATTTTACATTCCCACCAAAGATGCACAAAGATTCCAATTTTTCCACATTCACACCAACATCTGTTTTCCGGTTTCTGGTTTGTTTTTCATTTGTTTGGTTGATAACAGTGACTCTAACGGGTGTGAAATGGTAAGTTTTTTTGTTTTTGATTTACATTTCCCTAATGATTAGTGATATTGAGCATCTTTTCATGTCCTTATTGGTCATTCATATATCTTTACATAAATGTATATTCAAGTCCTTTGCCCATTTTTGAACTGGATAGTTTGTATTCTGGCTGCTGAGTTTTAAGAGTTCTTTATATATTCTGGATACTGATTAAATATGTCTATTTTTAGAGAGAACACTAATAAACAAGTTATAAGTTAAATTACTTTGAATGGTCTGTTTATGATTAGGAGCAGTCCAGAAATAATCTTTTCAAATATCAATTGCAAAATTGAATTATTTTAAAGTCAATAATCTCTCCACAAACAATTAAATGCTCTTGTTTCTACAAAGTGTACATGGGTACTCAAAAATGTTTTAAAAATTCATGATTGATAAAACATTAACAAGTAACCAAAATTCACATAATTCATATGATATACTCAAACATACGGATACACTTGTCAGAGTTTCAGAATCACCACAATGCACACCTTCAGGCAATACCATTCATATTTCAATCTATGCAATGCTATGCCATAGAGCACAGGGGAGCACTCTTATATACACAGCCTACCCTGGAAATGGTGGTCCCTGGAATTGTATAACACTGCAGCTCAATGGCATTCGAGTAGTAAAAGATGTGTGTTTAATTTTTAATATTACTATCTCTGATGTAATTTTTAAAATTAAAAAGGCAAAGAATGTAATAATAAAAGTGCACCTTTAGTATTCAATGACTCCCTAAACTCTAAATTGACTTATTCATACTTAACCAATTAAAGTATTCATTTCTATTTTTCCAAATGATAATTTTACTGCTTAAGCATATAAAACAGTTGTCTTTTAACTTTCCAGCACCCAATCTTTCTTTTTCTGATAACACCTCAATTTCTCATTAGGCAACAACCTCTCCCTAGTTACAAGTAGCTCTTAGAAAAAAAGAATGCAAAATTGAAAACGTATTAAGAAATAAAGAGCTCTATCAACTAGAACTTAAACGTGCTTACAAAAAGACACATAAAAATTCATCTTATTAAATTTGGGGAAACAAAATATTTCTACCTACAAGAAACTATATATATAAAAATCATTACAGTTAGTAGAATAGAAATGGAAAGAAAAAACAGAGTTGTGAGTCATTTTAACATAAAGGAAATGCAACATAAAATAGAAAATTTTCTCATTAGTTTTTTCCAATGACACAAAATATCCACTCTCAGTTAGATTTAGAGTTTATGTAAAAATATACCTATATCACTGTAATTACTACACACTTGTGGCTTATAACAAAAATTTGTTCTCTCACAGTTCTGGAGGCCAGAAATCTGAAGTCAGTTTCACTAGGCTGAATCAAGGTGTTGATAGGGTCTAAGAGAAAATCTAGAAGCCTCTTCTAGGTTCTTGTGGCTGCCAGAATTCCCTGGCTTATGGCTCTATCACTCCAATCTCTGCCTTTGTAGCCACTCTACCTTCTCCTCTTCTGTGTCCCTCTGCCTCTCTTGTTAGAAGGACATTTGTGATTACATTTAGGGGCCACCCAGATATTCCAGAATAGTCTCCCCATCTCAAGACCTTTAACTTAATCATTCTTGTACAAGTCTTTGCTCGAACACTTAAAGTTTCCAAAGATTTGATATAGATATCTTTCATAGGGCCATTTTCAGCATACTACAATGTCGTTTCAATAACTATAATATTGCTAAAAAGACTAAGAATATGGAAATTATATTCATCTTATATTCTCAAATTTTTTCAGTGTTCTCTACTCATTAGTACCAATACAAAAAGCTCCAAATATGTCCTATTTAAAATAAAAAGGGAACATTAAGACTCTAGTAAGAAAACGTCTAGTAAGTGTAGACTTAAGAAGTTATTCACTTTAAATTTAAAACACTGTGCTTTGAAACCAAAGAGCTATTATCATACCAATCCATTTTATTACAAATTTAAAAATTAATACAAGCCTTTACCTCCAGATCCTAACTGCTTGTAGAATCTATATTCCAAATGTAGCTGTGGTGCTCTGGATTTCATGGGCTCCTATTAAAAAACAAACACAATAACAAGTATTTAAGTTATTAAAAGATCACTAGGCCCCAATTCCAAATGTTATACATCTTGGGGTCAAATCTTATAAAATGTAATATACTATTACACATCTTTCTCTCTCTAATATTAGAGTCATATAAAAGTCAACTTTATTTTTTTTTAATGTATAATGAATGTACATAATTTTTGATGTCATAATGTACATAAGATTAAGTGGCTATTAGATCAAGCATTAGGGAAATTTATGATTGGTTCTTTGACCCTGAAGAAAAGTAAACTCCAAACATTCATAACTAGAGGAATGATGACCCTTACTTTATTTCTCCTGTCCCCAGGAATTCAGCTCTGAATTCCTGTGTATTTCTTCCGTAAAGGTTCTAGGTTAAAGTGAAGTCATAGAAGAGTAAGAAAGAACAAATATGGGTATAACAAAAATTTTTACAATAGCAACAATACATTTAAATTTTTAGTTGGGATATAGCTTACAATAAAACAGTGTACAAGCATTAGATCCATGACCTTTGTTAACTGTATATAACCATGTAACCACCACCTCCAAAAAAACCTTTAGAACATTTTTATCATCCTTATTTCAGAGGTAACCACTTTTTGATGTCTATCACCTATGGATTAGTTTTGTCTATTATACGATTTCATGTAAATGACATTATACAGTGTATGTTTTATATGTATGAGTCTCGCTTTTTTCATTCAACATAATGTTTTTGAGTTTCATATAGAGATACACATACACACAGACAACTAAAACAAAAGCAACAAAGATTTTAGATATAAGATATGTGTGAAATATCTGTAAGGAACAGCAAATTAAAAAGGGTAACAGGAAATTTGAACAAGATCCATCAAGAAAGTAAAACAAGGTAACAAAACTTAAACATAAAACCAACAGAACTTCAAGAAATTAAAAAAAAAAAAAAAACCTGTAATAACCAAAATTTAAAACTCAATTTGTCAGCAGATTAACACAACAGAAAGAATTTGGACACTAGAAGGAAGATAGAAAAATGTCTATGGAACTAGGAAATTACGTAGGATGCATCTATGTAAGTTATACAGAATGCATCATAAAGAAAGAAAAAAGAAAAATACAGAAAAAAAGATTAGAGATCTGGACAATACCACGTGAAGGTCTAATATGCATTTGATAAGACTCTCGGAAGGAAAGGAGACAGAAAAGTGAGCAGAAGCAATAAATGAAAAAAATAATTGCTATAACCATTCAAGAATTGTTGAAACACAACAAACCACAGATTCACGAAGAATATGACTCCCAAACAGAATGACTAAGAAGAAATTTATACCAGCACATATCATAATGAAACTATGACCAATGACAAAAACTTCACATAAGGAACTAGTAAAATCCCCAGTGGAACAATTATAATCATAAAGATTTATAGAAGAAAACAATCAGCTGAGTTCTTGAGAAACAGGATATGTAAAAGCACAGACACTGAAACAAACTGTACTGGGTTTGAATCCTGAATCCACTATATTTATTAGCTGTGTGACTTTGACATTTTCTAAAGTCTGTGTGACTTTCTATATTTTTCAGTTCCCTCAATTATAAAAGAGATAAAAAAAACTTTATCTTTGTCATATATATATTTACATGTTAATAATACATATTAAATAATACATATATATATACATATGTAATAATTAAGGGGATAGTGATATGGCACAAAGATAAACTAAAAAGATATATATCTCATATACATATATATATACACACACGTATATATGTGACTTGAAACAGTGTCTTCCACATAGTGAGTGCTATATTAACTATAATTTTTTAGTTAGCTATGTAAAAGTACCTAACCATAAGATGTAATTAAATAGATAAGTTATTTAATCACTAATATTCCCTAGCTAAAAACAGAAACTCAGCTCTAACTTAGTTGAGTCAATTCAACTTCATTCTAGTACTTTACTAGCAATAAAATTTTATTATACCACCATATAACAAAAGTTATCTCACCACAGGTCGACACTTTCATTATTCATGAAATGTAGGTTGTTATATAAGTGTAATAAACAAAATGTGAAGATGGTGGCTGAGGTCATTAACAAATTATCCTGAAACAAACTATCAACCTGAACTAGAATAATATTAAAGATAAAAACCTTTATAAGAGATAGCAGAGATGAAAGTAGTCACTAAAATGTGCTCTCCGTACACCATTATCAAATAATGAATGCCTTTATTTATACCAAAGTACTAAAATCAGAGCAATGAAGGTATACAGATATTAGCATTTTTAAATGATTACTTTTAATGCAGGTTCTGAACAAAATTATGTTATCTGTTATAAACAGTTGCAAGAGAAACAAACAAAAAATATGTAAGGATAAAGACATAAATGTGTGCACACAAACATACACACTTGGTAAACAAAGTACTAAACTATGATCCAACAGTTTTGATCCAAAAATTTTCTGTTCTGTCAATATATTTTTTGGATGAATATGAGGCAAACATGACTATATACTATACGTCAATTGAAAATTACCAGACATAGATCCAAAAATACTCCCAGTTCCCCAAAGAACACCAAATAACCACAATTATTATATGTGGTGCTGATCACTGTACTTTAAAAAGGTAAATAGAGAAGGAATGTCCAAAAAAAAAAAAAAAAAAAAAGAAAGGAAAATAATTAAGAGGATAGTGATATAGCATGAAGATACACTGAAAAGATGATATATGTATGTATATCCAAGAAGGCTGACATAATAAATGTTTACTAAGGCATCGATGGTATCGACAGAGTAAACAAGCTCCAAATCTGAAAATAACAGTACTATGGGTCACCACTTAATGACCGAAACAGACAAGGAAAGGTCAGCCTAGTGCAGTGGCTCCTGTTTTATTTATAATGATTAAGGCACTCTGGGCCTGGAATAGTAAGATACCTCATCATAAATTAGAAATTAACTCTTCCTAAATATTACTGAGAGTTTGACTGACTGTGTGTAGTGATTATTATGACTCTACCTCTGATTAACAGTGATGATCTTAATGAGATGACCTAACCTGATTTTCTGTCATAAAGCCAAGGACCAGGTAAATGGCACTCCCAAACCCAGTATCAGACCGCCAGACTTCTGGTGGCAGCACAACCCCACTGTGCATCTTATTTGCCAGTGAAAATAAACAGCATTAGCTGCAGTGAAATTTGGTCTATACTCACAAAGATACTTAAAAGTTAGTATGGTTTTCTAGCTCATCTCAAATGTTTTTCTTTCTCTCACTTGCCTCTTCCTGTAATCATCTCTCTTTATATATTAATCTCACATTACCCTAATACAGTAGTTATATTGGCAGGGATAAGATTGAGAATGGCAGGCAGACTGGGAAAACCAAATATCAGGGAAACTTGGCTGGCAAACCAGATAGAAAATTTGTGGCAGAAGAAAGTTATATCTTATAAAAATTTACAGAGCCCAACTTTTCCAAAAGAAAAACTACCTTACAGCTGTCATACCGGGCACATTTAATATTTCAGAATAGTCCCACGGAATTTGCTTTCTCTACTGTTCTCCACCCACAGCAGGCATTTCTGAATCTCTGAAGGTCAAACAATGGCCAGCTTTACCATATATAACATACCAATAGCAAAAGAGATTTTTGGAAGCTATCGAAAAATATTTTTTCAAAGAATACAATCTTGAATACTAAGAACACTTCTATCCAAATGCTTGAATAAGAAAGAGAAATCTTGCTAATTTTTAACTAATTAAAAATGCCAATATGCCCCCTTCCTTAAATTAAAAATAGTGCTAAAATTAAAAAATTCAATTCTATAATGCTGCCAAAGTAAAGGGATTGAGTTTTCATGGTACAGAAAAACACAGACATCCTACATGTTATTATATACTTAAGGGGCCTGATGATGCTGGAACAATATAAAAGATCAGTTATGCATATCACTTTCTCAATAAACATTCAAGTTATAAATATGAAAACAAAAAAGTAATTAAAATAAAATTACAAAATAACAAGAAATTGAGGAAAAACAAGACACATGAACTTACCAGTTTTATCGCCACATATTCATTTGTGTATAAATTTTTCCCTTGAAAAAGAAAAAAATGTCAGATTCTGTCAAAGATATATTATGTAAAACTGTTCTCTGGGTGAAAAAAAGACATTTAGATACATACATTTTTGCTTCTATTTAGCAAAATGGTCAAAAATGAGCAAATATTAAAGATCAATTCAATGACTTATTTAGCATTTCACCTGGATTCACAGTAGAAAGTAATACTAATAAATACTTAGCCCACTTACAAAAATGGAAAAATTCTAATTTTGTTGGAATATTGTACACAACTCATAATCAATAGTCCAACATACGCTAAACTCAATTTCAAAATAAGAACTCCTATGTAAAAAAGTAGGAATACAAAATTCTTCCCCCAATCAAGACCTCATTTAAAATCCATTATAGGATGTAATCTTGTTAGGGTTCATATGTAACCTAGTCAATAAAAAAATACATTAAAAATTCTGGGTTATATTAAAAATAAAATAAAAACCTATTCAATGATTGGCTCTGATAAACTAGCTAAATACTTTGGGGGGGAGGAGGGTTATTAGTACCTTATAAGTAAATTTAATTCCAAATATTTTAAGAGTTAGATATAAGCAATAAAACAAGAAAAATATTTATTTTTATTCTTTAATTACAGTTGACATATACTGTTATATTGGTTTGTTGTACAACACAGTGATTAGACATTTACATACCTTATGATCATCCCAATAATTCTAGTACCCGTCTGACACCATATATAGTTATTACAATGTTACTATTCCTTATGCTGTACTTTATAACCCCATGACTATTTTAATAACTGGCAATTTGTACTTAATCTCTTTCATCTTTTTTCACCCATCCCCCAAGCCCCTCCCATTGGGCAAACATCAATTTGTTCTCTGTATCCATAAGTTTATTTCTGTTTTGTGTGTTCATTTATTTTGTTTTTCAGATGCCACATATAAGTGAAATCATACACTATTTTTCTGTCTTATTTCACTTAACATAATACCCTTCAGGTCCATCCATGTTGTCCCAAATGGTAAGATTTCCTTCTTTATTTTTGTGGCTAATATTCCATAGTATATATATTCCATAATTTCTTTATCCATTCATCTATCGATGGACACTTAGGTTGCTTCCATTTTTTAGCTATTGTAAATAATGCTACAATGAACATAGGGATACGTATATGTCAGAAAAAATATTTATCAGCTCAATATATGGAAGCCTTTCTGAGTATACAAGTAAAAAGTAAAAGATCGAAGATTTTATACAGTTTGATTACATAAAATATTTTAAACTTCTGTATTTTGAAAACCTCTATCATATACAAAGACAGGTAAATGACAAAGCAAAATAAAGATTTAATATCATTAGTATGTAAAGTATCCAAATGAATTACAGTAATCTTTGAATTGGCAAGTTGAAAATACCCTAAAAAAATCCAATAGGTAAGCATCTGTAGCACAAATAAAACACTATGAAGAACCTTGAAAGCAAATAGTATAAAGACAATTTGATATTAGGTTAATGTGTTTCTTTACAGGTACAGTAAAAAAGAATAAAAACAGAACAATATGTGATTTCTGAATTTCCAATATTTTTTCAATAAGCATGTATTATTTTTATGAGAAAAACAGAACAATGATAGTTTCTTTTTTTTCAACTATGATAGTAATTGGCCCTGTTCACAATAGCTGCTGAGCACAGAATATGCAATCACCAACTTTCATACATGTGGTTTTCCAGAATAACAGAATAACACACCTAATTTCCTTTCATAAAACAGCTGATAAATGGCAGTAAAACTTCTAGGTAAAATTTCAGTCTCAGATATGTCGCCACCATTGTACAGCAGGGGTTGTTCATACAAATATTATACTTATCCGAATTTTATAAAAATGAATGAAAAAAGAAAAAATAGCACAGGTCTCATAAACCCATTATAGTTGGCACAAAGATGGAACGCAATAAAGCATCAAAAATGGTGAATGTTAAGCTGTATTCAGGTACTTGCTGAGCTCATAAATATAAAAAAATAATACTAGAAAACATATTTTTAGTTAGTGTATAGATGTGACTTCATATACATTTTCAAGAACACATTACGAATGGAATTTTAGGCTTCCTCTAGTAAATGTATAATGAATAATTTACTGGTACAGTGAGTAACTTAATCTTGAGGAACTGATGTCTAACAAAGAAACAATTCTGTTTTGAGTTCAAAGACAAAATTTGTATTTCCTCAAGACATCATCTTTTCATAATTATTTTGTATATGGCATTTATTCACAAGTACATGAGAGGTAAATATTCAAAGGACAAGAAGTTAGGTTAAAAACAGATTTCATAGAACAAAAATATATCAAATATTTCAAAAAGTAATTTTGTTGGCATTTAAAGCACTAAATCCTAGAACCGTCACTTTTTTTTTTTTTTGGACAATAAAGATTTTGCTGAATTTTGAGGGTTATATTTATAAACATGAACAACAATTAAGCAACACGATCAACACATTTTTGTCACCTTGCATAGGCATAAGGCCTTACATAGTTGGCTCTCAGCCAATATTTGTTATATGCATGAACAAACAAATGATGTATAAACTAAATGTTTTTATAGTATGAATGAGAGAAAAGGACTTTATGTGTAGAGGGAATCCAGTTAAGATAAAGCTCCAAATAAAACTGATTCCAGATAACTGATGTTTTAACCCAATTTTAAAATAGATTTCCAAAAGAACTTCATGCCATAAACTTGAAAAGATGGTTTTGCCAATTTTGTGGTATTTGGATGGTAATTATTATAGAAAACTATATCCTACATAAACAATATACATATGTTTATAATAGGGACTACTCTTTACTCACCAATACCCATGTTCCCTCCTATAATAATAGAATGCCTTAATTTTAAAATGGTTGTCCAGCTACAGACTACATTTCCAGCCTCTCTTTCATTTTGTGTAGCCATGTGATTAAGTTCTAAATATGAGGTATGTCACTCCCCACTGTCAAGAATAAATGTGTGCTCTCCTGGCCCTTTTACTTCTTGCTGGCTGGAAGATGCAACAACTGGAGCAATGACCTTACACACAGAGACTGAAGCCACATATTGAGGATGCAGAGGTACTCTGAAAACACCGGGTACTCTCCCTCTGGTTTGTGTTATGTAAAAGAAAAATAAACTATATAGCTTAACACCACTGTATTCTGGATCTTTCTGCCACAGTACCACAGTCTATTCCTTATTAGCACATATTTCAACTAAGTGTTATAATAGACTTTGGTTAGAGACAGTAGAAAATCAATAAACATAAAAATGATGAATCCACTCAAATCTGCATGTTTATTTGATACATAATGTAAGGCCTACAGAATTTTCAACAATTCTTAAATATAAACAATAAAATAAGAGTTATGGGCAATATAGAATAAGATGACAAAAAACAAAAATAAGGGAACTTATGGAAACTTCTGTGGTATGCTTAATTATGTCAAAAGTTAAAATATCTTATTTCAGATATGGAAATCCATAAAGCAATATATAATAATCTTGTTCTGTGTTCTTTTACATGATGATCAGTCAGATGTAGCCACAAGAAGAGACACAGAAAAGGCTCAGGAAAACTAGGTTTACTATACCCAAAGGTCCTGGAAAGATTGTCATGGGGGAAAGCATCATATTTTGGCCAGGTGGCAGAAGACAGGAGCAAGGGGAGAGCTTAGGCCAAGGCCTTTATTGGAGTTTCCATAGGAAAGGCAAAGCCAAGATAAATAGTTCAGGATTGGCTAGTTTAAATAATTCTGGTAGCAAATAATTCTGGTGGCCTGTGGGCTATGTGGTAGACTCATAGTTGTTTTGTACCTGGCCATGAGATGATTAAGGAAGAGAAACAGAACCTCCTGGGCTGTATAAGCCAGATAGAGGAGCTATTGCTCTAGTGTCTAGTTTGCTGATCAAAGGCATGCCACCAACTAAGAACTGGCTAGTCCAAGGTGGAGTAATCTCCCCTGAGCCAGAAAAGGTTTTTGAAGATGTCAAAACATCTTAAAACATATACAGAATGTATAAGACATATACAAAAAGAATTAAATATGTACAACTCTGTATTTTAGCTAGCTATGTTGGTCTCATTCAGTGCCTATTAAAAACATTTCTAGGGTTTTTGGTTGACTGTCTAAGCTAGAAATATATTTACTAAAATGCAGAACTCAAGCCTTACCACCAATATAGATAATATATATACATATATTAATTCATCATTTTACAATAAAAAATATAAATAAAAATGATAGTAAAAACATTTACTTAAATTGAATTTTAAATGTTTACCTATTTTTAAAAATACTCAAGGCCAGGTTTTTATGTCCAACGTTATTTTTTAAAATAATTACTCATAAAAGTATTTTCAACAGTGAGTAATACTGTCTCTCCTTGGGGCATCTGGGGTTGTGTTTGGGTGTATAACTCCTATTTAGTGCCCAAGAGATCTGAAGTTCTAAACACCATGCAATATGTGGAAGAGTCCTCTACAAAAAAATAAACTCTCCAGCCCAAAATGCCAATAGCATTTTTGTTGAAAACCACTTATTTATGACATGTATACCTCATATTCTTTCTTACACAATACTAATCACAAAACTTTTAGTGCCAGAAATTGAATTTTCAGGATGTATCTATTAATATGGTTTTAAAGAAAGTACTTTAAGAATCTAAACCAGCTTTTAACAGTAGCATATTTATCCAGGTATAGAAAGAATGCCTATAATAGCTTTTTCTGTATAGAGAAATCATTCTACACCTTTAAAAAAAGGAGTAAAATGCCCCTTTATTCAGTTGCTCAAGGGTCAACTGTATATAATAAATATACATAAAACACAGATACACATATAGATATAAATAATATATTTAAATAAATGTAGACAAATGTACAATGACTATCCATAGATAGATTAGATAGATACAGATAGATAGGTAGGTAATGGAAGGATGGATGGACAAACTAATAAATCATCTTATTCATATTCCTGCTTATTCACACACTATAAAAGAAAGGGGTATTTTACAGCTATTTCAGTATATAACATATTATAGTTTCAGTATATAATACATATAGCTTCTCATATTGCCCTTGTTAAAATGGTCCACTAGATTTGTTTTGTGTGTACACACAAACACATATATGTATATAGATATGTATATGTGTAGTTATTTTGAAATGAATTCTATAAAACCAATTTTGAATAAAAATGGCCAAAGTACTATAGTACTATGCTCACATACGCAAAGAGATAGAAAACATTAGATATAGTACAAATATACATATATGGCATAATATATAACTGCAGACCTAATTTATATAAATTTTAAAATAATATGCCATAATTTTAATTTTTAAAAAAGAGCAAATATCTTGCTATTGTCTTTTAAAAGAGAACAATCATTGTTTTCCAAAATATGCAGGCATAGTACTGGTCCTTTTATATTATCATCTAAATTTAATCTTTACACTAACCTAGAAAGTATAAATAATCCCATTTTAAAGTAGAGGAATTTAAGGACCCAAATAGTTAAATGACTTGTGTGTTCCATAATGGCAGAGGCAATTTATTTATTTTTCCGGTGTATTATCAAGGACTAATCACATCTCATAAGTGAAAGAAATGCAATGAATTTTGAATGAATGGATTACGTTGTACAAAGTCAGACGATAACCTGGTTTTTCTTACTACAAAATCAGAAACAGTTTAAGAATTTGAAAATATCTAATCCAATATCCTTCAAAAAATAAAATGTCACAATATTAACCCTTTAAAATACTTGAGTCCCTTCTAAAATTCAGGAGTCTGATAGTCATATCATATTATAGTTATGTACAAAGTATGTCATTACCTTTTATTGGCTTGCTTCATTTAAAGATTTAATGTACATTAACTACATAAAACACTAATAAGATGAAAGAGTAACTAAATAAAATGAAAGAGTAACTACAAATTAGGATGTTTTACAAGATAAAAAGAAGTAGTTGAGTAGATGAGATAAACATACAATTGAACTTATTCCTAATGAGCAGGGTTAGATATAAGGAAAATTTTGAAGACAAGTTTTTTCTTTTTACTTCTAAAATTTCCAGTATGTGTAGTCCAATATGCGTTGACCAGAGCCCTCAAAGTATCTCAACACTGAATCCCATACAACCATGCTGCCCTCCTTTCTGTTCAACAAACATAGCCACATCTCTAATGTTCCAGGAGTTGAAAACCTAGATTTGGATCTTGAGTCTGACATTAAATTTCTCTGTGACATTTGGCCCTGACTGAGTTTCAATTTCCTTAAATGTAGAGTCTGGAGGTTTAATTAAAACAATGCTTCCCAAACTTGCCTGATTATAACAATCAACTAAATTAGTACATCCTGTCTCTCATTAAGAATATAGATTAAGAATAAGCCCCACCAGAGGGGGAAGAGGGAATAAATTACAACAATGTAAATTTTACTGATTTTTATGCAGTTTCAGTATATTACCTTGAAATTAAGCTACACATATCCTCCCAAATTAATCAGATATTAAATGTTTTCAAATCTGAAAAAGTAGCTAAATATCATTCCTAAAGAATACAGTGTAAAGGCTTTCTTGGCACCCATTTCAGCCTGCTAGGACTTTTTATTTTACTTTGTTTTTTCGCATATTCTGGATGGTTAATCTCAAGTAAATAGACCTTCCTATACTAATTCCTTACAAATGAAGGCACAAGTACATAAAAAATTCCAAAATCTATAGTCTGTAAAATTATAACTATCAAACTAAATGATTAAATAAGTAATTTTCATTAGAAAGTATCTTTCATTAAAAAAAAAAAAAAAGGATGCTTCCAACATAAAAGAATAAACAAAGAGTCTTACCTAATCGTAATTCTCCAAAATTGCCACATCCAATTTTTTTTCCAACTCTAAAGTTAGGTCCAACCATTAAAACTCCAGAGGATGAAGACCCAGTTCCTCGAGTGTTGTGTCCCGACCGACCACTAGGTCGTGCCATTCTATCATCTGATTTGTCCTTGTCTTTCTTTTTATTATCCATATCAAGTTTACGGTACTCCACTTTGAATTCTTTAATCAAGACAAGCACACTGAAATAGGGTATTGTGAAAATAGGTACATCACTAGGTAACTGTACCAGCTGGGTAATATTAACATTCAAATTGCAGTAGGTAGTCAATTAACTGATGCGTGTTCATCCCATTCGTAAAATTTTTCTCAGCTGTCTTTTCAGCAAAACATGTCTTCAAAATTATCTTTTCAATGATGCACGTTGATATTTGACACAGAGCTAGAACATTAAGAAAAGAAAATTAGTTAATTCAGAAAATTTAAAAATACATGTTTGGGAAGTTAATGACATAATAAAAATTCAGGCAATGGATTACTGCTATTTGTTGATGCCCATAGTAGACTCAAATTAACCATTACTCTTTATTCCTATACTTTAATGCAGAAAGATCACAAAAAAAAATTAAAAAATCAGAGATTCAGTTACTTCTAAAAAATAAAAAGTAACAAAAATGTATTGCTTAATATGCCAATACACATTCACTAACCTGGACCTTCCAATTTAAAGTAATTTCAATTTTAAAAATACTTTAAAAATTCCAATAAGTCAATATAAGATTTTCAATTTAAAAGCATAAAAAGAATACTTTGCAAATTAGTACAAGATCTTAATAAAAAATATCTTCCACACATTCGTACACTTAATAATTTTCAAAGTCTTTTCAAATATACATTCTCATTTAATCATTTATTCAAACGTTTATTAACCACTAACTATATATGGCAATGATGCTCAGAAGTGATAATACAAAGAACATTATTGCCACTCACCAAGGAAAACAATTCATTCTTATGTAACATTGAATTAGGCCTTAAAAATTAAATGTAACTTCACAAGGTTAAGAAATGTTGGCCAACATCAATCTCACGAGGTGAAGAAGGTAAAGGTAGATTTTAAATTTTCTAATATACAGATGAAAACATCAAAGCTCAAAAAAGTTTTCAAGGCTTTTGGAGGATTGCCTCATTCATCTTCACCCATCAAACATAACTTAATTTTGTGGTAAATCTGCACACTTAAATAAATCTGAATGGATTCCTATTCTTTGCAATTAAAGCAGCTTTGACTTCAAAAGATAGTCCCTAATAAAGAAACTAGCTTTGACTTCAAAAGACAGTCACTAATAAAGAAACTATCAATACCAAGGACTTCTTATTCTTATTTCTGAAAACACATATAACGCAATCATAACAAGAGTTGAAATAAATAGTATTTTCTGATTAATTTTCAGCAAGTCTCCCAAATATGAAGTCTTAACACCTGATTTATTTATAAAGTTTTTATTATACCTGCCATACTTTTACTTTGCAGGTGAAACTGTAAGTATCTATTCTGTACATGTAAAATTGAACGAGTTTTACTTATACTGTTCATTCTGTTTCCTCCCATAATACAGTAACTGGATAACAAACTTCACCACCTAATGTAAATAACTATAAAACTGAACAAAACATCAGATAATAGGCAGGGCATACCATGATCTTTGAGAAAAAAAACACCGAAGGTTGGTTTCACCTTCACCCAAGCTCTTTGGCTTTGGACAATTTTCTGACTATAGAATAGGAAGGTGAAGCTCAGGCAGTACACCACAAAGATCAAGTCTTAAGAGTAAGAACTACCCTAATCTGGCTTAATTAAAGCCTAAAAGCAAGCCTAGACAGGAGTAAGAATAGCTCCAATTAAATTAACTGCATTTCAAAACAAAAACTCAACATACTTAAAAAAACAAAAAACCCAGACTCTCTACAATGTTGAATTCATGTCCAACATACAATTAAAAATTATCAGACATGCAAACAAGCAATAAATATACCCACAGCTGGGAAACAAAGCTATCAAAGAAAACAGATTCCAAGGTGACATTGATACTGAAATTAGAAGAAAGGATTTTAAAACTATTAAATATTTGTAGAGTCATATTAAATTGAAGAAAGAGAATGGGACAAAAAAAAATTTGAATAATGGATGAAAATTTCCCAAATTTGGTGAAAAACATTAACCTAAAAATTGAAGAAACTCAAAAATCCCATAAGGAATAAATACAAAGAAACCTAATCCTATGCACATCATAATCAAAGTGCTAAAACCCAAAAATAAAGGAAAAAATTTGAAAGCAGACAGAAAAACTACATAACATATAGGGGAACTTCTAACTTATCAGAAACAACAGATGCCCAAAAGAAAATGAGAGGATATTTTCAAAGCAATGAAAGGAGAAGAGGGGGGAAAAATAATGTTCAGCCCAGAATTCTACATCCAGTAAAGTTATTCTTTAAAGCTGAAAGTGAAAGAAAGCCATTTTCAGATGAAGGAAAACACACCTGTACAACAAGAAATACTTTTTAAATAGTCCATTAGGTTGAATTAACTCACATGATACCAGATAGAAATGTAAAACTTCAAGACGAAATGAAAAGCACTGGAAATTGGAAATGCATGGGTATTCATTTCCTTAAAAAATAAATTATTTTAAAGTACAAATAATTTTTTGTGTCATTTATAACATATGTGGACATAAAGTGTATGAAAACACAAATGGTGGAGGGGGGTGGTAAATGGAATTATACTACTTTAAGATTCTTATATTTATGGAGAACAATATGGTTCAATGTTAATTTTAAGTAGCCAATGATGAATTAAGAATACATATTATAAATGCTAGACTAAACACTAAAAATTAAATTAACTGTAATAGGAATAAGGTAAAAAGCAAAGACTCGAAATAAAATGAAATAATAAACATTTGACTAAGAGAAACAAAAGGCATGAGACAAAGAGAATAGCAAGACAGTAGACTTAAAATCACATATAATGAAAATGGACCTTATTCTCCTCATAAAAAGCAAAAACCATCAGATTATATTAAAAAAAGATCCAACTATAAACTATAATAACTTTAAATATAAAGATAGATTGAACATAAAATAGAAAAAGATATACTATGTAAACAGCAATATGAGAAAACTTGGGCAATAATATTATCAAAGTAAATGTCAAAACAAAGGAATATCTTCAAAGATATGGAGGTTCACTAAATAACAAAAATATCAATTTAACAGAAAAATATAAAAATCATATATATAAGAAAAATAAAGCAAAAACTAATAAACTTAAAAAGAAAAAGACAATCATAGTTGAAAATGTTAACACTGTTCTTTCAGTAATAAAGTAGAAGTCAAAACTATTAGTATGTATACTGACACAGTCGATCTAAATAATACTATCAACTATCCTGAACTAATTTACATTTATAAAATACAACATCCCCAAACTGCTGAGTAAGATTTCCTTTAAATGTTCACCAGGAAAGATGATATGCTATGTCATAATTTAAGTCTCCATAACTGAAATATTACAAAGCATTTTCTCTGATCAAATAGAATTAAATAAGGAATCAGTAACTATATGATAGCTGGAAAATCCCCAAATAATTAAAAATTAAACATTTTATATAATTCACATGCTGAGAAATAAATTTCATAGGAAACTGTAAGAAAATTCTAATAGAATAATAATGAACAACAGCATATTAAACTTTGTAAGTTGCAACTAAAGCAATGCTTAGAAGGAAATTAGAAGCTTTAAATTCCTATATTAGAAGAAACATTTTTAATCAGTGATCTAGGTTTTTTCTTTAAAAAACTAGAAAAGAACAAATTAGACATAACTTGAGGAAGTACTTTATTTAATAGAGCTATTGTTAATATTCCATGGACTCAGCAGGTAAAGGAAAAATACCAAGCAAAAAAGGAGAGCCTAGAATTAAAAAACAAAAACAAAAAAAACATAAAACCAAAAGTTGATTATTTTAAAAGGATCAATGAAACTGGTAACTCCTAGCAAAAAATGATCAAAAATAAAAAGAGAAGATACAAAAAGAACCAATAACAAGAATGAAACAGGAGATATCACTAAAGATCTTACAAATATCAAAAGGATAAAAAAATGATGAGCAGCTTTAAGCCAATAACTTTGATAACTCAGATGAAATGGACAAATTCCTTGAAAATTCCAACACAAAAGTACACAAAGAAACAGAAAATATTAATAATACTGTATCTATTAAATAAATTTATTTTCCTTAACAAAAATTTCCCCACAAAGATGGTATCACTGGTGAATCTGTCAAATATTTAAGGAAAAAATAATACCTCTCTTACAAAAACTCAACCAGCAACTATCTTACAGACAAGACACCACTGAAAAAAATCCCAGAATCCAGGAGTGAAGCTAACGCGCCCCATCCATCTCAGATCACAGACACCAAATAAGACCACATTAGCAAGGTAAGAGGAGTGGCTGCACTCTAACTGCACTGTCATTCCCACAGGCTGGCACAGCACCACACCTAGAGGGTATCCCTGTGCCTACAGTTTCACCAATGGGAAACAGGGAGTCCAAGGTGAACATCCAGCTCTCCCAACATTGCAGGATGCTTCCCAGGAGGCCCACTCAGGTCTCACCTCACAGGGATCACTGGAGGAATGTGTGGGAATCATGAAGAAACAGAAAATCTTAACAGACCAATAAAAAATAAGGAGATTCAATCAGGAATCAAAAACCTGAAAGAAAAGAAAAACTCAGGCAAGAAATAAGAACTAGAACTGTCTTACACTGCGGGTAGGAGTATAAAACAGTCTGACTTCGGGAACAAGTTTGAAAGTTTATTATAAAGTTAAAAAATATACCTATCCTCTGACCTAGCAATACTACTCTTAGGTATTTTCCCAAGAAAAATGAAAATGTTTACAGAAAGACTTATACACCAGTATTTATAGCAGCCTTATTCATAATAGCCACAAATTGGAAACAATCCAAATGTCTATTAATAGGAAAACAGATACAGAGGCTGTTATATTCATACAATGGAATATTACTCAATAATAAAAAGGAAAAAACTGTTAATACATGTACGAATATGGGTGAATCTCTCAGATGCTAGACTGAGCAAAATGAGTACATGTTATATGATTCTAGTTATATGAAGTTCTGGTGTGATACAAAAAAAAAAAAGCTGTAGTGATAGAAATCAGCTGTTACCTAGGATGATGGGAAGTGTGACTGTAAAGTGGCAAAGGGAACTTTCTGGGGGAAGGATATGTTCTATGTCTTGACTGGGAGATTACACAGGTGTGTACATTTGTATGAACTCATCAAACTACACTTAAAATCTATGCATTTGTTATGTGTAAATGATGCTTCAAAATGTGTTTTTAGAAATAACCAACACCAAAAAAAATTAATACTATATCTCAAAGGGCATGTTTTTTCCCTACTAAAACATTATCGTAACTTATCTGAAAAGTTACTTTTTTAAAATAGTTGATGAACATCAGTATTTTATTTTAGAAGCTTTATTAAGGGCCCTTCTATACTTTTTCTATTAGCAGGAAGTAATTTTCCATTTCAATTTTTCATGTTATTTTCAATATGTTTAATCAGGTATCTGAAATACATTCTACATGTAATAAAATATTCAAATAATACAGATAAGTAAAAATTACCCCTTGGGATGTCCATAACCCTTGTCCCTTATCCCACCTGCCTTACTCAGAAGTTAACCATTACTTTCAGTTTGGTGTGTATGCTCCAGACCATTTTTGTAATGCTTGTGCATGGACTTACTTATATATAGCAATATTTGTAGGTTTGCTTATTTGTTTTACACTAGAGGTCCACGTGAAGCCTCTAAAGAACCAAAACTGCTCCACAACAGAAACAGCATTGGAAAGCATGTCATATGTTGAAGAATTTTTGCCCTTTCCCTTCTATACCCCTCCACCCCACAAGAACCTCAGAGGAGCAAGGGCCAGTGTAATGAATGGGGGGAAGAGAAGAAAAGTATCAAGAGACAGCTCCGAATCTCTTCCCCAACAGAAGTTCCAGAGTCAAGGATCAGACCTGAAATTGGGAGGTGGGCAGACAGATGCAGGAAGAAGTGATAAATCAGCTTAAAATTTAATCTCAAAAAAATGGAACAGCTATTTTTTAATAACTAAAATAAATCCATTGCCCAAACTAATTATTCTTTAAAATAAGAAGAAATGGAAACTAACTAGGATATCTATGAGTGGAAAAGCAAGAATAATCAAAGTATACACAGTTGCCCTTTGAACAACGCAGGGGGTGAGAGGTGCCAAAAATCCATATATAACTATAGTCACCCCTCCATGTACACAAATTTCCAACTGCCAGCTGACCCTTGAACAACACAGGTTTGAACTGTGTGGAGGAAAGTGAACTCAAGGGTCAACTGAGAAAAATCCACATATAAGTTCCAACCAGATTGTTCAAGGGGTCAACTGTACTGGTTAGTGAGAAATGAAGCTGTTTTCTATTTGACTCCATTCAGTTCACCATATTCATAAAACTGATCATAAACTTGTAATAACAGATTTTTAGTGTTTAAAATATTTTTAACAAATTAATTTTTTATTAAAATACTTTCTTATTTAGAATCTCAAATAATGCTAGGACTTTCCTTATAATAGCACCTATCAAACAGTCTTAGAATTGCCTACAAATTTGTCTATAGCCATACAGACTAAATCCAGCCTATTACTTGTTTTGTACAGGCTGTAAACTAACACTGGTCTTTATATTTTTATAGGGTTGAAGAAAAAAATAAAAACATAATATTTTATGACACATGAAAAGTAAATGAAATTCAAATTTTAATGTTCATAAATAAATTTTTATAAGAATGAATTTATGGTAAATTACTTATGTATGTATTGTTATGGCTGCCTTGTACTACCACAGAAGAGTTGAGTAGTGGTGAGAGACCACACGTAGCACTCTTACCATGGCCACTGCAGCCTAGCACACCACAAACAGCAATGACTGTCATGCTTTTAAGGCATAGTATATTGTGGATTATGTATTTCAAATTATACGGAAAGGTATTGTGTTTATTATATAATGATACTATACTAAAGAATACAATATATTTGGATATGACCAAAAGTATTAGTTTTCTATTGCTGTGTAACAGATTATCAAAAATTCAGCAGTTTATAGTAATACACATTTATACTTCAGTTTCTGTGGATCAGAAGTCTGGGCACAACTCAACTGAGTCATTTATTTGCTCAAGGTTTCACGGGATTCATTCAAGCTGTCAGCCAGGCTGTATTCTCATCTGGAGGCTAAAGTGGGAAAGAATCCACTTCTAAGCACCTTCAGATTTGGGGCAGAATTCATATCCTTGCAGTATATAAGTGAAGGGCCCAGCATTTTGCTGGCTCTCAGATGGAAACCACCCTCAGGTCAATAGGGTACCTGCAGTTAGAAGCTGCCTACAGCTTCTTGCTACATAGGCTTCTCCGACATGGCCACTTACTTCTTTAAGTCCCCAAGAAGAATCTGGCTCCAATCTTCTAAGAATAAGTCTTATAAAGGTAACATAATCTTCTCTTATACCTAAGTCCCCATCTTTGTACCTTGCTCCAATACACCAGTCCTCCCAGGTCTCAGGATCTTCACTATCTGCTTCCAGACCTCGTTGATGCTGCCTGCCTATGTACTAGAAAGAGCATAGAATTAGATAAAATAAGTCTTGGACTCCCAACTAATAATGAAGACTTGGTCAAGGCTTAATCTGTCTAAGTTTATTTAATAATTGTAAAATAAAAGGACTGGACTAGGAGATATCTAAGGATATTCTTATATTATGCACAGTATTATAATTGCCTGTTGTATTTCATGACAAGGACTTTCATTATATGTAACTGTGATCTCTGAACCAAGCACACTGCTAGGCACCTAGAACAGTCAATACATATTATAGATGAATAAGAGTTCTTTCCAACTCTAAACATTTCTAGGTATCATTGCATGATTCCTATCTAGAGTCCTCCAAGTTACATATCACCAGACCCCCTAACAGGTAGACTGTATGTATATTCTAGGACTTTATCTATTTCTTCCATATTATTTTATTTGTTAGTATATAATTACTCATAGTAGTTTCTTATGATCCTTTGTATTTCTGTAGTATCAGTTCTAATATCTCCTCTTTCATTTCTGATGTCATCTGGGTCTTCTGTCTTTTTTTTCTTAATCTAGACAAGAATTTGCCAAATTTATCTTTCAAAAAAAAACAGCTTAATTTCGATCTTTTGCTTACTTTGCGTTTAGTTTGTCCTTCTTTTTCCTGTTCCTTGAGGTATAAAGTTAGGTTTGTTTCAGATCTTAATTTTTTTCTTAATGTAGGCATTTCTCATTTTATGACCTGATAACAGGCTTTTAATTTTTCCTCTAGAAAATAAGAGTAGTTTTATCTATTGAAAAATTCAGACTGGAGATATGAGGCAAGAGACTATTACTTATACATATTTTTGTATTATTTTAATATTTTGCTATATATTGGCACTAATTTAATAAAAATATTAATGCTATTGTGAACAAACCAGTAATCTTCATCCTAAAATAAATAACTAGAAAATACTGTCAAATCTTGATACAAATATTTCAAACAATTGTATAGTAAAGTATTAAGTGTCTCTACGAATCATAGTTTGGTTTGCTGTGCTGTGCTGTGCTGTGCTGTGCTGTGCTGTGCTGTGCTGTGCTGTGCTTTGAATGAAAACAGAGACCACCAATACTGGAGACAGTTGTGGAGTTCTAAACCTGAAATCCATGGAACTCTTGAGCATTTTCTTTAAGAAAAAATCCATAGCTTTCAACAAACTGTCAAAATATTGTATGACCCTAAAAATGTTAAGAACCATTGAAAAGTATATTGTTATTTTCTCACTAAATTATTTTATAAATACATGCTTAGAAACAATCTATCCTAAAAACTAACATCAGTACTTTATTTAAAAGCCAACTTGTTATAGAAAAGTATTTAGGGCACATAGCACGAAAGGACTGAGAAAAGTTTTAAGTAAGGAAATCTGGAAGAAAGGAAAATAATGTTAGAAATAAAACTATGTAATACTAACACACAAAACAGATAGCAGTGCAATACCTGCACTTAACAAATTTATTTTCCTGCTTTCCAATAGTCAAGTAAAAATAGAAATATGAGGAGACACAAGATTAAGAGTGTTCATTAAAATTACACCAGCTGCTAAAAAGCCCACAAATAATCCTAGTATTGTATTATACTTACAGATGCAGTCAGTAGTAATAATCACTAATTTCTCTCAGAAGTGTTAAATTCAAAAATTACAAGGAAGAGAATGGAAAAAATACATCTTGAAAACTTAAAAATTAGGCAACTATAGAAATAAAAACTATTGAGAGAAAAAGTTTCATAGAAATATTCCTGGTTTATAATTTCTAATACCATAATAAAATAATGATTTTATAGGGCTTGAGGATATTTGAGTTTTTTTAAGGAGCTATTACCTGTTAACTGAAACCTTAAATCTTCTACAATCAAAAAGAATGGACATGAATTTAGTTAATATGCATAAAGTTACATGAATGTACATAAGTGGTGACATTTATAAACTGTTTGATTCTATGATTATTCTCAGCATACTAACTTATTAAAATATATATTAAAAAGCTGAATTATCAAAAATATGCATATTTAAATTATCCATGAGAATAGATGAACAAATATGAATAATCAATTGTTTTGCTTTCATAAACAATTACAATTTTGATGTAGTAACATCTACTAATAAAGATAAAAATGAGCTTGCAACATATAAAAAACATTAGATATAATCTGATTATATGAGCAGAAATGTAGGCCACTGGCATACTTCTTATTTCATGATCACTGACAAATCTTTGAAACATAAAATAGAAAATCAAATTCTCTAATCTGTATGGCCCAATAATTTAGGATATTACAGAGCCAACTGACCTCCTTCAGGTTGGAACTAGATAAAACAGTGTAAGTAGTCTGAGAATATATCAGTATAGCATGTTCTACCTCTTGAAAAACCACCCAGAGCTAGCTAAAGCTTTCAAGTAAACATTAATGGGCAGTTCTAAATTTTTAAAAATGACTATTAATACCCTACTTAGCTTCTAAAATATTGTTGCAATAAACATAGAATTGTTCCAAGTACTTTAACATTAAGTATTAAAGGTTCCTACAGGTATCTCTTCATAACTTCAGCATGTTATTCAATGTTCTTTGCAAATACAAAATTATAAGAAATAGAAATTTTAAATTTTTCTTCACATGTTACCTGTCACTGCATTGATTTCTCACTGTTTTCTTATCTTAAATGAAAAAGTCCATATTTAGTATACGAAATGACCCACTCAGAGTTTCAAAGCCTCATTCAGTCTCTATTAAAAAATTACATTACAATCATGTCCCCAGGATTCTCCAAAATTTAAATGAGTAAGGATATTTGTGATGTGATGGCTAGCTGTTACATCACATGCTTCTATTAGCAGCAAGTGTCCCAGTTACTGGTTTCTGGCATAAGCTCAACTGTGGTTGTCTAAGAAAAGACTAAACACTTATTTTTAAAAGCTAAATCATTAACTGTAATGTCAAAAATGGAAATCAATTTCTCTAATTACATACTACAGAAACTTATTTTGTCTCAGAAATGTTTAGTAACTATCATCTAAAACATTTTACGTTTGTTAAACATGATTTGAGTGATGTCCCTTGTATATTCCTATTAAGATCTAGAATATTCTAGCCTTTAAAAATTACCACCAGTTCAATTAGAGCAGTGTTCTCCAAATTGTGAATCATGACGCTTTAGTGGGTTGTTAAACCAATTTAATAGGTCTCAAGCAGCAGGTTTTTTAATGAAATAGTATCATATGTGATAAGAATGTGTCTGTTTAATGAGATTTTGTTTTGGTTCTTTATATTAATATGTATGTATCATTGGGTCACAATGTAAAATACATTTCTATAGGTTCTGGTAAATTTATTTCCATGAGTTGTGGTCAAAAATGTTTCTAAGTTTGAAAGCTACTGTAAAATATATAATAGCATATGAGTAACAAAATACACTATTATAATCAGTTATATCTAAATCAGTTTTTAAATGATAAATTTTATTAAACCTAATGTTTTTTAATATGCATAAATATTACTCAACATATAATTAAATAAATTTTCTAAGTCTGACTGTTCTCTAGTAATTGGAATATGACTGTTTCCTAGGTCCTCAAAATATCTTTCATGCCTCCTCTTTTCAATTTTGCAGGTAAATTTATAGTCCCATTGACAATACCCCTTGTCATAGCTGATGAGTCTCAACAGCTGAAAGAAGAAATGTTTAATTTGAAAATGTCCAGGGCCCTAAGCATTTATTATATCCAGAAAAGCAGAAAATACCCATATCTCCTACCCATTTAAGCATGGTGGGAATCAAAAATCAAGTAGAGATCATGCTAAATTTATATTACTGAAATATTCACCGTATCATTCTCTGTGAGCAGATCATCTCACTATCTATAAACACAAACTTCATTACAAACTCCAACTATAAGAATGATATTAAACTCCAGAGCATAAAGGAAAGTTATGTTTCATTTGAGGGGACTTATTTTCATTCAACAAATATTTGAGTATTTACCCTGTATGAGGCACAGTCCAAGGTACTGGGGATATAGCAATAAACTTGCTCCAGAAAAGGTCTCACCCAGCCTCATAATGACTACTTACTTCCATGACTCCCAACTTTCCATAGTATATTTCTTAAATTAATAAAAAAGAATATCCTTCTGACCTCGGCAAACCAAAAACTGTTGATTCGCAGCAATGTTCTATAAAGTTGTTGCAAACACTGAAATAGCCAACAGTGAGCCGTTGCTCCTAGAAAAAATACAGGATTAGGCTCCTAAAACCTCTAGTTATAAAATTTTCATAAACTGATCAATACATAACCTTGTTTTAACGCATGTTTTTGTTTAAGACAAATTAGTATACATTAAGTCCTTAGCATTGAACTCATGGCCAACAGCACTATAGCTCATACCTGAACTAAGCTTTTCTAACACACATACTTTCTCCATTAGGCAAGTCACAGCCTCTATGAGTTTAGGAACACTCAACAGCACTTCAGCACTACATTTGGGGCCCATTCTAAACAGCAAAACTACCCAAAACAGTACTAAATATGCCCCCAAAAGTAAAACAAGGAGGCAGAGCATCACCTTGTTCAACTTTAGTTGGGAACATGCACATCAGGTGACTCAAATTTTTGCCATTCTGTGCATGCACATGTCTCTGAATGGGAAAGCACCAAGAATACTGATTTGGGGGTATAAATAAATGTTAGCAAGTAGACAAATTTGCAAATATGGAATTTGGGCACGAGAATCAACTCTAATTGATGAGGGGAATTTTATCTTTTTATGTATTCCAGTCAAATCAATGAGTAAGAAATTATAGAATTCAAATATCATCATTATGCAACTCCGAATGAATTAAAGGAACCAAGCAAGGATCATCAATTGCTGCTAACATCACAAAAAGACAACCTCTGATCTTCTTAATGAAGAAAAGAATTGAAATAAAAACTTTACATCTCACTACCAATTTACAGGAAAGACGTGGGACAATATTTTGACCTTCTAACTTTAAGATAGCCCATTTTTTAATCTGATCCCCTCAATGGCAGAGATCATATTTTATTCAACTGTCTCCCCCATTTATCTATTATAATCTATACCACACAAGAAATACTGGTTAAAAGTTTGCTGAATAAATGAGTGAATGAATGAATGAATGAACTACCTCTTGGAAGTTTAGGGATTTTAATTTATATAATCATCTCTTTTTCAGACAAAAGAGTTAAGAAAAAGGTATACACAGACAAACAATTTATAGTTCGAAAAGAAATTATAAGGAGTGGAAAAACACCTCACCAATCAAATGTCATTTATATTGTAATTTCAACTTTTCAAAACATAGCTATGAAACAGAAGAAAATAATCTACTAACAAAGGTCACAAAATGCATATTCTGTTAATTCAAGAATAAGAGCCTCTAAACTCCACTTTAATTTTAAATAATTCATGTTTACACTAGAAATCAAACTTAAAATGGAAAAAATGAGACAGTAAAAATATGACAGAACAGGAAGACAAACATTACACACCTCAATAAATTCATAGTCATCTATGCATAACAGCACACTTTATAACTGATGGTCAGAATGAGAGCCCTAATTCAACAAAAAAAGACCTGTGTTTTAAAAACACTGAGAAAACAGTACTACTTTGTAAAGTTTATCATTTTAAAAAAACTAAAATTTAAAGAAACTATTTTAATATAAATTCAATCTTCTAATTTAACAGGTCATTCCCCAATAATGCCAGGTAATGAGAAAGTACCCCAGAAAAGTCAATACTGTTTCACACATGATTCTCATTTAAAAAGTTACATTCTTTCTTAACTACAGTGTAATTTCCTAATTTATAAAAATAAATAATTATAGTAACAGTCTTGTGTAGACAAAGGTCACAAATTTAAAAGGTTTATTCAAGGGTTATCAACATTTGGGAATTTTACTTATGAAGCTAACACTGTCAACTCTCATCATAAAAAGGACTTAACAGTATAACTGACCAATCATAAATAAATAAGTAAATCATAAATAGCCAGGTTGACTTCTAAAAAATTCTATAATGAAATATAAAACAAGTAATAGAAATGAGCTGGAGGTACCACTTCTCCAGAGGAAGGATTTCGATATGCCCAGTCTAAACCAGAGAACTCTTCCCCAAAGTAAGTGCTGTAGTGTGAAGAAGAAACACAGAATTTATCCAAAGACATATTAATTCTCAAAATGGGGTAAAAGCTGAGTGGGGGAGGGAGGGAGAGAGGGAGGTTTTTACAGATCGGGATTACTTAGCTAAGCAAGAAAGATTAGTTCCAAAGCATCTGAAGACTGCATTCACTGAAAAGTGAGTCTCCCCCAAATCACTCTCTCTATCTGATCAATCTCTAGCAATAAAAATATCATGTTCAGAATTAATGTTATTGTCATGATATTCTGGTATGCAATCAAACTAACAAACTAATTACTAAAAAGCCATTCAATATGGCCAATTTAAATTTTAGGAACTGCTTATTACTGGAATTCTTCTGCATTGCTGGTGAGAGTGCAAAATGGTACAGCTGCTTCAGAAAAGTTTGGCAGTTCCTTATAAAGTTAAACATTCACGTGCCATATAATCCAACAATTCCAATCCTAGCATTTACCCTGAAGAAATGAACACTAGGTTCATCAATACACACACACACACACACACACACACACACTGTACACAAATGTTTGTGGCAGTTTTATTCATAACTGTCAGGAACTGGAAACAAGTGCTTCAACTGGTGAATGGATAAACATGCTGAGGTACATCCATAAAATGGAATTCTCTCAGCAGCAAAAAGAAACATGGATGAATCTCCAATGCATTCTGCAAAGTGGAAGAAGCTAGATTCAAAAGGCTGCATACAACCTGATTCAATTTATATAAGAACAGATCAGTGGTTGCTAAGGGCTGGGAGTATTAGAAGGGGTCGCCTACAAAGGAGCAGCATGAAGAAATATTTTGCAGTGATAGAATTGTTTTATATCTTGTTTATGGAGGGAGTGACTTTTAGTTTGTGAAAATTTAAAAACAGAAAAAAGAAAAACTGTTTAATATAAAAAATGTGTCACAACAAAATCATAATTAACTGAAATGCTCAACAAACGAAATATTTCCTTTAACTAAATTTTCTGGCTAGCCCATAGATGCATTTAACTTCAAATTCTGCCATTAAAAAAATCTTTTTATTTTTTATTTCTTTACTTTTAAGCCTGAGTAACTATGTCAGATGCTTGTGTTTATTATTTTATTTAAATTAGGGCCAATTTATTTGTTTGAAATTTATTTCATACAACTGTGATGATAAAAACTAAATTGGTTTGTGGTAAGCATGGTACTCATGAGGTATTTAATCAAGGTTGTTCCAAATTAAAATTCTCCCTGATAAAAAAAGATGAAATGATTAATCCATTCATTCATCAAACATGGACTATTATGTGACAAACACAGGAAATATAACTGGCAAACAAGAGAATCACAATCGCTGACATCACATAACTTAAACAATAATATAAAATGTGATATGTATTACCAAAGAATTATAGTGCTTTCAGACCACATAGCAATTGCACATAACCTAACCATCCAATTTCTAAATCTCCTCTTAGGATCAATATCTTAAAGTGTGTGGTATCTTGGTGAACTCAAAAACACAGTAAAAAGCATGTACCATGGTGCTCACCATCCCATTACCCTTCGGTATTTACAGATGGAAAGAAAGCAAAGACCACATACACAGAACATCATTCCCATGCAAGCATAATCTCTGCCACCTTATAGTAATGTCCTCTTTAGAGAAATACCAGAATATTCAGATTTAATTCTATCACCTTTTCAGCAAACAGGACATTTTTCCAATACAGAATACCATATTTATGAACTTTTCTTGTTAAGGAATGTTACTTTTTTGTGGGGGCAGAAGGGGATAATGAAGAAAGAGAAAAAAAAATGGAAGTAGATATAAAGATTTTTGCAACGAAGTAGGTATAAAGATTTTTGCAGTGAAATCTTAAAAACAAATTAAGGAAGTTTAAGGAAGCTAAAACAGAGGTATTGAACCACACCCTTGCTTCTTTCTGTTATGAAAAAGGAAGCCAAGATATGTAAAAAGAGAGTGGCCTGCAGGTGCTTTGGCATAAAGTTATCATGTACAGAAGTAAAATTATATAACCCCAAGGACTAAAGAGAGTGTGTAATGAATATTCAGCTTTGCTGAGGTTACCCGAAACATTTTCCATCACAAGCATCTTAATTACACAATGCTTTTGGGACCACAGTAGGGCTCACTAATAACTTAGTGACAAAAACCAGAAAAACTTTCAACAATTATTAAAGAAACAAACACAGATTAAAATAAAGTGCCTCTTGGTATGTATATATTTACAAAGGAAAGAAAGCAATAGAGATTACCAGCATTTTACTGAAACTCAATCTTGAAAGAGTAAGGTACTCAGTAGTTTCTATCAAAAAATGGGGGAGGGGTAGAAGCAAATTAATGTGTTCCACAGTTCTTTTTCCAAAGTTCTTGCAGTCAATCATGTTTTGCAATTCAGAATTTTAGGTTTTGACAGGTGATACAATGTGCATACACCATATATTTTGTAATACCCCTAGAGAAGGCGAAGATGGCACAAAGTCTGAGACAATACACTATAATCAAACATTTACTATTCCTGCAGTGAAATCTACAAGTGCATGAAATAAAGACACACTAGTTCAAAACACGTTTTGTGGAAAATCAATTTATGCAAAACATAAAAGTTGGCTTTCAGAGCATTTCTGATGTTAGAATTGTTGATAGGAATTATGGTCCTTTACTCCATTACTCCATTACTAATTGTACGTGCCAAATTTTCCTAGTACCCTCTTTGTCATGTGTGGGTTTTACTGTGGTATTTTGGTAAATCAAAAATAATTCTAAAAGTCTTCCATAGGTCCATACATATCATGTCCTCTAATAACCACTCTAAAATTTCTCTACCACAAAAATCTACTACTAAGGCAGTTTGCAGAAATCTAACCTTTGAAATTTATAGAACTGTCAAATCCAATTTTGCCACCATGCAAAAAATGTTCATTGAATAAAATTTAACATATTGAACTTGTCATAAAATGGCTTTCTCTCATGTTGTCCCAAGAAAATAGCTGTCACTAGTAAGGGTGTTCCTGACCTATGAAGCAACATCAAATGAGTCATAAAAAAGGACACTGATTTGTCATAAATGACAAGATACAATAATCATAAAACCCTAGTATCATAGTGCATTTATATGTAAACATTCACTGATGATGTACAACATACTATATATACAATATACCATAACTGAACTAAACTATTTCCACTAAAGGGGAAAATAGAGATAGTTCCTTGTCAATAGTATAAAAGAAAATAAAGCAGGAGAAGTACAGTTATTTAAAAACCAGTAAGCCCCTTCTGTCCTTATTTTCCAAGAAAAATACAACTCAATGACATCGTAAATATAATAAATATACCTAAAACAAAAAAAAAACTTTTGATTAGTAACAATTCTTCTTGCTTTCTTACAACTTGTAATAACTTTAATGATATGATTGTTTGTCACTTGTTTTTTAAGATTTCCAGGGTCATCTAAATTGATGCCTTAATTTATTCTTGATAGATTTCCCTTTATCAAATCTTCCAAATGTCAAAAATCCTCTAACTTTAGTGGAAGGCTTATCAAAAATTACTAATAAGCAATAAATATAGTGACCTCACTATGGATTCTAAGTATGAAACATGAAGAGAAATCAGTTCATTAACCTGCTCCCCTTTGCAAATATTTTTTAGGCATTTCTTGCCTCAACTTCACAACCCTATCAATTAAAAAGAGAACATGAAAGTAAAAGGAAGCCATTTTTCAAAAAATAGCTAACAGATATGTATAAACAGAAGGCAAAATCAGTTTTACTGGAATCACCTGTGAAAATCCTAAACCATACCAGTGTTCTGGCTCCAGCCCCAGATTCAAATATAAGTTAGCATGGATAGAATCCCAATATCTACCATTTTTTAAAGCTATGCAGAAAATGTTAAAGTGAAGTCAGGGCTGAGAACCCCTGGTACAAGCTGCCTTCTCCACAAACCCTTTTCTCTTACTTTTAGCAAGTGGTAACACTCCCAACCCTACAGCAAGGGCTATAAGAATTATCTTTAAAATTGTCCATTTTTCTTCTCTCATTTACTCTGTCACAGAAAAAAACTGCTAATTTTCAGTTGGGAAATTTTAAACAAATGCATACAATAAAATTTATTTTAGCTTATTTAATTCTCTCATTCCCATTGCTCAGAATTTTATTTTTCAGTCAGTATTCAAATCTTCATTAGCAGCGTATTTAGATAAACAGCAGATCATACAATAAGCACACAATATGCATTCCAGTCATCAGCTTTTAATAGATTATCAAAAAATACTCAAAAGAATAATTTTAGAGCTGATTACGTTTTTATATTTTATTAACTACAAATATTTTCAGAATCCCAAATATATTTTTAAAATTAGCCACAATGTGCCAACACTCATGATAGAAAAAGAACTCATATTTTAAATAAAATCCATATTTTAAATAAAAATTAGTATTACAAGATTCCACATCTTTAAGATTTAAACTTCTCTTTTTTGTTCATATTGTTTTCAGATCCCTAGACCAAAAGAAGATAATAATGTGTTATAAAAAGCATCTACAAATGCCAGGGTTTTTTTTCAAACGTCATCAACAACAGATACCTACTAGTCTCACTTTCAAAACAATACAAAGCTATTCTTGCATGCCAAATTAGGATTTTATTAAAAGGCCCTGTAGCCATGTTTTTGCACACCATAAAACTAGTAGAATACCAAAAATTTCCTCTTTTTTATTCCAATTACATTACCTACTATATTTGCCTGCCATTTGAAAGTGTTCATTGCTAGAATATAAAATAAGTATTTCACAGAAATAGAAAATAAACATGACACAGACTAGGCGTAAGGGAAAAAACCATTTTCACTTCCCTTTTTACTAAGGAAATTCTGACTATAACTTTGAGTCTAACATACTGTACTCTAATACACACTGCACCAAGAATACTACCTCAAGTCAAAACCAAACAAGTTTTAAAAAATAGATAATTAACAATTACAAAATATTCAAAACTTCACTACTTAATTATATCAAAAGGTATCATATGACCAATTTCAACTTTAAATTTTAAAGTAAATAATTTAATGTCTAATTTTAAAAATAAAGACAATTATAAAATATCACTGCATTCAAAGCCCACTTTATTCAAGGTAATACACATGAAAGCACAATTATATGTTAAAATCTAAGACGGTAGAAAACATCTCACCGCAGGATTCCATATTCTACCATCAAAAAAAAAAAAAAAGATTTATTATTTTTACTATTTATTTTTTCTGATGGTAAAATACATAATCATAGCTGAAAATCCCAACAATACTGAGACATATAAAAAGTATAAAAATAAAAATCACCCCAAATCTCACTATTTACAAATAACTATCATTAACATAAATACCGTTCCAGAGGATGGAGGAATTTATTTTGTACATTTATAACAATTGCAACAGATACAAGAGTTACAATTACAACAATTAATTCTGTATATTTATTCTTATACTTGAGGTTGCTGTGGGGGGGGGGTAGGGCTGTCACTGACTGCTTGAGGAAAAATTAAAAGATTTGTCTGTTTACTTGTTTCACTTAAAAAAAAAAAAAAAAAAAAAAACAAGCTACAATTTTTCGTAGCCCGAGAACACATTTATCTGTACTAAAGGTAGCTGGCTGACTGATTTAAATAACAAGCCCATGATCCTGAGCAAAACAGCAAAGTAAATGATACGTTTTCAAGGCCTCCCACCTCTTGGTCAGGAAGAACACCACTCTGGCAATTATGAGACCTACCACCCATGTGTGACTCAAGCATTTCATTTCAACTCTAAAATTCTGTGATTCCTCTGCCTCCCCATTCTCCTACCATTCATTCATTCATTCATTCAGCTGCTCTCAAGATATGTAAAAACCTTCCCTTCCTCCTATCTCATTAGGATTCCTTGATTCAAATCAAACCCTTCCTCTGATAGCTAAACTCCCATTTCCTCATGCACTTATTCCACTCTAGGTGTGACAATTAAAGAAATCTGATGAGATCAAAGCTTGGGGCAGTTTTCAGTGAGAAGGGAGCGTAGCAACTCAGAAAAAAAATTTTAAATAAATTTACATATACAAATTTTTAATTTAAAGTTAAAATAGCTTTATGAGTTCCATGAGAGGAGAAGTGGGATGTATAATCTTACAACTTAGAAAACTAATTTTTTTAACTTACTTTTTTTTATTAAGTTTATTGGGGTAACACTGGTTAATACGATTATATAATTTTCAGGTGTACATTATAATTTGACATCTATATATTATATTGTGTGATTACCACCCAAAGTCCAGTTTCCTTCAGTTACCATATATTCAATCCCCATTACCCACTTCACCTTCCCCCTTCCCCCTATATCTGACTCCCTTTAGCCCATGTACCTCTCCCCTCCTCCCCGACCCCCTACCCTCTGGTAACCACGAGTCCATTGTCCATGTCCATGAGTCTCTGTTTGTTTGTCCTGTTCATTTGTTGCTTTTAGGTTTATATCCCACATATAAGTGATATCATGTGATTTTCAACTTTTTTCTTTCTGGCTTATTTCACTTAGTATGATTATTTCAAGGTCCATCCATGTAGCTGCAAATGGCAGTATTTCATCTCTTCTTATGGCTGAGTAATATTCCATTGTATGTATGTACCACAGCTTCTTTAGCCAAGCTTCTATCATAGGACACTTCAGTTGCTTCCATGGCCTGGCCACTGTGAATAATGCTGTTAGGAATATCGGTATGCAAATATCTTTTCAGATATGGCTTTTCAAGTCTTTGGGGTAAATACCCAGTAGAGGGATTGCTGGATCATATGGGAGATCAATTCATAGTTTTTTAAGGAAACTCCATACTTTTTTCCATAGTGGCTGTACCACTTTGTAGTCCCACCAGCAGTGTATGAAGGTTCCTTTTTCTCCGCATACTCTCCAACATTTGTTATTACTTGTCCTGTTGATTATAGCTATTCTAACAGGTGTGACATGATATCTCGTTGTGGTTTTGATGTGCATTTCCCTAATAGCTAGTGACATTGAGCATCTTTTCATATATTTGTTGGCCATCTGAATGTCCTCTAGGGAGAACTGTCTATTCAGGTCCTCTGTCCATTTTTTAATGGATCATTTGTTTTTTGCTGTTATTGAGTCATATGAGTTCTTTGTATATTTTGGATATTAGGCCCTTATTGGAGGCGTTGCTTACAAATATATTTTCCCATTCGGATGGTTGTCTCTTTACCTTGTTGATGATTTCTTTTTCTGAGCAGAAACTTTTTAGTTTGATATAGTCCCATTCATTTATTTTTGCTTTTACTTCCCTTGCCTTTGAGGTCAAATTCATAAAATCCTTTTAAGTCCAAGGTCCTTGATTTTAGTTCCTATATTTTCTTCTACGCATTTTATTGTTTCAGATCTTATATTTAGGTCCTTAATCCATTTTGAATTAATTTTGGTGTGTGGTGATAGACAATAGTCTAGTTTCATTCCTTTGCAGGTGGCCTTCCAATCTTCCCAGCACCATTTATTGAAGAGACTTTCCTTTTTCCACTGTATGTTTTTGGCCTTTTTGTCGAAATTATTTGCCTATTTATATATGGGTTTACTTCTGGACTCTCGATTCTGTTCCACTGGTCCATGTGTCTATTTTGCTGCCTATACCATGCCATTTTGATTACTGTCGCTTTGTAGTATAATTTGAAGTCAGGCAGAGTGATGCCTCCAGCTTCATTCTTTTTTCTCAGTATGGCTTTGGCAATTCAGGGCCTTTTGTGCTTCCATACAAATCTGATTTTTTGTTCTATTTCTTTAAAAAATGCTGATGGGATTTTGATGGGGATTGCATTAAATCTGTATAATGTTTAGGTAGTATGGTCATTTTAACTATGTTGATTCTTCCAATCCATGAACACAGAATAACAAATTTTATTGATTCAAAGTTAGTCAATGAAAAAATTAGTAGTGTTTTTAGCTGCTAAAACATTCAAACCTGAGGATATTTAAAATAGTAACAAAGAACCAGCTTTTTAGTTTTTCATCTGTTACATTGGTACAAAGCTTAAAGTTAAAAGTGCACTCATATGCATTATTTATTTTCATTCTCAAAACAAGCAGATGCAGTGGTCACTATTGATTTTTCTCTCAAACATCCATTTCCCCCATGTTCTTCCTTACCTCTAGTTTTTAAATATCCTCCCTCTACCATGTAACTCAGGGAAATGTGATGCCATCCCCAATTGCAGGGGTTATATCCTGATTATTAAAAAGCAACCATAATAGCCCATTTCCCCTTGTCATACCTGATTAGGAAGTGTACATGACCTAATTCTGGTCAATAAAACATGAAGGGAAAACTATGCCAGTAGTCTTGTGCAAAAGATTTCCTGGCCAATGCATGTCTAGATGTGATCTTGCTACCAGCCTGAGGATGAATCCAACACACAGAGAAGAGCAGAACCAAGAAATCACAGAGAAGTAGACCAAAGTTCTGAAAAACTAGCCTTACCTCCCTATTTTAGTGTTCCATTTCAGTAGCTACTGCATTGTTGACACTGTAATGTAGTGACAACAAGATAAATAGTATATCCCATCTAACTTTCCTTCCCCAATCTGGACCTCCTTCTTCTATACCTAAATGTTCTCCTTTCCACTTGGGCTGAACTAAACTAAGCTGTTACACCAACATGCTTTGCAACAAGCACAAGCACTTCTTCATTTCCTCTTCCAAAGGACCATTTCCTCTACCAATTCACTCCAGCAGTCCCTACTCAGGTTGAGGAGATGCTAGAATTATAAAAAGGTTCCTCTCCAAACCTGATGCTTTATAAAAGCTGAAAGGTAGCATATGACATTAGATGAAGGACCATATCAGAAAACATGCGAGAACCATAGATTGATCATGTAATTAGATATTTAAACAGTTCACCCTATGGTATAAATGACTATAGGTTCAGGAATACCAAAGAGGATGCTGTTAAATAAATCTCTAAGAGAGAGCATAAACTAGGTGATATTTTAGAAGCAGATACTCTCTTTAATATATTTTTATTAATAGCTCCTAAGTTAAAAAAGGGAATCATAAAAAATCTACATACCTTAAACATTTTACTGCAATTAAAACATAAAAATGTACATTTTCAGGACAATCTATTAATGCAGGGCCATGGCCTTTTCTTCAAGTATGAGTCTATGGATTGTAGTTCTATTTTACCTTTTTCTAAAACCCCACCGATAGTACATCACCTGTGACTTGCAATTTCTGTTTCTTAAATATGGAAAGACATCTCACAAACCCTCAAAAGCAATCTTATTGCAGAATCTTTTTTAGATTTTTAGAGTTTTCCCCTAATTATTTTTAAAGTTATTTCACCCACTCCTGTTTCTACTGTTAATTTTAGCTATTCACCTGTTTTCAAAGTGGTCACCAGTTCTTACACAAACATCTTTTTGCCTTCACTGAATAATGTTTCATTAAACTATATATTGACAAGATCAAGTACATCTGCCATTAATAATTTGTCGGGTACAAACACAAATGATTCTTGGTAAGTATACAATAACTGATTGGACTAAAATTCAAGAAAAACTATAGCGTAGTCCACTGTCATTCAGTGATGTAGCAGGGGCATCTTAGCAGTAAATGACTGAAGAGTATCATTTAATCTTTTGAGTAGAATAAACAGAGATGAGTTAAAAGAGATTCATCTGTAAAAGGCTGTTCCTAAAAGTCTTTGCTTAGTTTTCCCACCAAACAACCCTCTAACAGCTCATATATATCAGCAACATCTGAATCTGCTTCTAAAATTTCAAAGTGCCTACTATATGCCAGGCATCAAACCTTGGCACTTTATATGAAGTTTCTCAGTCTTGATGGTGAGCATCTCAGAGTAACTCCTTCTTTTAATTTTAAAAATTTATTTTTTTATTTTGTGTTACTGTTGATTTGTTCTAGAGACAGCTCTAACACCAAACAGAACAGTGTCCTCAGAGCTAAACAAAGTAGTTTAACACAAATTAGCTAAATAAATGTAATAAATTTGAATACAGCTAAAAGTCTGACCTCACCTCCCTAAAAAGAAAAGCATTAGACGTTTGTGTTTAAGTAAAATATCTATGATGGGATTTTACCTAATTCCAGTGAAAGCTATAAAAATGTGAATGTGATCTAGCCATATGTGGACATAGCTATAGATTTACATTAAATTATAACTATGTGATATATCATTAATAAAGAAAATGACCAAAATTTGTAGTCTTCTCTACCAAATATATAAACACTTCAAGTTCATCGTTAAGAATTCTTTGTGATAACTAAGATGATGGTCAGGGAGTGGCAGGAGAGAATATAACCAATCGCTTACTATAGTTTAAGAACAAATCACTACACACTCTCCTTAGATCCCACAATAGGAGGAAACCACCCAAACATTTAGTTTCTAAATTTCAGCTTAGAGAAGGGTGATGGGAAAAAAAAAAAAAAAAAAAAAAAACGGCAAACAGCAGCCACCACTGTGTCTCTAAAACTATCTGTCCCCACATACTTCTATCATTCCATATTTTCTGAGTAGTTTAGAGACTCTCCAAAATCACTTTATATCAATGGATTATACACACTTGATTTTTACACATTAACAATCTCAAGTATGGTTCTGTCCTGTAGATTGTCACAAAAGTGATATTCTGAAGTAGCTTTAGTTTCCAGAACCATATTGTCTGCTGCTACAGAATCTCTACAATTAGAGAACAGACACTCCAAACTGCTATTTTCAAAGAAATCACATCTTGTAAAACCAACACCCAGACACATACTAACAAACGCCAATCAATACAACCAAGTGTTAATTGCTTGAGAAAAGACAAAAACGAAAGAATATGGAAAATTAGAAAAAAAAAACGATCTTTGGTGGTTTTGAACTTTGAAGTCAGGAAAAAACTGATTTAAACATGCACAGTGCTACTTCCAAAATACATCTTAAATAGATTGCTTAAAGTCTTCAAGACTGTTTCCTACTGTCAAAAGTGAGGGATTACACCACCTAACCCACAGAGCTGTCTGAACAGTAGCATGTATGGTCCCTATACAAAGTAAGAACTTAATAAATTGTAACAGGTATTGCCATTGTTGGGAAGTTCAAGATAATACAAATTCAGTTATAATGTAAGTCCTTTTAAAAGACTAAGAGAAATAGAAAAAAACCATCATACAATCTTTTCTGTAACATGATTCCACACAGACTTAAAGACTGGCATTGTGAGGGTGATATTTTTCTAACCATCCCTTGATAATGAATAAGTTTGAGGTTAAATTATTTTAGGGTCATCTGGTATTTAAAATGACTGAAAACCTTATATATATTTATCTGAAACTGTAGAAGTTTCTCAGTTGATTATCCCACTGTTATAGTCAATTCTCTTTGTATGTAGATGTCTTACATTTCACTTTAATCATAACAAATCTCACTTTCAAATGTATTAAGAATAACATAACTATCCAATAAATTGTATTGTTTTGTTATTTAATATTTTGGCATCCTCCATTTAGTCTGATTCATCCTTTTGAGAAGCTTTTTGAAACTAAACCACCTGTTCCATTCTGAAAAAATGTGAACCAATAAACTACACCAGAATGGTCTAGTCTCTGCATGGATGGGATGACAGAGGGGACACAGAGAAGTAAATGGAGTGCTTTCCATTTATTCCTGAGTCACATTTTTACAGTCTGGATTTATTTCATATAAAACCAATTACCAGATTACCAGACACACCCATATTCAAATACAAGTAAAGAAATATGACAAAGCCATGTATGAGCTGTTTTAGATTTCATGCTTTTCTGCTTTCCTCCATTAGCATAACAGGTTGACTATCCTGTTATAATTTATTTCCTTAAACTTACTATTTTATTTGCCTACCTACTTCCTATCAGCATAGAATCTATATACTTGGACCTTCATACCTCAAACTGACTCATTTTTAAGTACAAGGCATTCTGGACTTCCCTGGACTGATCTCCACCTACTTTCACAGCTTCCTCTCCCACAAAGACCTCCTGGCACAGCAGCCTATGTCCAGCTCAACAGGCCCCATAATTCCTAACCCATATGCCTGAGCTCAGGCTGTTCCCTTCACCTAGAAAACTACCCTCCACACATACACACACAGCCGGTTTTGCCCATTAAAATATTTTAAGGCCCAAATGGAGTGTTTACCAGCTCTAAACTTATTCATAATTCCCCAGTCAAAAATTCTCACACACACACACACACACACACACACACACACACAGCATGCTTCCATGCATCTATAATAAAGCCCACAAGAGTCTGCAATTTTTCTGTGCAAGTCTGCTTTTCCCTTAAAGGCAGCTACTGGCTCTTATTCATCTTCATATTCTACTCACTACTCCATCCTCACCACACAATAAAGGTCCATTGCACATAGTAAAGATCTAGGTTGAACTAAACTATTCTTGATTCTATTCCCAGTCCTTTTATTTGAAGGAATAAATGACTCATGTCTTAAAGGTTTTGTTAATAGTAATGCTTGCAAATGTGATGATAAAAATGCCAATAATGTATTAATTTTTTAGGTTGATGAATAAAAAGGCCATTGAGCACAATAAGTCATCAGTAAAGATAATTATTTTCCAAGAGTCACCCAAAAGTCTCATGTTATCAATACTAAAATTAACTTTTCTGGTCCCCCATTCTAATAAAAACTACTTATACCTGATATATACCCAGAAATTCAAGCTCGCTTAAAGCAAAATTGTCTACACACTCTGTTAAGAATCTATGCTAAAACCATGCAATTTATTTGATAACATCTTTCTTCTAATGCCCATAGATATAGTTTTCATCTTTTGTGCAACCATAAAGGCTAACATATACAAAATATGAAAATAATTTATCTTAGCTCAAAATACAGTTAAAGCAAAGTTTGGGGAAAATTATAAAATGTACTAAGCACCTTTCTCCAGCCCCCTCCACTCAAAAATTAAGAATGTTACAAACAAGATATAATTTTGGATAGAAAATGTTTTCTTAAACTGGCCTCACATCTTTCTAATTCTAAATCATTCTTATTATAATTTTGTGACAGTTTTATTCCACAATTTATTTATACAGAAAGCAAACATTCTTCAAAATATACATACTGCTTAAAATTTTTAATTTTAAAAAGTATTCCAACTTAGGTATAGTTCAACATCTTTTACTATCTGTGGGCAAACGTCATTCATATCACAAGAAGTAATTGCAAGAGTAAAGGAAATATTGACTTATTTTCTTAACTTATTAAAAATCAGTAGGTTTTTAATTTTTCAATTGAAGTCGATATTCTAAAACGAAAGGTTAAAACGGGGTCACTTACTAACCAGCCTTGGTACTCATTACAACAGAGTTAAAACTAATTCGCAGAGTAGCAACAGTAGCCATCTACCACACACTCTCCCACCCATTAACTTTTCCTCCTTCCCTGGAAGAAATGGAATGATCATAACACAGACTTAACTTCCCCCAACCCCACGAGAACATACGCATCTCCATCATCACCCTATAGAGGAGAAATGTGGGAGCTGTGGACCAAGAGAACTGGCGCTTCTGTATGTCACTTCCCCTGCATGAGATAAACAAACAAACCAGCACCGTAACAGGATCCATCAGAGTAATTTTGTTACCCCAACTAATGCCTCGGTTAAGTTTTGAGCTAAGTCAGAAGCTCTACCAAATAGGTAAATCCCCAGCCTCCGCCTAAAAACAAACACCCCAACGGGAAGTTTATCCCTGAAATGAATGCTGCCCGACACCTCCTTCCAGGAGACCGATGCCTTCCTCCCTCCTGCCCAAAACCCCCACTCCGAAGGTAATTGTCTGGACACAATCAAGGAGCGCTGGGGACTGCACTCAGGACCTCAAAACCCCTCCCAAAAGAAGCCCCTACCTTTCCCCAGCTCGCCCACCTCCCGCCTGTCCCCACTCGCACCGCACCACTCGGGCAACTTCTGCAGCCAGCCCCGTCCGGCGCCCGCGGCCCCCTCCCTGCCCACCGAGCCCGCGGCGCCCTCAACCCCGGCCGCGGCCCCCTCCCTCCCGCCCGCTCGCGCCGCCGCGCCGCCCGCCCGGGTCCTCGCCAACCCCTCCCCCCGAGGCCCCCGCCCGCGGCACCGCCCCCGCCGCACCCCACCCGACCCAGCCTGGGACCCCAGCCCACCGAACCCCACCCGGGAAGGAGGGAGCCGCGGCCACCCAAAGGCTGCCGCCGGGCCCGGGCCGACCAGCCTGGCGACAACGCGGAGGTGGCTTTACCTTAGAGGCGCGGCCGCGAGCAACGGGGTCGGTCCCGGGCGCGGGCGGCGCCCCCAGTCCGTCAGTCAGCGGCGGCGGGGGCAGCGGCGGCGGCACATCACACCCGCCGGCGGCCGGAGGAGGAAAGCGAGCCACGCAGGGAGGGAGCGAGCGAGGTAGAGGGGGAAGGAGCCGGAGAGGGAGGTAACGCGGCTCAGACTCGGTTCCTGGACTACTGCTGCTGCCTCCTACCGCCGCCTCTGGCCGAAGCGTTGCCGCCCGGGCCGCTGCTGTCGCCACAGATGCAGCCGGGAATGAATGCACAGAGCGCCTCGCTTATCCGGAGGTCAAACATCCTTCTGCCTCAGGCATCCGGATCGGCGCCGGACCCGGAAGTGAACACATGGAAAAAAATAAAAAAAGGAAAGCGTCTCTAGCGGCGGCGG
Organism: Eidolon dupreanum; assembly: GCA_028627145.1. Taxonomy (NCBI): domain Eukaryota; kingdom Metazoa; phylum Chordata; class Mammalia; order Chiroptera; family Pteropodidae; genus Eidolon; species Eidolon dupreanum. The sequence goes on from CM053501.1 coordinate 29,850,360, forward strand.
CCCCCACGCTGCCCGCATCAGCGAAAAGAGCCGAGTGGAGCCGAAGAGTACCCCGACTTACTCGGATTGGTCGGCTCCCCGACCGGAAAAAGGGCAGCCCGCTCATTGGTTGGCAAGGCATATAAAGGCCAAGCCACTCCTTCCTCTCTACCTTACGAGCAGTGCGTAAGGGGGAGTGTGGAGTGATTGTGGTTACGGTGATGTCTCTCTGAGTGAGGCCTTGGAAGGAGAGGCTTGGCGAGATCTGTGGAGAGAGCTGGAAGAAAAAGCTCCCTGGTTTAGGAGAGCTAAAAATTCCGCGGCTTGAGCAAACAAAGAGCCTAAGGGCGCCATTGTTTCGAGTTAGGGTGCCGAGGCTTTTCCCAAGTGTGGCGAGCACAGCCCTCCAGGTGCCAAAAGAATTTTAGGGCCTGGTCTGTGAACGTGACATCACTGGCTTGGTCTCGCCCACTTTTATTGTAACCCCAGTGCTATATCAGGGTTCAGCTAATCCGTTTGTGAGCTAATGTAATCCTCTGAACTACATAATGTGGTAGTATTTCAGTTCTCCATAGGAATCTCTTGGAGTTCTGAGAGGCCAAACATCACTCAAATCATCAGGTTGTAGAACGAACTGGAACGGATGTTTTCTGACTCCACTTTCTGTTCCTTTCTGCCCACATAGCAAAGGCAGAAAACTATATTCTTCTCATAGTTGGTTAACTGGGATGAAGATATGTCACTTTGGTAAACCTCTATAGAAATCGATCCACCATGAAGACATTGTAGAAGACTGTGAAACTTTGATTTTTAAAAAAATTGTTATTAATATGACTGTCTAAAGTTCTTTCGAAAGTCAGATATTAAAGTGTGCATGAAGAAAAATCAGCTTGGCGCTATGTTTAAATATTCATTTATCAAACTTTAAAACTCTCTTCCATCTTCCAAAGCTTTAGTCTCCAATTAAACATACACTTTAAAATAATTGAGAATTTATCTCATTTTCCCTCCCTGCCTTACCAGACTAATGATAGATTTAACTACCCCTGAGAGGAGTAGTTGGTATACAAAGACGCTGGTTTTGTTTTTGTAGTACAACAGTGCCTTTTATTATTATTATTATTTTTATTTGTTTGTTTATTTATTTATTTTTACCTCTCTCTTCACACTCTTTCCCCAACTGGAGGTTAAAAAGTGATTGGTGTCACCAGTCTTAAAAGAGTGGTAATAACAAGAGCACTGCTTCTGTGTTTATCACACCACCATCATTCTGTTAGAAACTCAAAAGCAAGTAAGATTTATGCGTGCTCAGACTTGGAAATAACCTTCCTAATTAAATGACATCCCAAAGTTTCTGATTTATCCCAGGACCCAACACTAGGCAAGAAACAAATTTAACCCTGCCTCACTAAATGTAGAAGAAATGTCGGCAATACAAGGAACTTGAAATATTACCATCAACAGCCAAAACTCATCATACTGTCTGCCTCAAAAAACTCAGCAATTTAAATCTAGAATATCTATCCACCCTCAAAGTTCTGATATTTAAAAATATATGTATATAATTATGATTGAATCACATTTTTAAACTAGATATGGTTTAGAATAAATGTTTACATTTTTAAACACTTTAGTAAAGATTGTTGTTTGTTAGAATTTGAACTAGAAGCTCCTATAGATTAAAATTGGCAGGTAACCTAAGTAGGAAGACAATGAAATTTTCATATCACTCTATTAACTTGTAAAGAAAAAATTGGCAATATCAAAACAGCATACATTAATAAAGGAAAAACCAAACTACAGGCATCTCAACCCAAACTGTTTTATAGCATGATGTCTCAACAAGCATTTGTAAGCATTTTTCATTTGCTTTATTATATATTAAATACAGTTACTTTTTTGTGTCACACCATATTTCCTAGCTCTGCCACTCCAGATATTTATAATCTATTAACATTTTTATATTTTTAAAGCAATATCACATTATTTATTACATGTAGATATAAGTAAATATTTGTTCTACCATTCAGGTATGCAACAACTGTAATGATTACTATAAAAAAAAAAAAAGATAAAGACCAACAAGCTTTCCCCATATATTTCTATTAAAATGAAGCAGAAATTTACTTCAAAATGATTTCAGTCTAAGACTATCATGAATTTTTCAGATGAAAAAAAATTACCTAGTGGGAACTTGAGAAGAGCAAAAAAAAAAAAGGAAAATTTCTGGGTGCCTTTAATTTCACATCCAACGTAGTGTAAATGTCCCCATGTCTCCTATACATCTTTTTTATTCTTTACTTCTGTTACTATTTCTCTTCCTCTCACCACTATGCATGCTTACCTTGGCAACCCAACCCTGCCAATATGCAATACACACACACACACAACACACACATGCAGTGGAGGAAGTGTAGGATTAAGGCCTTCAATTAGAGTTATAAACAGGAAAAATTTTCCATTTCCTCCTTTCTCCCACTTGAAGTCTTATAGCTTACAGAAAAGGGAAAATAGCCAGCTTTACTTTCCTCAAAATATACCTACCATTCTCTCTCTCACACAAAGCACTTGTGGAACATGAAAGCATTTTGTCAAAAGAGAAATTTGATAAATGCAAGTTTCTAGTGTACCATTAAAGATTCTGAGAATACTAACACATATATTTGTGCTCTAATCATTCTCTCACGCAGTCCCTCATTCATACTATAAAAATAGTCTCCTCAGCCAAGCTCGTTTTGCAAAATTGGTTATGAAATACCCCAAAATACAAATAAACCAAAAATTAATCGAACACTCTACTTTGGTGCAGAGTATCTACTATGTGGGCAATCCGGCTGAGTTAAATACAGGCAGATATTTTCCAACTACCAATGTAACAATGAAACTTTGTATAAACTTTGGTTTTTATTATTCCATCTGATTCTGACAACAACCCTGTGAAGTAATATAGCAGCTATTATTATTTTTTCCCTTTTAGGAATGAGGAATGATGGTATCAAGGTGGTTAATTGACTTGTCCAAATGATATGATAAATTATATCCTGTTAAATATAAAATTATGAGATTAAGATATTTACAAAAACTTTCAAACTAAAAACAGAGAAACATCTTCCAAACATTTTGTTTAACTATAACAGTGATTTACTGGTTCACATCAGGTAAAGCTTGAGGTATTACTAAACTATGTTTTTCTTTTTCAATATTATTCTTAAGGAGGAAAAATGTAATTAATAAAAAGTAAATGGTCAAGTAGAAACAGGAAGAATGCTAAAGGAGAGATTATGACAGTAGCCAGAGGCTGGGAGAAAAACAACATATTTTACTAGGACCAGGAAAAGAACCTCTTTCCTAATCAAGCCTATAGTCAAGGGGAGGGAAAGGAAGGATTCTGGGAGAAAGCTAGTAAAATGCAGCTAAGTCATGTTTTGGGGAAGCTCTCTCTTAGAAACCTTTCCTTCATATTGTTATATGAGTACAGCTAGAAAGAATCGAGACACTGGTTTATACACTTCTAGAAGGATGATTTTAACAATTGTAGAGATGGAAAAATGAAAGTAAATGAATCACAAAGCATTTTTGAGAAGCTTTATTGTATTTAATAATAATAATCTTCAGAAATATTTAATAAAATCACATCTTTAAGACTCCATGCCTTAGCTCAGGTTGGCATAACAAAATACCATAGACTGGCTTAAGCAACAGAAATTTGTTTTCTCACAGTCCTTGAAGCTAGAAATCTGAGGTCACTGTGCTAGCATAGTCGGGTTCTGGTGAGACTTTTCTTCCTTGCTTTCAGATATCTGGTTGCTTTCTCACTGTGTGCTCATAAGACCTTTACTCAATGCATGAAATTTCTTTCTCTTCCTCTTCTTTTAAAAGGGCACAAATTTCTTCATGAAGGCCCCACCCTCATGACCTCATCTAAACCTAATTATATCCAAAAGGCTTCATCTCTAAATACCATCACATTAGGGGTTAGGATGCCATCATATGAATTTGGGGGGTGGGGGACACAATTTAGTCCATAGCACTCTTCAAAGGAATTCTTTCTATGTAGACAATATCTCATCTATAAATTAAAGAGCAGGTTAGACAGGATGTCAATAAGGGAAGGCAACCATGGTCCACATAATATTAAAGCATCATAGAAGAAAAGAATACATTCTTAAAAGGGAGAACTTACATAAAGAAAATTGTCTACAGAGAAAAGCTATAAGTACCATGAAAGCGTAATGCTGTCTTACCAAAAAGGGTGGCTAAATCTCTAGCTAAAAATTAAACAAATTTAATTTTTGTTTTTGATTTTGTTTTTTCCATTAGCAGTCTTGAATTTGGGCAGCTTTTAAGCAAGTTTCGCTATTTGAAGAATGCTATTTTGTGATAAATGCAAGAGTTAGTTAAAGCTGTAGTGTTTTTGTTTGTTTGTTTGTTTGTTTGTTTGTTTGTTTGTTTTGTAATGACTTCAAGAACAGCTGAATTCAGGATAATAAATGAATCTAAGGTTTGGAGATGGTCATAACAATTGGTCCCTGCTCCATTTTCCCTCCCTTGGTCTTCTTTTGCTCCCCAGGTTTGTATTTCCTGATATCTACCAAAGGAGCCCACTCCAGCTCATGAGCGAAATCTGACCAAGACTGCATGTCTCATCAACTCATGCAGCCTCTCCCAGAGCCCCATCCAATGTGGAGAAGGTATAAACTTGGTTTAGAAAATTGTTCTCTAGTCCCAGTTTCTGACTAGACCCCAGGCTCCTGTCTAAACTTACTGGACTACAATATTCTTCTTCCAGATAGGCCCATATTGTGGAACAAAGCTCATCTAAGCCATGTTTGAATTTCATGTGCCCTTAGGACTTTGAACAGGGAACTACCTTGTTGGGGCCTGCATCTGTGTCTAATTTTGTTTCTTTAGTCTTTATCATACTTGGTCATGCTTGTTCTTAATTCATCCCTCTGTTCACCAACCAGTGAATTTATGATGTCTTCATCCTCCCCCCTGTTCCTATTATGCTATCAATGTCCTATCTGACTGAACAAATTATCAAGGTCAACAGAAGTTAAAACTGGTGCGGGAGGATACCTTGGTTAAAACTGTCACTTCAGTTTAGTTTTCATTCTAGTTCTCCTATAATTAGGATTATACCACTTTTCAGTTTCCTTCTGTTCTCCTTCTTGCACAATTTAAGTAGTCTGAATCTCAGTTGGCTCATAAGTAAAATGAGTCAGTAATACCTTCATTACATCAGTGTCAAGAAGTTTAAATTCAATGATACTTCTTTATCTATATTTGGCATATACTAAGCACTAAGTATATGTGCATTGTTTGCTACCATGTGACCCCACTAGGAACCTGCACTTTCCAGTCCAACATAAATGTTAATCGAAAGTTGAAATTCCTAGGCCCCAAGCTGTTCCATAACTTTAAAAGTCCAGGACTTATGGAACTGGATGTGTGGTCCTGAGGCAAATGTTATTTAAATTTGCTCCTGACACTATTTTTATTGATTTTACCATTTATATTTGGACATTCATGGTGTATTGGCTATTTAGCATCTGTTTACCCCTTTCCTAATAGCACCTAGATTCCTCTTTGATGAGTTTTCTCCATCTCACTGTATCCTGTGACCAGGGACTCTTTCTTCCTATAGGAGTGGTATGAGGTAGGTAGGGGAGGAGTAACGGGGGACACTTTGCCTAAACGATACCAAATACATGCTCTCTCCCAAGATGTGAATCTTGAACAAAGGGACATGCAATCTTAAAAAAAATAAAAAAAGTGGGAATGGCATTCCATCCCAAGAGTAGCAGCCCGACCACAGGATTCCCATCATAGGACAGGGACTATGATCCTACCTCCCAGCCTTTGCAGCATATTGGATTCTGCCCAAACAAGAGCCTCTAGCTTCCTGTCAGATCTCTGAATCCCCCACACCTCAATGGCCTTTCACTCAATTGTTTTGCTTGCTTTACCCAGAGTAAATTTCTATTGTTTGCAGTTGAAGAATCCTGATCATTTTTATTCCTGGCTTTTGGTTCAGCTCATTGCTTTCTCTTCTACTTGTATCCTTTCTTGTGAAGCCTGGCTCTGTGTCCATGTGAATACTTGAATTCGAAGCTGTAGTTCAGTCCTGCTTCACTTCTTTGGCTTCACGCTAATGTAATCTTTGACTATCTCACTGTTGTTGTGAGGCTCCCTGGCTTCAGACTTGTAGTCTCCTAATTGGCAAAGCCAGCCACACCCTGCCAAAGCTTTGTATTTCAGTGCAGCTGCAATACAAAGGCAGCCCTACCTCAGCTTCTGGCTGAAACCCTGCCAGATGCAGACCTAAACCTTTGAACAGTGATTTAATGCTTTGTGTTCTGCCAGCTTGGGTGACCTGATCTAACTGAGAAGAAACCTCACCCATATGCCAATACTTGCTGCTTTCTAGAACTGTTACCGATACATATTAGTGTATGTTTGTCAATTTATATTCGTGATAATAAATAAAAGCCAATAATGTCCTGTATCTCATTTCCTTTCCATATATTATTACCTGTGCCTTGATGCCTCATATTAGCAAAGAGACATCAACTTGGTCTCTTTACAATGGAATAAATTCTAAAGTTACTATAGTTATTTGAGTACTTAGTGATCAGGATCCCTTGTTTGCAAGCTGCCTAAGCAGCGTAGTCCTGGTCTAGGAATATTAAAGAGAATCTAATTGTGCAGTATTTGGGCTACAAACCAAAGCTGCAATCCTCAACTTCCTCCTGTATGCATTTAAAACAGACAGTTACATCTCACTGGAAATCTATCAGGATTATTGAACAGGCTACTGAGTCTTGATCAAGACCACAAAAAAAAAAAAAAAATAGATGTTGGCTTTAGAATTCATTTCCAGATATCATAAAACCCAATTTTGTATGTGATTGTTATAATAAATGTTAATTATTATTATATTAAACTCAATAGACTTGAACATTGTCCAAAGCAATAAAAATAATATTCTAGCAGATATGGAGATGACAATTATAAATAGACGGAAAGAATCATGGTTTTATCCTGCGCATATAAAATATTTTGTTAAAAGATTATAATTCTAAGTGATTTTAAAATATAGTAATTGACTGTATATTCACGGGATAGATCTTATAAACAAAACAATTGCAAAGAAATGTTTTTTAACTTTTTAGTAATCATATTTTTAGTGGTAGTGTTGATATTGTTTTTCTGAGACTGTTATGTATGAATGTAGTGTAAAGCAAAATGAGTAATTATGGTATATGCTAATTATATCATCCCAAATGTTGATACAGATGAAAAAAGAGGCCAACTAAATAGCCTATAATCCTGAATTTGAATTGGAAACATCATCATGAACCCACAAATACTTTATATAGATATTTCTTAGCTTAGTCAACCAAAAAGGCCCAGAAACAAGCCTAGTTCAGTTGCAATGAATACCTTTAGTCCCCACATTTTACACATAACAGCCTTTAGAAGAAAGACAAGCAGGAAATGGCACAATATTAGTTTGCCATTGCTGCTGTAACAAATTACTACAACTGTAGTGGCTTCAAACAACCCAAATTTATTATTATGCTACAGATGTGGATGTCAAAGTCCAAAATGGTTCTCACTGGGCTAAAACGCTGATGTTGGTAGAGTTGTGTTCCTTCCAGAGGATTTAGGGGAGAATTTTATTTCTTGTGTTTTCCATATTTCAGAGGCTTATTGCATTAACCCTGTCTCATGGCCCCTTTCCACTTTCAAAGTCAGCATCACATCCTACCATTTCCGCTTCTGTCATCACATTTCCTCTGACTGTTACTCTCCTGCCTTCTACTTTCGCATATAAGAACTCCTGTGATTGCACTGAGTCTACCAGGGATAACCCAGGCTAATCCTATTGTCTCAAAATTTTTCTAGGTAAGATAACATAGTCACAGGTTCTGAGGATTTGTGTGTAGACATCTTTGGAGCGGCATTATTCTGCCTATGGCACATACCAAGTTAACTAGAAGAATTTTAGTGTTTTAGAAAGGGGGTAGAACCTATTCCAGTTGCTGAGATAAAGACCCAATACTTAGAAATGTCACTCAGAATAATTTTACCAGTCTTGCTTATAAGACTTACATAATAGGAGTAATGGGATAGAGTGAAACTTAACAACTACTGAGTGCCTAAATAGTGTCAGGTACTTTCTAGAAAATATCTTTCTTAATTATCATAGGTAAGTATCATTTTATTTTCCCGTTCCTTAGATGAGGAAAGTAAGAGTGGGAGAGAGTTTAAGCAAAGTGTTCAGGTCACTCAGCTACTAAATGGCAGAGCTGGGATTTGAATACAGACGTATCTGACTCCAAAGTCCATGTACTTATGCTGCTTTTCATGATGTAGCAGAAGAGATGAATAGGAGACCCTGGCACATACAATCAGACTAAGGGATTACCTACTACAATACTGCTCCTCCAGATTGAATCTCCTTAAGCAAAGGAAGAAAGAAGAGGGGGAGGGAAAAAGAAGAAGGAAAAGAAGCATCTTAAATTAATGATTAATACCAAGCAGAGTCAGAGCAACTGGAAGTCTGCATATGGGAGCAGGTTGGAGGACAGGCTGAAGGAAAATTTTAAAAACCATTTTCCAAGCACAGCTTCAAGGACTATTGCACTCACAGGAAGCAGTGCAAGTCGAAGAATCATTATGTTCTATGGTCAGATTCTTCTTAATCAACTCTTATTCCAAAGGTCAAGTTCCAAGGAATGAGAGGTACTTTAAACCAAAGAACCAATGTATATTTGCATACAATTGGTTTAATTATATATATTGGTCTTTTCAGCCATAAGTGTATATAAATAGTTACTGAAAATTATTTTTAGGAAACATTCTCAGCTTTTAACTGCTTACTCTTCTCTATACCAGACACTGTTCAACTAGTTTATCCTTGAGAACTTAATAGGAAGTTGCAGTGTTTGAAATTAGATAGTATCTGTTCTAACATGTTCTGTTTAGGCTTAGCTTTTTAAGAGAATGTCAATCTAATTAATGGGTCTGCCATTAATTAGCAAGAGAACTATTTGCTTGAGAGTATAACTTTAAACTGCCTTGTTGTATAATACTTACCAAAAATTCATTTTAAAAAATTTTGTAAAATTTTCTAAAAACTATGCCATCTAATTTCTACAGATACTCTTAAATTTATCTTTGGATTTAGTCCGATATACCTGGCTTGCATTATTTGTGTCTCCTTCACTATCGCCCAAAATATGCCTTCTTAGACTTGCTTTACCAAATTGTTCCTTTCTGTTATGACATTGCTTACACTGAGAGACATTTAAGAAACTCATTATAGCAATTACTGTAGAGATATTTTTAAGAATGATATTTATTGCACTATATCATATCTTCTACATGAGGACCTAAGAAACATGTTATTTTTAAATTACAATATTGGGAAGAGCTATGCTTCTATTAAACAGCTGGCTTGTTTTCATCTTACTTTCTTGCTTTCATCTTTACATAAATCTTGTTTTATGTATTCTTATTTCCCCCTTTTATTTTATCATGTTATTCTATAAGTATTTTTGTAAACTGTCTTGATCCCTTTGATAATGATGCAGAGTACAGAAAATATGTGAAAAAAAATAATTTTCTGTCTATTTAGCACATTCCACGAAGGTATGGAGAGTTTTTTTTGCGGGGGGGAGGGAGGTTATTCTGTCTTAAATATGGCACTCCTGAATTTTATACTAAGGGTTCCTGAGGGGCGCCTCAAGGAGAAATGAATTCATCTACTGGAACAGCCAAAACTCAGGTACAAGGAACCCATATGACCATTAATCAAGAGAAATGTGCTGTAAAATTAAGATATTTTGCTCAGGAAAAAAAACAGTTTTTTCAGATATAAGCCCAAGTTGGAAAGAAGCAAGGGTAGGCAACCATTGACATATGAAACTGCTTTTCACATGGGCACTTTATATTGCTCCAGAATGTGTAATAAATATGTAATAAGCAGGGGCTTACTTAGCCATGGTTAATGATTCTCCTAATATCAATTGAATCATAACTAATAATTGAAAAAATATGACAAGTACAAGTTGACAAAATAATTGTCAACTCACTACACATTTAATAAATATGATAATAACAGCAACCAACATTTACTGAATGCCAACTATAGTACTTGGTACAGTACTTGGTAAGTGTTCTATACCAAATACTTATCTCACTTAGTTTTCAGAATCCCAGCAAGTAGATACTTTTGTTAAATCCACTTTATAAATGAGAAATGTAAAGGGAAGCTACTGGAGGATTTAAGTTAGAATTTGAAATAATCTGATTCACATCCAAAGATCTCTGGCAGCTATAAAGAGATGAGACTGTGAGGGTAGTGGTTAGAGGCTGTTGTAATAGTACAGGCATAATATGGTGGCGAGGACCACAGGGGCACTAATGGAGGTGCTGAGAGGTGTTAGATTCAGAATAGACTTTACTGTGTGTGTGTGTGTGTGTGTGTGTGTGTGTGTGTGTTATGGCACACTACTTTTCTTTCTCAAAGCCAACAGCATTTTAGTAGGCTAAATGAAGGTTATCAAATGTCAAATGATTAGAATTTGAAGTTCCCCTGACATTCTAGTCCATGTTGAGGGTGAAGCCAGGACCTTTTTTTCTGATAATTTGGTACTACTCATCTAAGGCTCCCTTCCACTGAAAGGGTATGATTTAGTTGTGGGGAGAGTGGGAGAAAAGTGCCACCTTCCTTATTCTGTTCCCTTTTGGTGAATGCCACGTCATTTCTCCTATGAGCAGATCGTCATACCCACTTTGTTGAAGAACACAGGGAACAGATGTTAGGGAGACAAAATCTACAATATAAATTTGGATCACAAGACTTCTTAGCTATTTCTTGACTTTTTCCTTCTACATGACTTCTCCTACTTAATACAGAGTTTTCATATGTAAAGTAAATAAAGCAGCAGGGATTCTAAACAGCCCAGAAAGCCTAAGATAAAAATGTCAGAATCAGTTTAAATCTTTGTTATGTCGCAAGCCTAAGGAACGGGTTTAAAATAAATTTATCGTGGGTTACCAAATCCATGTTCGTGAAGAGAAAAATGTTTCAAAATGACCTAGCATGATATAGACATTCCAGTCCCACCAAAGTTCTAATTCTTGCCCTGTTCTTCTGGCCTCAGAAGTACTTTCTCCCTTTATGATCTCTTCACTGTGGTCTCACTAATATGAGTTTCCCATATGTCTCTCTACTATCTGCAAGTAGATTATATGCTTTACAGATTCTCTAATGTGGCATGAGACTGCTGCATACAGTTGGGCTAGCTTGACCAAGATCCAGGATGGGGCACAGCAGTCATAAAGGGTGTCTTTCCAAATGTGTATAATATAACATGCCCTTAGATAGTACACAGTGTATATAATATGTGGTTATAGTGTATATAATATGTGTGTGTGTGTGTGTGTATATAATGTAAATATGTTTATATATGTAATATATAGTAAAAGATTGTAGTTGTTTTACGTGGCATATAGTTGTTCTATATGTCATCCCACCACCACTACCCCAAAACACACACACACACACACACACACACACACACACACACACATTTTTTAGTGGCATTGACTCTATATTGCCTCATACAAGTAAACAAATTTAACACATTAGGCTTTATAAACATACTGGAAACAGGTCCTTTTCAGAGTAAAGTTTTATTAATCTCTGGTGAAGTAAGTGAATTTTTTCACCTTTAATATCATCTCTTTTTTCAAACTGTAGACTCCCCAGATTCCTTTGAAGCAGTTCCTGAAGAATCTTATGTGCTCTCATACTGGATTATAATGACTGGCTTGATAAAGTTACTGGAAATAAAACACAGGAAGCAAAATATCTCTGTCTTTAGAAGCTCAATCAAATATAAGTGTTCTGAAACTAATTGTACTTTAATCCTGCCTCTAGAATCTGCGCTAATTTCAATATTACTCCTTGGTCCAAATTATTCTCATCATGGGTCTCTCCACCTACGTTAGAACAAAGTCCCCAGGATAATTCTTCCTGATCTCTTTACTCACCTTTCTTATTCCCCAAACCAACCCACCCCAATGCATACACAAACCGCCCAATAACCTAGAATGATATGATTGCTAAAGTAACCCTTGAATAAAGCTAGTTCTCTGAATATCTTCAAGGTTAAGAGAAGTAACTTCCTGAAATTACTAATTTCTAAACATCACTTTCCCTATCTTAACCTCCAGATCTTATAAATATCTAGAGTGGTTTCTATTTTCCTGATGGAGCACTGACTAGTAGAGGTCTAAAGCAGCATTGAGATGAATGCGACTCCCTGGGGCTAAATTGACACTGAAAACTGGCTTCTGTTGCTGCTGCTACTGCTGCTGCTGCTGCTGCTGCTGCTGCTGCTGCTGCTGCTGCTTCTTCTTCTTCTTCTTCTTCTTCTTCTTCTTCTTCTTCTTCTTCTTCTTCTTCTAAAATCAGAAGCCTTGCCTTTGGCACAATTCCAAGTCTTTCTTTTGCTATTATAGTTTCTCTTTCCAGACAATTCAATATTTAGGTACCCAGTACCATCTTATTGTTTCCTGGTTGCTTAGGACAACTTCACCCGTTATCGGAGCAGCAGTTTATGCTCTACATCTTTCTCAAACCCAGATTTCCCAGTCCAAACCAATTCAGCCTGTACGCTCAATTAGTGCACTTTTCTTTCTGAAACATGACATAATGGAAGGTATTCTAAAGTGAAAGATAGAAGACCTAAGTTTATTTATCAGTTCTACCATTGGTGTGTAACCTTGGACAAGATACTAAATCTATTCAAGTCTCAGTTACCACATCTGTAAAATAAGATAATAATAAAACCTGCTTTCTAGGGTTGTTATAAAGATCAAATGAAACCAATCATGTTGGGAGCTTTGTAAACTATACATAAGCAATTTATTGTACTTTAAAAAGTCATAGCTTACTATCAGACAGACTTTCTCAATACAGTTCTCTAATAGTAACCTAATAAATGCTGAAAACTAGTTAAAAAATTAATTTAAGATAGGTAGGACCTTCCTCAGTTCCTCCTCTCAATATCACAAATTTAAGAGGCTACTTGAACCCACCAATATGAATAAATTCCAGTGGTATGCTGGTGAGTGTTTAACAACTAGCTCTCTGAGGAGGTGAAGGGAGCTATGTTTTGTAGAATTTGCTAATTTCCATAGTTTGACTATCCCTATCATAGCCAATTTCAAACTGCCATTGTGACATCAACCATCTTATAAAATTTTTCGTTAGTTAACAATTGGCTACCCAGCCCCCTACTGTGTTTATCTGCCTCGTTACCATACTAAGACTATCTCTTGGTGTTAATATAGGTCCTAGGAAAAAAAATTCTGGATATTGATATTGAGCAAGATTAGTTTTTTCCTTTAGCAGTTAGGGAACACAGAATACTCTTGTCCATAATAGCATCCTGTTTGGCAGCAAAAATCCTGAAAATAAAATCCTTCTTTTATTGTCTTTATTAGTGAAATTATTCTCTGATGCTGAAGATACCATTTAATCTGAATTTAATTAACTCTCAAGAGTTTAAGGCTGTGCAATACATTTTGGAAAGATTAACAGGTTAATGGCTGTTAAAAGTCAAAATAGTAATAGAACTTACAATGGCTGTTAAAAGTCAAAATAGTAATAGAACTTACAATGCCTATAAAATTAGTAACAACTTCAAAATATCTAATATTAATATATATTTTTAAAAAAATAAAGTCTCTGCATTTTGGATGCTGAAGCCTCCCTTTGCATTTGCTTGGTCTTTCCTAAGCTTATAATTCTCTAATAGTTGATATTCTAACAAGATGATCACCATGGAGAAATTATATTGGCAACATGCCTGCCACCTCAATTGCATACATGCTTCTGAGAATTGATCTGGTTTCACTGACTCGTGAAGGAAAGAGTACCAGGGGAATTCTGGCTGACTCAGGCCATTTCCAAATTGAAGGGCTTTTAGATGTGTAATTTCTGGTCTACTTATGGGTTTGAATTAATTTCACTGCATTCTTGTAAATTAATTTATTATTGTTGTTATTGTTGTTTTAAGATTCTTACTGCCACTCTAGACCTACCCCAGATTAGACTTAAACTCCGAAATAAGTTTCTATAGACAAGATCAGAACCTCAGAACTAGGCCCAAATGAAATCAGATTACCATATTGTGCTAAAAACCATAAAACATACCAAGCCATTTGACATACTGTCAAGTATAAGTTTATTTGCAGCCTAAGCAGTAGCATATATTTATCTTCTGTAGAAAAAAAAATGTTAGCACAAATTGATATTTTAATCTATCCCCTTTTAGCTCTCTTCCAGCTTATACTAAGGAGGACAACAGAAGATAAGGTATCTTATAAAGTGTCATGCCAGAAATTCACGTTTTAAAGTTGCTTGTAAGAAGACACTTGAAAATGTGCTGAAAGGAGCTTTGAACAGGTGATACTTGGTATATCTTGGATTTATATTATACATTTCTTACAATGACCTTAATTATTATAAAAAGGATAAAGTTGGCAGTATAGAGAAATTAATGTCTCAGTGGATTACATCATGACTTTGTTCAGCACAAAAATGGAAAATAAAGTATATAGCTATGCTCTTACAATTTACACTTTTAATTAAAAATATTTTTTATTTTGAATATAAATTTAAATACAGTGAAAGATTATTCCTTGTAAATTAAAAATGTTCAAAGGAACCTGAATTTATACAGAGATTTTTCTCTCAAAAACACCTCAAAAAAAAATGCCAGTCACTAATATTAGAAATAATATCAGCCAGTTTCCAAATACTATATTAAACCTTTGTCAGAGGCATCAAAGTACATTTTGGGAAGGGCATGAATTCCCCTAAAGTTTAAGTGTAGTGATAAATATCCTAATAATGTAGAAGAATCCCGCATGAATGGCTCATCTATATAAAATGATCTCAAAATATTTTATTCTGTCCATGTTTTCCAGATTTTGAAATAAGACCAATAATGTCTATAAATTTGCAACCACCTTCCTTTTATGTCCTAAATTTACTAGCTTCAGGCTTCAAGGTATAATGCTGATTTTTACTTCTACTAATTGAAATCATTGTTGAAATAGGGATCACTTTATATTATTCCCAGTTTACTCCAATGATAGCATTTTGCTAAATTATAGTATAATATCAAAACTAGGAAATTGACATTAAAAAAAAATCTACCAACTATATTCAGATTTCCCGTTTTACTTGTATTCATTTGTGTGTGTGTGTGTGCGTATGTGTGACATTCCATACAATATTATCACTTATTTAGGTTCACAGTTTTATCATAGTTCTTATAGCAAGCACAACAAGGATTCTCCCCTCACAATCTTTTATATATATATATATATATATAAATTTTGCCCATTTATAACCACACTCACCTCCCTTCTATCTCCTCCTTTAAAACTATCCTCCTCACCCTAACCCCTGGCAGCTACTAATCAGTCCTCCACTTCTAAAAGTTTGTTATTTCAAAAGTATTATATAAAGGGAATCATACAGTGTGTACCCTTTTGGGATTCATTTTTTTTGCTCAGCATAATTTCTTGGTGCTTCATCCAAGTTGTTGCATATATTGTTTATTTTTTTAATTACTAAGTAGCATTCTATGCTATGTTATCACAGTTTGTTTAACCATTCACCCACTGAAAGACATCTGGGCTGATTCCAATTTTTAGTTATCATGAATAAAGATGCTATGAGCATTTGGGAACAGATTTTTGTGTAAACATGAGTTTTGATTTTACTGGAACAAATGTTCAGAAATGCATTGCTGGGTCACATATGGTAGTTAGATGTTTAATTTTTTAAGAAATTGCCAAACAGTTTTTCAGAGTGGCTGAACCATTTTACATTTCCATCAACAGTATATGAGAAATGGGCAATCCAGTTTCTCCACAAACATTTGCTATTGTCACAATTTTTTTATTTTCTCCATTCTGATAAGTGTGTTGTGATATTTTATTATTGTTTTAATTTGCATTTCCCTAAAAGCTAGTGATTTTGAACATATTTTTTGAAATTACTTATCAATGTAAGGAATTATGTTCTTATCTTTTGTCTATTTTCTAATTGGATTAATTGAGTTTTTACTATTGAGTTTTGAGAGTTCTTTATATTGTCTATATACCAGTCCTTTGTCAGATAAATGATTTGCAAATATTTTCTCCCAGTCTTTACATTGCCTTTGTATATTCTTAATAGAGTCTTTCTCTGAGCAAATTTTCAAATTTTAATGAAGTCCAATTTATCAATTTGATACTGTATAGAAGTGCTTTGGGTCAAGTGTGAGAAGTCTTCACCTTGCTTGAGATCCTAAAGATTTTTTCCTGATTTTTTTAAAATATAAAAGTTTTACATCTAAACTATGATTCATTTTAAGTTTGTTTGTTTGTTTGTTTGCTTGCTTGCTTGCTTATTCAACTGCATTCGCACTATTTATTGAAAACTCTACCATTTATCCGTTGAATTGGCTTTGCTCTTTTGTCAAAATCTAGTTGAGCATATTTGTGTGGGTCTATTTCTAGGTTTTCTATCCTATTGTCTTATGTGTGTATCCCTCTACCAATACTATATTTTTTATTACTATAGCTAAATAGTGAGCCTTAATATCAGGTAGAGTAATTCTTCCTAGTTTATTTATTTATTTTTTGTCATTATTTTAAAGCTATTCTGGTGCCTGTGATTTTTCATATAAATTTTAAAATAAGCTTGTCTATGTCTACAGAAATCCCTGCTGGAGTTTTGATAGGAATTACATTAAATCAATAAATGAATTTGAGGAGAATTGACATCTTTACTCAGCTGAGTCTTCCAATCTATGAATATGTTATATCTCTCCATTTAGTTAGGTCTTCTTTGATTTCCTTTATCAGCATTTTATAATTTTCAACATAGAGATTAAAGCACATGTTTTCTTAAGTGTATATCTAAGTATTTAATTTTCTTTAGAGCAATTATAAATGGTATTGTGTTTTAAATTGTGATTTCTGCATGTTCATTGTTAGTACATGTAAACATGTTTAACTTTTGTGCATTGATCTTATACAACAAACTTGCTGAATTCCCTTAGTGCTAGTAGCTTATGGGGTTTTACTTTGTAGATTTCTTGGTGTTTTCTATGTAGACAATAATGCAATCTGCCCACAGAGATAGTTTTACTTCTTCCTTTCCAAACTGTAAGCCTTTTGTTTCCTTTCCTTGCCTCATCCTAGTGATTAGAACTTCTAGTACTATGTTGATTAAGATGGTGAAAGTGGACAACTTTACCTTGATCTTGGTCTTCCACCGTTACATATGACATTAGTTGTAGGTTTTTTTTATAAATGCTCTTTATCAAATTGTGTTAATTACCCTTTATTTCTAATTTGCTGAGA